>JAKWJD010001762.1:16042849-16642849 GCA_027705065.1 Solanum peruvianum | reverse complement strand
GTTTGTTTTCTTTCA
Organism: Solanum peruvianum; assembly: GCA_027705065.1. Classification (NCBI taxonomy): domain Eukaryota; kingdom Viridiplantae; phylum Streptophyta; class Magnoliopsida; order Solanales; family Solanaceae; genus Solanum; species Solanum peruvianum. The sequence goes on along the minus strand of JAKWJD010001762.1, from coordinate 16,642,834 downwards.
AATTGTTGTGGGATATTCCTAATACATAGAAGACAATGTTTAGGGGTTTAACGTCCGGGTACGACCCCATCTAGGACCCACAAGGGTCCCTAGAAAATTACCCCACCTCTTGGCATGAAGCTGCCAAAATCGTGACCAAACGACGACCCAAGGGACGGTTCATTGGTCAACCAATGGTCCGTCGACCATAGGTCTTCAATTGGACCTGCAATGCAGGACAACCTGCCCTTGAAGGAGGATAAGTCCCAACAAACGATACCCCACCAACGGTCCGTTGGTTTGTCCGTCGATGGAGACTGTCTAAAAGTTGTAAATTTTCTACCAAGTCTTGGGGTATTTGGTAAATTCACCCCAAGTCTTTTATGAACCTAGGAAATTATTATTAGGGTTTATTAGGCAGCTTAAATTATTTCAAACCCTACGACCTTATTTTAGACATCATTTCCTTAAACTCAAAACCCCTCTCCCTTAGAACTCTCTCTCAAGTCTCTTTGGAAGCTAGAAGTCAAGCAGAGCTAGGAAGGCTGTTGGTGACCAAGTTCTTCATCAAAATCATTGGGGTTTCTCTAATATAAGGTATGGTATCCATCCTTGATCTCTCTTCCATTCAAGGATTCCCTTATAATGGATTTTTAAAAAGGGTTTTCAACCATAATATCTTCTATCTTCAACACTAAATATGTGTCTTGCATGAAAGTGTTAGTTGATGATTTTAATTTTTAAAATTTAATGAAATCATGTTAAAACTTTTATCTAATTTTTGCTTAAGAAATGGCTTAAATGCGCATGACTTTGTAGTTTATGAACTTTGGTTTTCTCATGTTATTATGATTTAGCTACTACCCTAAGGAACTTAGTGTGATGAAATATTGAGTAAGTTAGTTATAGGTCATGATGACTTGGTTAAATGGTGAGTTACTTATATTGTATAATTCTTATTATAAATTGCTTTTGAGTGGTATGGTCCACCTTCTTGGTGGCGGTGCTTACTTGATGAATTTGATTAGACTGTATGTAATGTGACTGTGGCTTTGAAGTCTTAATGTGTGACATGAAGTGATAATGAAGATGGTTCTTGTGTTGTGTATTATGAAGCTTGAATTGCATGTTTGACTTAGATTATACCTAAATGAAGTCTTGATTATTTGAAGCATGTACAATGTGTAATTTGTTGAATGAAGGTCTAAAACATGTATAAAAGTTGATGTAATGAAATGATGATTATATCCAAGTGTGCGCACATGTACACACACACTTAAATTTATGTATGAAGATAAAGTAAATAGAGTAGTTTTGAGGTGGCCACTCTTTATGAGTTGAAATGAAGTGTTTAGTATCAACCTCACTACATCCTAAGAGCTTTCTAAGATAGGTCGGAGGATGAATGCCCTTCGTGAGTTGTAAGGTGGTGTTCACTAGTTATCCTTAACCTATAGTATAATTTTTTAGAATCGTGGGGGTTATGTCTAGCACCCAGAGGATATGGAGAAGAGGTGGCTACACTTCGTGAGTTGAGATGTTGTATTCCAATGTACCTCTTGAGATGAGTACTCGTCGATAGTAGAGAATGAGTTACTTAGTAGAAATCTCCCTTAACTATGAGCCCACATAGGTGTAGCTATTGAGCAAGCCATGAAAAATCTAAGAGAATGACCTTACTCTAGGCAAGTGAGGATCCCTCATCCGATAGGGGTTAATATCAGAATTCCATGTCTAGCTCTCATGGTCTATATCGGTGAAGATAATCCCCACAAAAGTAACGAATGTGCTAAGTTTTCTAAAAGACTGTCCTACTTAGGGTATGTGGTGGTATGGGACGCTATCTATCCATTGCACTAGGTAGGACCTTCCGAAAAGGGAGTCTTGGTACCAAGCCTTCTAAAAGAGTGTACTACTTAAGGTAGGTGGTCGTTGAGATGCTATCTAATCATTGCACTAAGTAGGCATTCCGAAAGGGAAATCTTGGTGTCTTATTTGAGTGTTCTTCTATTGTCTTGTCATTGAGTGGTGGCTTGTTCTCCTAAGGTGAGCAAGCCAAAAGGGGATAGTATTGAGAATCACTTCGGTGTGCATTGAAGGAGGCATATTCGTACTTCCTTCATGTCTTACCTTGGTGAGTCTTAGAATAATCCTTAGTTATGGAAACTCCGACGGAAATGAGTTCACTTCCTCTTTGATTTGGCCTAAAGAGTTCACTACTTTGGAGTCATTTTAGTTCACTGTAAAGGTCAAAATGAACTTACTATAATTTTAGTTAACTTACTAAAAATTGCTTCCTTTGGTTTAAAATTGTGGAAATTCTTCTTAGTGTTAAATAATGATCCTTATATTATTTTGCTTCTATATTCATGAATGCTTTGTTTAATTGGCATGAAAATGTGTTTTTACTAAAATATCCCTTTTTACATGTTTTTGCATATGCCATACTTAGTACATTGTTTTGTACTAACCACATACTTATCTATACTCTATAAGTATCGGCTTGAAACTTTTGAAGATGTGAAGGTGAAGCTTGGAAAATCTACTCTCTCAAGATTCCATATGTCCTCATATATTCGAGGACATAGTCTATGTTTCCTAGTTTTATTATTAAGACTTACAATGTATTTTCTTTCAATGTAAAGGGTCGTGCCCCTAAGATATTATGTCGTGTCTCAAGTTGACTTGTGATGATGAGATTTTATAAGTATTTATAAAATTATTCCTTTTTATATTAATTATCGTGAAAATTTTTAATTTCGCACTACTTTTCATGTCTTATGTGATGATCGATAGTTAAAGGGATATACAAGAGCTCAAAGGGGTCAAGTACGCCCCGTCATGATCCAAGGGTTCTCCCTAACTTCTAGGGGGTACTTTCGGGTCGTGACAAGTTTTCACTAGGGTGAATCCTCCTACTTTCTACGGGTCCAAGGATGAAGAAGACCCCAAAGAGTTCATTGATGAAATCTACTAGATCCTTTATGCTATGGGGTTGTCTACTAGTGAGAAGGCCGAGTTAGCTACTTTTCAACTCAAGGATGTGGATCAAGTATGGTATGTCCGATGGAGGGACAATAGATCATTAAGGGGTGGACTGGTGACTTGCCAAGGTAGAACCATACATAAATGTAGCATCTAGATAGATCCACTAGCTAGTCTTCCTATGGGGGCACATAGTTGAATAAATACGAGATTGCTTCTAGAAACTCTTTTTATTCACATAATCATTGTAGTCTCTATCTCATGATAAAAATAGTGAACCTACCTTCCCTCTTGGGACTGGACACCTCTCTCTTTTTAGTTCGCTCGGTGCTGAGCTAAATTCCCTTTTTGAAGTGTATTTTAGTCGTCCTTAATATTAGTTTATAATATAGTCCTGACGGTCTAACTCGTTGTATAATCATGATCATCATAGTTCTTAGTCTCGAACGAGAACTTCATTTCATCACAATCCAACATTTAGTGAGATCATCACATCATAGTCATAAATAAGGTGTACACGAGAATCACTTACAATCTTTCATAATCACACCCCTATAATCATCTCACATTCATGATATTCATAACATGCCATCATATTCATAATGTCATCATCTTCCTATTATACTCACATATTCATACTCCAATTGAACAACAACATCAAGAATATACCAACATAATTGAAGTAAACTATTCATGATCTTGAAAGTCTTACTAATGGCTTCCAAGAATCTCATCAAAGATCTTAACCTTAATTAAATGATCCTTAACCAACAATCCAATCACTATCATCATATAATAGTAAACTATACAAAAATATGTTCAATTATATCTCCTACAATCATAAACCAACCTAGATAACAAGTTAGCGTTAGGAGAAGAAGAGGATTCATGGGTCTTTGTAGAGATTTAGGTCAAAGATTTAGGGGATACATCAATCCACACATAAATATATATAATTCATCAAAAATTATCAAATGAAGACTATAATTTCATCTAGAAATAAGAACTACAAAATTGGATGGAAACAAGGTTTTTGAAGAACTTTAAATTCAAGTTTTTGAAGAATATCATTGGGAAAGAGATACCAAGAGTTAATAGCTTCCATACCTTGATAATACTTTAATAATGGTGAAGGAAAGTCTTGATCTTAAATCCTAGAGAAAGTTTGTTCTTATTATTCAATAGGGATCTATGGAGGAGTGAGAGAAACTAGAGAGAAGTGAGAGTGATTTTAATTTAAATTGGGGAACTGATTTGGGTGGGTAATAATGACATAAGACTGACTAAAATCAATATGTAGACATCCCCTAAATTACCCAACATACCCCTCACTTAATTGGGTCTTTTTGTGAAGTCAATTTGACTTAATAACGATGCGATCAAATCTGGGACATGCACCGCGTCACAGGGGGCACCTTTAAATCTTTTTTCTTGAATTTGACTTGAGGAAGTGAGGTTCGTGACAGCCCCACGTCACAAGGCAATTTTCACATATCGAGTGTTGGCTGCGCGATGCGCCACCACTCCCAAATACAACATGCTGCTTTTGCAGCCTCCTTGCCAATGCTTAGGCCCTTTTCAAGGACTCTTTGGGTGGTCCTTGGGGAGTCATAAATGGACGTTTTGACCCTAAAAATATTATTTTATCTATTTAAAGTATTATTATATGTTTTCGACTTCATACGATACTCCTAAACCATCACAAAACTTAAGGATGTCTACTAGTTCATTTCACTAGTTTTCGGACATCAAGGTCGTCCTTTGACGTTTAGTCTCTATACTTCTAAATTGAGTTTAGTAGATTAGTTTACGTTTGGAAACATCATTTTAAACATTATTTAATAGGTGAGGCTCTAGTCTAGTTCATAGGACTTCCAGGTGTTCCATGAAACATCACTGAAAAGCTAAACTGATTTTAATGACTAGCTGTTAATCATGAACATTACATACTAAATTGAATATTGATGCATATACTAAAAATCTGGTCGAATGCACTAGGAGTCTTGCGATGGGAGCTACTATTAAATGAAATAAACCCACGTGAGCTATATGTGGAGTCTGGTGTATATGACCCATTGAGAGGACCCAATATACCTTGCCAGAGGAATAAAGACATGACTGATATGATTACTAAATTTAATGCCAAAAAAAAGGACTTATACTCTTATGGGGAACATAGTTCTGGACTATGAGGGTATGACAAACCCTAGTCCAACTCGATGCTAAGTCTACTTACATTTACATACATTTTAATATATATATATATATATATATATATATACATGACACAAATGTAACTTAAATATTAAATTACTAAATAGCTCAAATACTGACATTCAATCTGACAATGCAACATTTATATACTGATAGCGTGACATTCGAAATGTGGAGCATGATTATCTATTTAACAGACCTAGCTAGTATAATTCGTGAACTAAGAGAATATATACAACAAGGGTTCTGAGTTTTATATAAGGAATTACGCAAACTTCTCAAGAAACAACCTATTTCGATTTAGGATACTACAACAGCTAAAACACAATAAATACTCAAGGTTTTAGAAATCCTAGTTCTAAACAATATATGGAGAATCAAGAATTGACTTAATTCTACGAAACTAGTGGATGAAACAGACCCACAAGTGAAATCCCACATACTTGGTGACGAAATCTATGGAGAAATCCTTCCTTTTCAAGGATAAAACTTGAAGCAAACCTCATGATTGTTCTTGGAAAATTGGCGCCTCTTTCTTCTCCTTGTTGCTCTAAATTTTGGATGATTTTTTGAGAATGAGGGTCCTTGGTATGTCTGACTAAATTATTAGGCTTAAATTGAGTAAAATGACATACTTTATGCATCAAAAATATATTTCAAGTCCTCCAATGTATGGGGTAAAGGACCAAAACAACCCTAACGTAAATCTGACAAGTGCCACCTACTACAGGAGTGATGGGCCATCATTTGACCTACAAACGTCGTTATGTGTCATCGGTCATGCTTTTCTCGAAAAGGCTTCACTTAAATGAGCATAACAAACATTTTACTATAAGCTTTGATTTTTACAAACTCGGTGGCTTTAGAAAGAGGATTCAATTATCTTTAATTTGATAGGTCATGGGACACCTATCTATTTTTTTTTGCTAAAAGATATGATTGTTTGAAGTTGAACCAACAACTATGTCCCTCTAATTGGCTGTTGTTCGTCACTACGGTCAGTAGGTCAAATCACATACCTACTAGTTTACCGTGGGTGGGATTATAGACCATACAAATTTGGACCCCTACGACAGTCCCCCCTACAGTCCATGGGTCCATGGACGGATTGTGGAGCACGACTGTAGGTTGTAACGCCCAAAACAAACTAAGGTGAACTAGAACTTCGTGATTTTTCTTCAGTGAGTTTTGAGTTAAAATGAGTTACATTAGTGTTCTAAGGCAGTGTGTGAATTTTGGTTAAGTTTTGAGGTCAAACGTCTAAGAACGTTCATGACATTCGGAAGATAGGTCGATAGTATTCTTGCATCCTGAGGTGTTTGAGTGAGTTTTACGTGTTTGTTTTGCTTGAATTTAATGTGGATATTCCTAAGACCTAGACGAACATGTTTATGGGTTTAACATCTGGATACGACCCCACCTAGGACCCACAAGTGGCCCTAGAGAAGGGCCCAAGACTTTGACCGAAAACTTCCTAGGTAGTGTCCATCAACGAGACCAAACGATGACCAGTAGGTAAACCAACAACCTGTCGTCTTGGTACTTTGATTGGAACTGCAAGTCCTGCAAGTTTGGAAGCTGTAGGCTCAACCAACAAACCATTATCAATGGACCGTCGATGGACAAACGATCCATTGGTTAGGTCTCGTCTGTGAGCCTCCTTTCCTATGAAAGGTTGTGGTGTTTGGTAAATTCACCCCAAGCCTGTTATGAACATAGAAATTTATTTAAAGGGTTTATTAGTGTCACACTCGGAATCTAGACCCCAGATGAGACTAGCGTCGTTAACCTCTCAGAGGTCGCAGACAAGCCTTTTCTTAGCTTTCATCACAATCATACAGTTAAATTTGCGGAAAATTTAAAACTTTTTAATACATAATGAAGTATACTTAGACTTCATACAATAACTGCATAAGAGTGATATGCTATGTCTCAAACTAAACAACAATCTATAATAGATTAAACAATTGAAATAAAGTATTCATAATATAATAATATTTGCCAAACGGACTTATTACAAAATTTTGAACAACTGTTTGAAAGGAAACGCTAGGGACCACATCCACTAGCCATGTCTAATGTACTAAATCTAGAAAGCAAACGTAGCATCCTCGAACTCAAGAGGACCTACCAAAATTCTGGATACTAGTCCGAACTACTTCAACGAATCTTCAATCCTCTTCAAGAACCCGCACCTATAAAAATAGTAATAGTATGGGGGTTAGTACACAATTGTACTAAGTATGGGTGTATGCACATAAACACATAAGGACTATGCATGATACATGGAAGGTCTTCCTATAGTAACATGCCATTTCTGAAAAGTGAAGTCACTTGACTATCCTAATTCGTTATTTATGAATCATGTTATGAATATGACATACTTTAATGCATTCAATGCACATAACTCCATTTCTATATGAACATAAGACCTTGGAATCATGAACATAATTTTAGAACAACTCGAAAAAAATTATTATTTTTGCGCCCTCTTAGGACGAGAGCTCTTATCCCATGCCTTAGTTTATTTTTCAGTCTTTTCTTCTTTTTGTTGTGTAGTTCAATGATCTCCTTTGATCCTATGTTTTTACTTATGAGTGCAATGATTCATGTAGTCCCATACCTACAATGAATCAAGTAAGTAATCCAAAGGACTAAGGAAATATTTTGACTACCTTACTGACAAGTTATTCTTTCCATTCTTGTTAAATTGGGCATGAAATCTTTATAAGCCAATCTTTATTGGCTAGGCCAATTATTTGATCATTTGCAAAATGTGAAGATACTAAAGCATATCTCTTTATTGGAATAAGCCAATAAGTTGTTAAAACTTCATTCTAATCAAGCACTAATGATTTGATATACTTTAAGCTCTTGCTTTCTTAGTTTACTTTGAACTTACATTTCTTCCTATTTCTTTCTTACTTTCTTAAAGAAATCTTTAGCATTAAGATCATGTGAGCTAACATGAAATCAGTCTCTACCCCACACCGAAAAGGGGTGGTTCACTAATCAAAGTGAACCTAGATCATGTGAGTTAACATGAAATCCAATGTCTGCCCCCACTGAAAAGGGGTGGTTCACCGGCTAAAGTGAAACAAAGTTCAGTGTCTTCCCCACACCGAAAAGAGGTGGTTCACGACTAAAATGAAACTGAGTACTTTCTTTGAGCATTAACCGACATAGATCATGTCAGCTAAACAAGAAATCCAGTGTCTTCCCCACACTGAAAAAGGGTAGTTCACCTGCCAAAGTGAAACCGAATACTACCTAGCTCTCCTAGGTGGAATCCACTAGCTAGTTCCTATGATGGAAACATAGTTCAAAGACTAGGAGATTTCGGAGACTACTTATCCAACTTGGTGGTAGCCTCATCTAACGAGTCTTATATGTGCTTGCACAAGCTCATAGCTAGTCTATCGATGCTTTTCTCAAATTCTTATACTTTTTAACTTTTAGAGTTGACTCATACATTATGGAAGCTTGCTTCTAAAATGAGGTATGCTTAACTCAATGGATGACTTGTCATACCTTTCTTTACTTGATGAATGTTAACTTAAACCTTACATTATAATCATGGTGTTAGTGAGACTTGTCTCACGATTTCTAATACCCACTTATGTGAGTATCTTTAACATTATCATTTAGGTGCAAGTGAGACTTGTCTCACTTCATTTAACACCCCATTATTGTCAATTTCATTACTCATAAGCTTTTAGTTATGTCATTACTCACCTTATCTTTCTCATTGTCAATTGGTAGCCTTATATCGTTCTTTATGAAAGTTATAAACTTATTTAATGTACTACTATATTCATATTTCATTTGGATAGGGTATGTTGGGACTTGTCCGAATGATTGGCATACCCTTGGTTATGAATTCGTTGAGTTACATTGGTTGTAACACCCCGTAGCCAAAACAGACCAAAAATTAGTGTTTTAGAAAAATCTGCAGGTGCTACCAATGGTGGCATCGACGGACCGTAGCCTGAACCACGGTCCGTCCTGCACAACCGTCGATGGGATTACTTTCTCCCAAAAATTTCAGCCTAGAAAAATTGGTTAAGTCTTGGACGACGGACGGACTTACGGTCCGTAGGTCAAACGACGATCCATAGTCCGTGACCGTCGATAAAGACTCCCTTTAACCACTCTCTGACAAGAGCTATGGATGACCAACATTGTTCGTAGGTGGACCTACGGTCCGTAGGTGGAAAATTGCAGCCTTAAGGGGAAATGCAGTTGGGTCAACTTAAAATGATCATAACTCTTAGCACAAAATTAATTAGGTCTCCTATGTCCTACCCACAGATAGATAATTGAATTATCTTTCCATAGCCACCAACCTTGCTAAAATGAGACCTCCGAGTAAAAATTTATGCGTATTTTAGTAAAGGCCTATCAAAAAAGCCCTCACGACGGACCCAACGACGGGGCGTCGGGCGCACGACGGACCGTCACTCCTGGCCGTCGTGAGGCCCGACAACAACCTTCCCAGGGGTCTTTTTGACCTTTCCCACTCCGTTTAAACCCTAAGTTACGTCATTTTGACCCTAAATCATCATATTTTAGTTAGTTTAAGCCTAGAAACATAATTAAAACATATCCAAGTCAAATCATGAAATCAAAACTTAAAAAATTAGAAGTAAAAGAGGAGAAAAAAGCTCAAGAACCCTATTTCAAGAACGCCACAAGCTCCAACAGTTCCAGCTCTAAAACTTATTTTTTTTCGTGGATTTCATCACCATGTATGTGGTATTTCACTAGTGGATTCCTTTCACCCATTGCGTCCTTAGTTTCAGTCAGTTCTTGATTCTCTTATAAAGATTAAACCTAGGGTTTCTAGAACTTTGATATAAATTCATAAATTTATTAAATATATGTTCCAAATCATATTATCATGTTATTACTCAGATTATCGCATGAATTTCAAAACCCTAGCTTTGTATTTCTTTAGTTCTTGAATTACAAATGCTAGGTCATATATTTCAGACACTTCAGATATACATGCCTCAGTTATAAATGCATAATTACCAGATTAATTGTTGCATTCTAAGTTTGCATGTTTAGTTTTGAGTTATCCAGTATTTACAGAAATTCAAATATAGTCCGTTAATTTACATAATTCATTGGGAGTAGCATAATACCGAGTTGGACTAGGGTTAGGTTGTTAGGCCCCTACTGTGGGCAATCATTATAGTGATCACGCCAGCATGCCTTTATACCTTTGGCAGGGTATATTGGGTCCTCTCGATGGGGTGTATAAATCGGACACCACATTTAGCTCATGTGGTTTTTTATCGGTTATTAGTAGCTCCCACAGTTTATTCGGACTCTCTATATTGACCATTTATTAGTATATTCAATATTCAGTTTCAGTATGTTATAAATTAGTCATTGCATCCAGTTAACTCAGAAATCAGCACATTACATTCTGATTATTATACTTGTTTTTGTGCATTGTTTAGTTATATTTTATTTCAGTTTTACTCTATCCTACATGCTCAGTACCTTTCAAGTATTGACGCATGCGTGCACTACATCTTCTCGTGATGTAGGTTCAGGTTCTCAGCATCCAGATCATGCATAGATCGATTTCCCTATCTCCAGTTCAGCAGATTCAGTGGTGAGTCCTCATTCTCCGAGGACAACAATCATGAGTTTCTTTTCAGTCTTTATTCATTTAGTTTCAGTTTTTGCTAGATTTAGCTGGGGCTTGTCCCAGTATTTCTAGTCTAGTTTAGAGGCTATTTTCAGAATAGTTAGATTCAACTTAGTATTGAGTTAATATATCTTTTGTAATAAACTCATTGTTTTCAAGTATCTCAGTTATAGAATATGGGTATTCCCCATCTTTTCATTTTAAGTATGATTTAGCTTTGGCAACAATTTATTATCTTTAGTATGCTCATGATCATGCCAGTAGGGTTAGCTTGGGATCACTTGTGGTCCTTGATTCCGTGTCCGCATCTCGGGGGTAGCTCGGGGCGTTAGCTCGGGGCGTTACATTGGTCATGCTTAATTTGGTATAACTTAGTCATTATCCAATTTTTATATCATATTTTGTAAATAACATTGTAAGCCAATTTATTGGCATAAATCAAACTATGATATTATCATTAGCCAAGCCAATTATTTCATGAATGCAATGTAGTAATCTCATCATGTTAACCAGTGAGCTTTAACCTTTGATTAGCCTATAGGAAAAATTCAATGAACAACTTATAACAGTAAACTAAACTTCATAAACGACTCATAACAAATTTCATATTCTTGAACAAAATTAGGCATTACAACATTCTTTATCTCATGTAAATACTACTCTAATCATATGGATCTATCCTATAAGTCACATTCGACATTATCAAACCAACAAACCTACAAATAATGATCAGTTAACAACATACCAACAACATACTAGGGAGATGAACATTCTTTTCATTGGGAACAACCCTAGTTTCATTTTCTTGAACATTCTTTTCATTGGAACAACCCTAGTTTCATTTTCTTGAATTCAAAACATTTGAAAATCCTCTTGGAGAAAGGAATCCAAGAGAGAAAATCCATACCTTACTATAGAATTGGATCTATGAAGATCACCTTGAACTTTGTATGAAAACCTTGAAGAATCACCTTGAAATCGCCTAAGGGGAATTTTCTGTTTTTATTACGTTTGCAAACTGTTTTGAGTCGTGAGTTTGTAGTAGTTAATCGTGAACCTAAGTCTTAGGAATTGATATTGACTAATTCAATTTAGGTTAAATGAACTTGATTAAATAAATCAATTAGCTAATTACCAAAATGCCCCTCCTAAATTGACTAAAAATAGGAGAACATTTGACTTAGCCAAATCTGGAAATTTTCTACGTGTTTTGGCTAAGACCATGATTTTTAATTAATTAATTAAGTTGCTAATTTAATTAATTAATTGACTTAGGCTAATTACTAAAGTACCCCTATGTAATTAGGACAATAATTAACCCCTTTGGACCATCTTAGGTTAGGTACTAGGATGTTTCTTGAGTTAGTTACTAGACTAGTGTCACTCGGTTAGGTCTTAGGTTGTCGGGTGCACTAGTTAGTTAATTTCGGTTAGTCCTATGTTAGTTATATATTTTGGTAAGTTAGTTAGAGCCTAGAGTTGTTTAGGAAGCTAGGACCCACATGGCTTGAGTCATGCGCGTGCCTGCCCCGCAACCGCCCTAACCGAATTCGGTTGGGCTTGTCCCTTGGCCGGTTAGCACATGTGCTTGCACATGTATTGATACTCATCTCTTGTTGTCCCAAGGATCCTCACTATATCCTCGGGCACTGCTTACTCTACATGATCATTTTAAATGATCATGTGCTATGGTACCTAGGCTTGACACTTGGATGCCTCGTACCTAATGTGCACAACTAAGAAATTAATATTTTAGCATACGGTCTTCATTGCAGGTACAATTCACAAACAAGCTTGGATTGGGGCATTTGAACATCAAACTATATCTTAATACATAGAAATTGGCTAACGCCCTTAAGCCAATATTCTCTAATATGCCCAATATTACTCAATATTGGTTATCAAAATACGTATGTATCCCCAATACCTATTTATAAAACTTTCTAGACTCTTGACTAGACGAGTACATTTTCTAGAATGTTACATTATCCCCCCCCCTTACGAACATTCGTCCCCAAATGACACTACACATCATTTTGAAACAAAGAGGGTATTTTCAAAAAATACATCACATACTTGAAACTTTCCTCTTTGTGAATATCATATTCACAACTTACTCTGGATGATGCACATCACTCAAAGCTTATCTGAAGCTTCATATCTGAGATTGAGGAACTTCCTTCTCAATCATACTTTAACTCAATGCACATCACAACTCATACAACACATAAATCATGTCAATGCTATACAAATAAAGCAACATGAATGCAAGCATGAACTAATATTAACTCATATAGTTCAAGTATAAAACACAGTTACGGACTTAAAACACCAAAACCGACTAATGCATTACAATTTAGTGTTTCTTAAACAAAAGCTGACTTAGTAAGAGTATATCTAACCTTCTAAAATTTAACCTTGAACCTCTTCGTTAGGAAGGTTCTCATCGAATCCTAACCCCTCAATAGGCCGAATGGATGCTGGATGTCACGATCGGAATCTAGTCCCCAGACGAGACCAACGTCAATGACCTCTTAGAGGTCGCAGATAAGCCTACATACGTCATCTAGGTTAATTTTAGCGGAAAATTTGAAATCTTTGTTTTCTTATTTCATGTGAAACATATTATACTTAACATCATAGGTGTTCACAAAAAAACCATCTAATATAGAAATAATCAAATGAAAGAAGCATTTCATAATTGAATTAAACGTATCCTTTCCAAAATGGCACCAATACAAAGTACGAAATGAAACGGGAAATGAAACACTAGTGGAACATACTCCACTAAATAAAACGTATATCTAAGCTCGAATATAATGGGCAAGCATCCTTGAAAGCATGAGGGACTACCAAGTCCGAGTGAATGCTCCACGTCTGGATAGCAGCAACGTCGTATCGTAAGCTCTACCGTCCATCTCTACCTGCACCTAAAAGTATAGAGTTGTATGGGATTAGTACACACTTGTACTAAGTATGGGTATATGCAAGCACATACCAAGGACATGCATGACTAAGAAGATCTCTCTCCTAACGATATGAATTATGGAAAGTCAAGTCAATGGACTTTCCAATTTTGGATTAAGAAAGCCAGTGGATTTGACAAATTTGGATTAGGAAAGTCAGTGGACTTGCTAGATTTGGATTAGGTAAGTCAGTGGACTTGCCAAATTTGGATTAGGAAAGTCATGCCATGAGAGTAACATGAATCATCATACTTATAATTTTACAAGCAGCATATAACATATTGCACATTTAATATCACGTAGTTCATATCATTCTTACATATGACATGAGACCTTGGAACCATGGACTTTACATTAGGACTTCCCAAAAATGAGGGCTCAACATATGGGACCTCAACTAGGGAGACTTCTTTAACAAACACAGAGTCTGCTTCATTCATTCATACATACTTCATTTTCATTCTATCATATACTAGTGCATCCACCAGTCATACCTAGGATGTAGTTTAAGACTCTCATCGGGTTCGCTGTGCAATGAAAAACAATAACCTAGTGTTATTACTTAAGTCTAGCTCACCTCTTGATTATCCTATCCTAACACCTCTGGCGTCGTTCATTTCATTATGTGCATTCGTTGAGGCTGACCTCATTCTTTCTTTTGGAACTTTAACCTTAACCGACATAGATCATGTGAGCATCATGAAATCCAGTGTGTAATCCCCACATCAAAAAGAGGTGGAATCACCAGCCAAAGTGAACCAAAACATGCTAGCATATATAGGAAATTGAACCCTGCTGGATCCTATATTGGCAGTATAGGTTCAATGACTAGGAGATATAAGGAGACTCATACCCAGCATTTCTGGACAGTCTCATCTCATGAGAGTTACGTGAACCTCCGCCCTTCCCGAAGGAAGGCATCACCGCTCATAGCTAGCCTATCGGTCTCAGTATAAAGTTCCATTACATTCAACTCATACACCATGGAAGGTGGCTTATAGTATGAGGACATCATTGCTCATTAGATGATTTCTCATCTCATCATTAGTATTGAGTATGCATTAACTTCAATACTTTCATTAGAGTGTTCATAGAGACTGGTCTCTTCATTAGCTTTACACTCTCATAGGTGAGTAAATATTTGTAACATTTGCTTTTCATAATTACTCACCGAATGTTCATTTCTTCATATGCCAATGCACTTGTCCATTTAGTGTGTTTCACACTCTTACTTAACCCTTCTAGAGTTACATCATTTTATCACATACATCTTAAGCTCACTTAGTTTTAAACATATGCTAGACTTTATGAGTCCACATATACAAGCCATGAGGCTTCATTCATAGTTTGTCTAAGTGATTCATGTTTACCCAAAATTATGTGGTACAAGAATTATGCATCTTGTAGATATGCCAAGATATTGATTTCGATCTTTTGAGGCAGCATTCATTAAATATTTACTTACATATGACTTACGCGTCAATACGGAATTGGGCAAGGAAACCCAATTTTGAATCCCTTGGACAACAATTAATGTTACTTTAAACTTGATAATTGCATTTTCCAGACTCGGGGGACCCTAGTTCGATCCCCATCAACCCCATAATATTTCCTTTTTTTTTTCTCCTCTCCTTTTTCGTTTAAGTCAAGGAGGCTGTGGTTGAATCCTCCACGAGCTGATTGTTTTTCTTTTTATTTATCTCTTAACTTTCTCACCTATCCAAGAGGTTGCGGGTTCGATCCCCACTCTCCACATTTATTTTCTCCTTTATTTTACTCAATACTCTTTTATCCATTCAAGAGGTTGTGGGTTCAATCCCCACTCACCACATCTATTTTTTCTTGCATTTTTCCTACGAAATTTTTATGAATTTTTCATTTAGTGAGGTCATGAGTTCAATTCCAAATGACCTCACATTTTAAAAAAGTTTTTAAACGAAGCTCATTTTTTTAAAAGTTGGCCGACACTACAATTTCCAGCAGGCTGGAAATTTAGTCTCTTCCAATCCATTTTTGTCTTAATCTTTTGTTGATGTTTTTTTGTAGCTTTCATGCAATTATGTCTGGGTTCAATCCTTAGTGATTTAACTTATTTTACATTCATTTTTCATTGCATTTTGTACCACTTTGTTTGGCTTAACCCAACCTACCAAATGCTGGACATTTGTTCACTATTTTCAGCTTCTTTTTATCACCATTGATACGTTAATTCTTAAGGCATTTCGTGGATCATTTGGTGCATCTTTAAGTGTAATATTTTTATGATTATATTCAGGAAAGAATTAACATTACATCCAGTAACATTACACCACTTTTACACCTCATGATTTACACAAACATTCGCACATAAAATTCAACCATAAAACATATCATTTTTCACATACTTTCGGTTAACATAACTTAACATGCTTACAATTCCAAACACATAATCATGAACACATTATCGCGAAAATCACACTTCATACTTAAACTACCAGAAAACATACCAACAACATGATCTCTAACCTATTTCACATTGAGATCAAAGGGATACTAGGGACAAGGAGTTCGACAAGAACGGGAACAACCCTAGTTTCAAAATTTATTGAATTCATAGGAAAGAAAATTCTGTTGGAGAAAGGAGTTTAGGAGAGAAACCCATACCTTATTTCAATGTTGTTCAACCCACTACTTGCTCCCCAAAAACCTTCTCCAAACTCACGTCCAAATCCCGAAACTCCAACACAAACCCGACGGAACTTTGGTTACGTTTTTGGTTAGCTTGTTTGTTTTTATTTTTTGTGTAAGTTCTTAAAGTGTGAAGAACTTTTGTAGCTTTTCTGTTCTTGTGTTTTGGTTAGGAAGAGAGAACGTGAAAGAAGAGAGAGAGAGGCAGATCGTGAGAGTGGATAAAACGTCAAAAAGAGAGAGGTTCCTTAGGATTAGGATTCTAGTTGAGACTTAGTCAAAATAAGGTTTGTTCAAATGTTAAAATCTGATTTTTTTGAATTATATGTTAAATGACCATAATTCCCTTACAAAAAATCAAATTATAAACCTCAATTTAATCAACTTAAATGTATCTTCCGTCGAGGTTCGAACCTGTGATGTTCCTATCGTGAAAACAGATCCGTAAGGGTCGACTCAACCCAAATCGCCCCATTGATTAATCAATTAATAATAATATTATGATTTTAATTTTTCTTAAGTCAACATTTAAATATTAATTAATTAAATTATTCACCAATTTAAATAATTAAGTTAAATCATTGCTCTCACCGAGGTTCGAACCTGGGTGGAACAAGATTTTGCTCAAAGGCGAATTTCGATCCTTTCTACCAAAAAAGCCCCTCCAACTTATTAATTAAATAACTGATTACACATTTAGGATGATTATGATACTACCCTTAGCCTGTAAAAACACCATTTTACCCCTAGACCCTCCAAACTTAAGATTTTCCCTTTTTAAGTCCAGTAAAGACTTATCCGGGTAAATCTTCATATTCGAGAGCCCTACATGGTTGGACCCAACCTTTCCTAGCTGAATTAACTCCCTAAGTTAGTTTTCTTTGCTTCACAAGGATTCAGAGGTCTTGTTCTACGCGCATCAATCCGTTTGAACCTGGTCTAATCGTAGGCATTCTAGACACATTAAGCATTACTTAGCATATCCATTTTTAGGGTTGTTACACTGGATCACCTAGACACTTTTTAAGCATCAAAACATGAAACACTGGATGAACAGAAGCCAAGTCATTTGGTAATTTAAGTTCATAGGCAACATTCACTACTCGCTATAAGATCTCATAAGGACCTATATACCTCGGCCTCAACTTCCCTTTCTTACCAAACCTCATCACGCCTCATGGGTGATACATTCAGGTAAACTTGATCACCTACCTCAAATTTAAGATCTCTCTTCCTCTTATCAGCATAGGATTTTTGACGACTGTAAGTAGTAGCTAATCTATCCCTAATCATTCACACCTTTTCCATAGCCTCATGAATGATCTCAGGGCCAAGGATGGAAGACTCTCCTACCTCAAACCAGCCAACTTGAGACCTACATCTCCTGCCATATAGTTCTTCAAAAGGTGCCATCCTAATACTGCAATGGTAGCTATTATTATAAGAGAACTCAATCTGTGGCAAGTGATCATGCCAACTCCCCTTGATGTCAATCACACATGATCTCAGCATGTTTTCAAGGGTCTGAATGGTACACTATGCTTGTTCATCCGTCTGGGGATGAAACGCAGTACTGAGCTTCACCTGCGTACCCAAGCTCTTTTGGAAAGATTTCCAAAAGTGAGAAGTGAACTGGGCTCGCCTATCTGAAATGATAGATAAAGGAATCCCATGCCACGTCACTATCTCATTAATATATAGCTTGACATAATCTTAGGACCTTTAAGTAGACTTCACAGGTATGTAGTGAGCAGACTTAGTCATCCTGTCAACAATGACCCAAATGGAATCATGCAGTCTCCCACAAAATCCATATTAATAGCCTCCCACTTCAATGTTGAAATCTCAATCGATTGGGTAATACCCACAGGCTTAAGGTGTTCGGCCTTAACCTGTTGGCAATTGGGGCACACCTCCACAAACTTAGAAATATCTTGCTTCATACCTTCCCACCAATAGATTTCCTTGAGGTCATGATACATCTTGAAACTCATTCACTATGGACACAGAGTCTATGTAAGGAACTTCATGTTCTAAGTCATTGACTCTGAGTAAGTGATATAGATAACCCTTAGATAACATTTTATTGGCTTCAAGATGGAAATTATTTGGCCTGTTGGATTTCAACCACGCCTTTCCCATTCCAACTCTAACTGATTAGGAAACTAAAACCTTACTACCCTGTTTCGACAGTCTATGGTAGCATAACACTTATGGAGCCAATCCATATCCAATATTATATCAAAGTCAAGCATGATTAATTAAATTAGGTCAGCATAAGTGACTCTATCAAGAACAATTATTGTGAAATCTCTATATACTTTTTCATCTCTAATGATGTCCCCTATGGGAGTACTAACTAGACAATGTTCATGCAAGATCACAGGAAGCAAGTCAAATTTACTAGCTACTAAAGGAGTAACAAAAGACAAGGTGGATCCTAGATCTAACAATGCATACACAGGAATATAAAAGACAAGAAAGTTACCATTGACCACATCAACGTACTTCTCCTGCTCCTTTCTACCTTACAAAGCATATAACCTTTCCTCTTAGGAGACTCGGCTGCAACAGTAGGATTAGGCCGAGGTTGAGTATCTGCCTTGGCCTGATACTTCACCTGTGGGTAGTCCCTAATCATATGCCCACTCTTGCCGCACCCATAGCAGGCATTAGAACCTACCATGCACTAACCTCCATGCAAACGTCCACACTTACCACACGACTCTCTGTTATGCTGGGCATTTCTATCATTGCCCTTCTTGAACTTGGGCCTGTCCAGGACTCCAAACGAACTCCTACCAGTGTTAGAACTAGCTTGACTTAGGGCCTAGGCTTCTTGCCTTCTCGGCCTTTCTTCCTCTGACGACTCTCCTCCAGATGCTATGCATGTACCATCAACCTACCAAGGTCCACATTATCATGCAACATGGCTTCCTGACATTCCTCCTCCAGATCCTCCGATACACCAGTCACAAACCTAATCATCTCATCCCTGCTATTGGACACACGGGAAGAAGCATATTTGGAAAGCTTAACAAACTTCAAGGAGTATTTCTTGACTGACATACAACCCTGACGTAGGTTGATGAACTCCTCAACCTTAGCCTCTCTCTGCTCTCTGGGAAAGAAGCTCTCCAGGAATGCAGTCATGAAATGTCCCAAGTGATGG
This sequence comes from Solanum peruvianum, assembly GCA_027705065.1. NCBI lineage: Eukaryota > Viridiplantae > Streptophyta > Magnoliopsida > Solanales > Solanaceae > Solanum > Solanum peruvianum. The sequence continues at coordinate 16,623,189 of JAKWJD010001762.1, read as the reverse complement.
GGACTTCTTCTGGTGCTCGGCCATCAACCCACATCTTGCACCATACATGAGCCACATCCTTGAGTTGGTATGCAGCCAACTCAGATTTCTCCTCTTCATTAACACCCATAGCACGGTGAATCTTGTGGACCTCATCCACAAACTCCTGGGATCCTCATTGGTTCTTGACCCTATGTAGACTGGAGGATTCATCCTGGTGAAATCTCTCAGTCTACTAGCCATGGTGCTAGCATGTGGTTTCTCCCCGGGAGAACCCTCTCTAGTGGCCTGGGCTATTATAGCCTGTCTCTGAGCAGTGTTGGCTTTGGACATCTGAACCACTGCTGCTCTCACTTCTCCATCTATCAACGCAGCTGGATTGACAGGCTCTTGCACTCCAATAGCTGGGGCTTGAGGAGGAGCTTGGTTTTCCCCAACAGCTACTTTTTCAACTTTCCTGCATGCGTTTCTTCTTGTGTTCATTTTTCGCACACACAAGAAGAAAGTTAGATGCTATAATGAGAGAAAATGTCAAAGCTCTACACAACACGATAAAGAGTAGAAGAAGGGAAGATTCCTAACATATTTAAGTCTCTAAGTCATGGTTGTGGTGCACTTCACAACCATAAGTTAGAAACTACGCAACGTGGTTGTTTTGAGCCTTAGTACCTAGGTAATTTAACCCCATGCTCTCATACCAAGTTTGTCACACCTGGATATAGACCCCATATGAGATCAGTGTCGTTATCATCTAAGAGGTCGCAGACAAGCCTCTTCTTAGCTTTCATCATAATCATACAGTTAAATTTGCGGAAAATTTACAACTTTATAAAACTTAATGAAGTATACTTAGTTTGCGGAAAATTTACAACTTTATAAAATTTAATGAAGTATACTTAGACTTCATATACTTACTGCATAAGAGTGATATGCTACGGCTCAAACTAAACAACCATCTATAATAGATTAAACAATTGAAATAAAGAATTCATAATATAATAATAGTTTGCCAAACGACCTTACCAAAGCTTTGAACAATTGTTTTAAAGGAAATGCTAGGACAACATCCAACAGCTATATCTAATGTACTAAAGCCAGAAAGCAAACGTAACATCCTTGAACTCAAGAAGACCTACCAAAGGTCTGGAGATGCTAGTCTGAACCGCTTCAACGAATCTTCAATCCTCTTCAAGAACCTGCACCTATAAAAATAGTAATAGTATGGGGGTTAGTACACACTTTTATTAAGTATGGGTGTATGCACATAAACACATAAGCACTATGCATGATCAAGGAAAACTCTTCCTATAGCAACATGCCTTTTCTGGAAAGTGAAGTCACTTGACTTTCCTAATTCATTATTTATGAATCATGTTATGAATATGACATATTTTAATGCATTCAAAGCAAACAACTCATTTTATATATGAACATAAGACCTTGGAAACATGAACATAATTTTAGAACAACTCGAAAAAAATTATTATTTTTTCTCCCTCAAAGGCCGAGAGCTCTACTCCCATGCCTTACTTTATTTTTCAGTCTTTTGTTCTTTCAGTTGTGTAGTTCAATGATCTCCTTTAATCCTATGTTTTTATTACAAGTGCAATGATTCATTGTAGTCCCATACCTACAATGAATCAAGTAAGTGATCCAAAGGACTAAGGAATTGTCTTGACTACCTTACTCACAAGTTCTTCTTTCCATTCTTGTTAAATTGGGCATGAAATCTTGATAACCCAATCTTTATGGGCTAGGCCAATTATTTGATCATTTTCATGATGTGAGATACTGGAGCATATATCCTTATTGGCATAGGCCAATACTTGTTAAAACATCATTCTTATCAACCACTAATGATTTAATATACTTTATGCTCTTGCTTTCTTAGTTCACTTTGAACTTACATTTCTTCTTCTTTCTTTCTTACTTTCTTAAAGAAATTTTTAGCATTAAGATCATGTGAGCTAACATGAAATTTAGTGTCTTCCCCACATCAAAAAGAGGTGGTTCACCGATCCAAGTGAACCTAGATCATGTGAGTTAACATGACATCTAGTGTCTGCCCCACACTGGAAAGGGGTGGTTCACCGGCTAAAGTGAAACCAAGTCCAGTGTCTTTCCCACACCAAAAAGAGGTGGTTCACGGATAAAGTTAAACCGAATACTTTCTTTGAGCATTAACCGACATAGATCATGTGAGCTAAAAATAAAATCTAATGTCTTCCCTACACTTAAGCAGAGGGGGGGGGGGTTCACCTACCAAAGTGAAAACGAATACTACCTAGCTCTCTTAGGTGGAATCCACTGGCGAGTTCCTATGCTGGAAACTAGTTCAAAGACTAGGAGATTTCGGAGACTACTTAAGCCAATATTCTCTAATATGCCTAATATTACTCAATATTGGGCATTGGGATGCCTATGTACCCCTAATACCTATTCTTAAAACTTATTCGACTCTTCACTAGATGAGTACATTTTCTGGATGTTACAATTAGGTAAATTAAGATGTTTCAAATCCTAATACCTAATTTTAAACCTCATTTCGTGAAACCCAAAACCCTCCCTCTTAGAAGACTATCTCAAATCACCATGGAAGCTAGAAGTCAAGAAGGAACTAGGAGGGCTGTTGGTGGTCGTTTCTTCATAAAAAATCATTGGGGTTTCTTCTATGTGAGGTATGGTATCCATTCTTGAACTCTCTTCTATTCAAGGATCCCCTTTCTAAAAGATTTCAAAACGAGTTTTTCAACCCTAACTTCTTTTATATTTGACTCTAAATATGGGTCTTGCATGAAAACATTTTGAATGATTTAAAAATGATGTTTCTAAGGTTATATTATGATTTTAGTGTTAAAACTTCAACGAAATCATGTTAAAGCTTTTCATCAAATTTTGGCTTAAGAAATGGGTTAAATGAGCATGAATTGATAGTCATTCAGATTTGGTGTCTTATGGTTGATATTGTTGTTTAGCTACTACCCTATGGGTTAATTTATGATGAAATGTTGATTAAAATGTTATAGGTGATGAAATCTTGGGATTAAGGGTAAGTTGGTTATGTTGTTTAGTTGTAATTATCAAAATGCTCTTGAGAGGTATGGTCCACCTTCTTGGAGACGATGTTTACTTGAGATGTATGAATATATAGTTACTTGTGTATTGTGAATGAGGCCATGAAAGTACATTATGTGAAGAAAGAAAATGAAGTTGTGCTTGTTAATATGTTTATGAAGCTTGTTATGAGAAGTATGCTTAGGGTTATGTCTAAATGACTTATATGATTATGTGAATCATGTTAAAGTGTGTGAAGTGATAAAAGAAGATGTAAGCATGTGTAGAATGAAATGTAAATGAAATTATGCTTATGTACAAGGTGTGCTCACATGTATACACACTCTCACACTTGAATGAATGAATGAAACTAAGTTAAGTCAATAAAGGGAGTTTTGGGGTGAACACTCTGAGTTGAGATGAAGTGTTTAGTAGCAATCCTATTACATCCTAAGAGCTTTTTAAGATAGGTTGGGTTATGAGTTCCCTTTGTGAGTTAGATGTTGTGTTCACTAGTTATCCTTGACCTATAGTTTATAATGTTGATAATCTGTGGGAAGGTATGCCTAGCACCGAGAGGATATGAAGAAGAAGTGGTTATACTTTGTGAGTTGAGATGTTGTATTCCAATGTAACTCTTGAGATGAATACTCATCGTTAATAGAGAATGATTTACTTAGTAGTAATCTCTTTATCCCTTAACTATGCGGCCACATAGGTATAGCTATTGGGCAAGACATATAAAATGTAAGAGAATGACCTTACTCTAGGCAAGCGAGGATCCCTCATTCGATAGGGGTTAATATTGGGATTTCATATCTAGCTCTCATGGTCTATGTCTATTAAGCTAACCTCCCTCAAAAGTAATGCATGTACTAATTCTTCTAAAAGAGTGTGCTACTTAGGGTAGGTAGTGGAATGGGACGCTATTTATCCATTGCACTATGTAGGCATTCCAAAAGGGGAGTCTTGGTGAGTCTTGAATGAATTGAATGAACTAAGTTTCATAAAAGAATGTACTTCTTAGGGTAGCTGGTGGTATGGGACACTATCTATACATTGGACTAGGCAGGACTTTCCGAAAGGGGAGTCTTGGGGCCAAGCCTTCTAAAAGAGTGTAATACTTAGGGTAGGTGGTGGCATGGGACGCCATCTACTAATTGCACTAAGTCGACATTCCGAAAGGGAAGTCTCTCTGTGCTGTTTGGGTGTTCTTCTGTTATCTTGGCATTGAGTGGGGGCTTGTTCTCCCGAGGTGAGTACGCCAAAAAGGAGGTAGTCTCGAGGATCGCTTTGGTGTGTATTGAAGGAGGCATATGCGTACTTCCTTCATGTATTACATTAGTGAGTCTTAGGATAACCTTAGTAAGGAAACTCCGAAACTCCAACGAAAAGAGTTCACTTCCTCATTGGCAATACCTTAAAATTTCACCACTTGGAGTCAAAATAGTTCACTGTAAGGTTGTACTAGCTCAATGTTATTTTGGAGTAGTTTACTCTAAAATGCTTTCTTTTGTTAAAATTATGGAAACACTTATCAAAGTGTTCAATGACGTTTCTTATGTTGTTTTGCTTCTAAATTCATGAATGTTTTGCCTATTTGGCCTGAAAAGTTATTTCACTAAAATATCCTTTTTTACATGTCTTTGCATATGCCATACTTAGTACATTATTTGTACTAATCGCATACTTTTCTATACTCTATAAAGGTTGGAAGCTTTTGAAGATTTGAAGGTGAAGCTTGAGAAATCTACTCTCTCAAGATTCGGTATGTCCTCATATAATCGAGGACATAGTCTATGTTTTCTAGTTTTATTATTAGGACTTATTATGTATTTTCTTTTCAATGAAAAGGGTCGTGTCCCTAAGATATTATGTCGTGTCTTTAAGTTGGCTTGTGACAATAAAATTCTCTTAGTATTTATGAAAGATTTCCTTTATTTATTTTATTCGTGAAAAGTTTTAAATTCCGTATTACTTTTCATGTCTTATGTTAATGAAAAAGTAAAAGGGATTGTACAACACCCCAAAGGGTCAAGTAGGCCTTGTTACGACCCAAGGGTTCTTCCTAGCTTCTAGGGGGTGTTGTCGGGACGTGACATAGGTCTTATCTTTAGATTGTGAAATTTCTATAACTGGATTTGAATCACGAGACCACACCTATGGTTTGTAGTTTTACCTAAGGTCTGTGGATGGTTTCTGTTGGTTTTTACACATGATTCTGGAAAGTTGCATTTTCAATTTTCTCGAGGTTTTACATTATCTCCCCGTTGGGACCATTCATCCTTAAATAAAGTCTAAACAAGCCATGTATGGAGGGAAGGAGCTATAATCCCTCCCACAAAGTAATACAAATTGATATCTAACTCAACTGAGTTCCAAGAACATGTAAATACGCTAAAAGGCAAGAACAACTAAAGGAAAAAGATAATGAGAATGAATTTACCCGAGAATAAACTTAGAGGTTCGAGAGGACTATTACCTCAAGCTGAAACAAAATCGGAAGGAAGGAGATGAGTATACTTTACTTTCATGGCTTCTTCTACTTCCCTAGTATCTCTTTTTAGGGACTGACTCCTTCACAAAACCTTAATGAAAAAGACTTCTTTATTTCTCAACCTATGGACCTAACAGTCAAGGATCTTTACTAGCATCTCTTTATAAGTGAGACTATCCTTCACAACCACAATCTCTAATGGTACTATCAATGTTGGATCACCCACAAACTTCTTCAACAATGAAATGTGAAAGACTTGATGAACCCCTGATAGTTCTGCGGGCAAATCTAACTCATAAGCTACATTACCAATTCTTTTCATGATTCTGTGAGGACCTACATATGTAGGACTAAGCTTCCTTTCTTGCAAATATCATCACCCTCATCATAGATTACACTTTAAATAAAACCCAATCATCGATTTTGAATTTGAAGTCCCTTCTCCTCACATCTACATAGGACTTCTAACAACTCTGGGTGTCTTTTGTGTATTTCTAATGATTTGAACTTTCTCTGTAGACTCATGAACTGAATATGGTTCAATTAGGCTACTTCACCTAATTAGAACCAATTAATCAAAGATCTATATCTACGCCCATGTAGAGCCTCAGAAGGGGCCATCTAAATACTAGAGTAAAAGCTACTATTATAGGCTAACTAACTCTATGAGAGGCTGGTGATCATTCCAACTACCTTTTAAATCGATCACATAAGATCTCAACATGTCCTCTAAGGTCTGAATAGTATGTTGTGCCTGACAGTCCATCTGTAAATGAAATGTTGTACTGAGATTTACCTGAGTACCAAAACCTTTATGAATAATTTCTAGAAATGAGAGGTAAAATAAATAAAATCTATCTGAGATGATAGACAAGGGAACCCCATGCAACCTGACTATGTCGTTAATGTAGAGTTTGACGTAGTCCTCCGCTGAATCTGTAGTTTTGACAGCCAATAAGTGAGCAGGCTTAGTCTACAATCACCCAAATAGAGTCGTGCTGTCCCTGAGTACAAGGTAAACCCAAAATGAAGTTCATATTTATCACTTCCTACTTCCATGTAGGAATATTAATATCCTTAATTATACATCCAAGTTTCTGATGTTCGACCTTAACATGTTGACAATTTATTCAATTAGCCACAAAATTTGCTATGTCAATCTTCATGTCATTCAACCAAAAGACTTGTTGTAGATCATGGAACACTTAGTGGCACCTGGATGAATGGAATACCTAGAATTACAAACTTCTTTAAGGATATGCTGCCTCAACTTACCCACGTAAGGAACACTTAAGCAACCCTAGTAACAAAGCACACTATCTCTGTCTTTGGAGAAAACCTCAACTTTTTGCTAATGAACAATACCTTTCAACTAAAGTAACATAGGATCACTATATATTTTTCCTTAATCTCCACTACCAATGAAGATTCTCATCTTAAATATCACACTACTATCTGATGTGTCCGTAAGGAAAACTTTTTAGCGATCAAGCCGGTGAACATCTTTAGCTAGCTCTTTCTTATCTTCCTCAACATGTGCTACACTACCCATAGAGAACTGCAGAGAGAACCAACCACTACATTTGCCTTTGCAGGATGATAAAGAAAATTCACGTCATAGTCTTTGAGGAATTCAAGCCATCTCCTCTGACAGAGATTTAACCCTTTCTAGGTGAACACAAACTGGAAGCTCTTATGATTTCTGAATACACCAACATGAACACCTTACAATCAATCCTCTAAGTGATGTGTCCGTAAGGAAAATTTTTAAGTGAACAAGATAGTGCACATCTTTGTCTAGCTCTTTCATTTCTTCCTCATCATGTGCTACACTACCCATAGATAATTGTTTAGAGCATCGACCACTACATTTGCCTTACAAGGATGATAAAGAACATTCATGTCGTAGTCTTTGAGGAATTCAAGCCATTTCTTCTGATAAAGATTTAGCCCTTTCTAGGTGAAGACATACTGGAGGCTCTTATGATCTATGAATACATCAACATGAACACCATACAATTAGTTACTAAAAATATTTTGGGCAAATACTTTGGCTGCAATCTCTATGTCATGACTCGGGTAGTTCTTCTCATTGACCTTAAGTTCTACTCGGATCCCTTCACTCGACAGAATAGGACAAAGGAAAGCAACATATTAACCGAAACTCACAATTGTTGAATTTAGAAAATCACTGTGGAACTTTGAGAGTTTGCAGAATAACTCTCAAATGAGTCTCATGCTTCTCTTCACTCCGGGAATGATGAGTATATTATCAATAAAGACGATGACGAACAAGACTATAACACCCTGAATTCAAAAGAGGTACAATAACAACTTTTAGAGAATTTTTAGGTGTCACCCATGTGGGCCAACCACACCCCATAGTTTGACCCACACTTAGTAGAAGGGCCTCCTGGATAGAGCACCATGGAAACTTCCTGAGGCTACACCACAACCAATACGCATTCCCTGTTGATGGGTCCACGGTTTGTTATTGAGGGAGCCATCATTTGGCCAAAAGTTCTTACCATGGACCATGACATGCCAGGGCGAACCATAGTCCAGTCAATAATCGGTCAGTTGGGGATGCGTGGTTCGTGGCTAGCAGTTGATTTTAGGGGCATATAGGTCTTTTCTGGTTTATTTAAATTAAAGTGGTTGTTTTTCCTATATTTAAAAAAATATATAAGTATTTTTTTAACCCCAAAAACCTCTCATTTAAGTCATTCTCTCAAAATCCAATAGAATTCCAAAAACTCCTCTCTCTCTAAATTGGAAGAAGAAGAGGGAGATTGAAGCTAGGTCAAGATAGGATCTTATAAATTTCAAGAATTTGAGGAAATTTTGACTAAGGTATTATGGATTCTCATCCATGTGATTCTTCTTCCCATGGATTCGTATTGAATCCATAATTTGAAGAAGAATTTTCTAAATTCTAGTAAGGGTTTTGTTTCGATGTCGTTGGTTTTATTGAACGTTGATCTAATTGAGTGGATTATGATTAATTTTTATGATTAAATTGATAGATTACGTGTTTTAGTATGAAATTACATGTAACCGTGCCTATTTCATGATTTGACCTAGAATTGATATAAATGAGTTTGATACCTTGAAGGGAAAATTTATAAGTTTTGATATCTTCTTATAGGATTGATGAATTATGACTAGAACTGCTTTATTTTAAGCAGAAATAACGAATATGATGTTAATATCTTGAGGATATAGCTTAGATGATGATCGTGGGAATTAGGGCTTCAGGAGTAAAACTTATAATATGAATTATTGGTAATTGATGTTATTGTTGAGGAAGAGATACTTCCCACATGAATCACCTAGCAGTGAATGTATGAATGTGAAAGGTTTACTCACATGAACGATTCTAGGTTGAAAGGATTGCTCACCTAAAATTAATCTTGACTAAAAGCTTATGAAATTGATGAGGCTAGCGGCAATTACCCTTGACCTTCATATGAAAGGATATAAGGTGATTCCTATACTCATTAGAGTTGAAAGACAGGTGAGGCCCCACGTTATTACTTTGATCAACTGACAGGGAGGCGAGCACCCATAAGTCCTCTTATCCTTATCCTTACTGATGGTTTTCAAGATATGACTAGTAGAATGGCTAATTCTAGAAGGATGAAGAGAGGCAATGTTGATCAAGAGGTTCCTCCCCATGATGCTCCTCTATCTCCGATTGATTCAAAAAGAGTTTAGTTTTTCTTTCCATGTTTTGGTTTAATACGTGATGACACAAGCCAATAGAGAGGTGGTAGCCCCTGTGAACCCAAATGTGGGTGCGATGGCGACAAGAGTGAGGGACTTTACAAGGATGAACCCTCTCGAATTTCATGGCTCCAAAGTTGAGGAAGACCCCCAAGAGCTTATCGACAAGGTCTATAAAATACTTGCTATTATGGCAGTGACTCCAATAGACAAGACGAAATTGGCCACTTACTAACTCAAAGGCTTGCACAGATTTGGTTCAACCAATCCAAAGAGGAAAGGCCGGTGGAAGCGAGACCCATATAATGGGAGAGATTGAAATGTGATTTTCTTGACGGATTCTCCTCTGTTGAGATGAGGGAGGCCAAGGTTACTTGTATTCATCAACCTCAGGCAAGGAAATTGAGTGTAAAGTAATATAGTTTGAGGTTCACTACACTATCCAAGTATACTCCTTCCATTGTAGCAGATCGTAGGGACAATATGAGTAAGTTTGTGTCAGGCATATCTGACATGGTAGTCAAAGAGTTCGTCACTACTATGCTTTATTATGACATGGACATTTCTCACCTTCCGGTGCATGCTCAACAAATTGAGGAAGAAATGTTCAAGGAAAGATCTAGAGAGGCATGACATGCCTCTTGAATCTTGACTTGGATCTTCATGTTTCTCAAGTTGTGAGATATTAATTTTCATCTCGAGTGAGTCTTAAGGTAAATTCCTTTCTCTAGTTAGGCTCCTTCTACCCAGATTTGGATATCGTCCTTGTTCTTATGGAGAGCTTCTACTACTTTAGTTGGAAATGAGCTTGAAAATATATACATTTTTTCCGGATAAGATTATGAACTTGAAATATGGATTGACATTATTCGACAGGCGAATTCCTAAAATTAAAACAAAGAAAAAATAACACAAAATTTTTTCACCAGTTTATAATAATTAAAATTAAGGAAAAACAATAAATATAGTATTTAGCCAAGAGGATCCTGCTAGTGTCCCATTATCCAAGAGGATCCTGCTATACAACGTCCAATTATTCTGGAGGGTCTTGCTAGTGTACCTTTATCCAAGAGGGTCCTGCTATACAACATCCAATTATTTTGGAGGGTCTTGCTAAACTACGTCCAATTATTTAGGAGGTAACTGCTAGTCCCATTATTTAGGAGGGTCCTGCTATACTACGTCTTATTATTTAGGAGGATCTTACTAGTCCTATTATTTAGGAGGGTACTGCTAGTGTCAAATTATCAAGGACTATCCTCTTGAATAATGGGACTAGCAAGATCCTCTAGATACTGAGATTATTATAGAAGGATCCTCCATGAGGGTCCGTCTAGTCCCGTTATTCAGGAGGGTCCTACTAGTGTCCAATTATTCAAGAGGGTCATGCTATACTATGTCTCATTATCTAGAAGAGTCTTTCTAGTGTCCTATTATTCAGGAGGGTCCTTGTATACTATGTCCTATTATTCAGGAGGGTCCTTCTAGTCTTATTATTCAAGAGATTCCCTCTAGTATTCCATCATCCAGGAGGCCCCTGCTATACTACGTCTCATTATTCATGAGGGTCCTGCTAATCTACTACCCATTATTCAGGAAGGTCCTACTATACTACATCACATTATCTTGGAGGGTCTTGCTAGTGTCACATTATCAAGGAGGGACCTACCATACTACATCTCAATACCCAGGAGAGTCCTTCTAATCCCATTATCAAGAAGGGTCCTTCTAGTGTCCCATTATCCAGGATGACCCTAATATACTATGTTCCATTATCCAGGAGGGTCCAGCTAGTCCCATTATCCGGGAGGATCCTGCTATAGTAAAAATATAAATCGAACATTTTCTAGTATAATGTTTGAAATTTTAAGGAGTGTTATCCGAATGATTTTATAGAACATTCAAGAATTGGAGTTTCCATCTCTCAAGTAATTGCTATAATCAATGCTCTTTTTCCAATTAATCAATTCCACTATAACTGAATTTCATAAACCTCTATTGAAAATTTTTCCTTTTTCCTATGTAGACTAAAATTGAACATCAAGGCCGTTTTTTGTTGAAATAAATTGTTCCCCATCTTCAACAAAGAAATTTTATGAGTTTAAAATATGGTGGTCGGTTTGTGGTTCTGCTTTTTAATGAGGATTGCTCCAACACTATTGAGGTTTTCCACTTATTTTTAAACGGCGGATGCTTGTTACTAATTTAATGTAGTCTTTACCCCAAATTTATTTATTTTGAATGACTTAACTCCAACGTCCACCTTTACTTCACGATGCTTATTGTCTAACCTATAATAAATCATACCTTTTTTCTGAATCCAAAACTTGACAATAGATGATAACTCATTGGCTTGATGCTTTAACTTGTACGATCCAGAGAGTTGGTAGCAAGTCTTGAAATCCTTTCTCACGTTCCTGATACTAACTCGACACAAGGACATTTGAAAAAAAGTGATGAAAAGTGAAAGAAAAAAATAAATATACACTTCACAAGAATTGAAGAAAATGTTTCGATGAGAAAAGTTTATTTTAGAGAGAGGAAGAATTTTTTTTTAGATAAATATGGTAGCCGACTCTACTGACATGCACTTCGAATTTATTATCACAATTTTCCATCAAATCTATTAATCTACCATTATTTATCATCCAATTTTTACACGCAGTTCCAACATTTAACAAAGTCCTAACCAAGTTCAAACTCTTATCCGCCTTATTGATGCCCGCCAGAGTTTTCACCTCTAAGACTCTTACGTTTTGAATCCTTTAACTCACATTCTTCGTATGGTGCCCATTAAGGTTTTCACCAATAAAACTCTCTCATTTATATTTATTTCAGCTCCCCTTCGTCTTATGGTGTATGTTAGGATTTTCACCAATAAGACTCTAATTTTTATTTCTCTCAGCTAACATTCAACTTATAATGTTTTTTAGGATTTTCACCAATAAGTCTCTCTCATTTATATTTCTCTCAACTCACATTCTCCTTATGATGTCTGTTAGTATTTTCACCAATAGGACTCTCTCAATTTATTTTTCTCAACTCACATTCGTCTTATGATGTCCATTAGGATTATCACCAATAAGACTCTCTCAATTTAGTTTATTCAGGGTTTTCACCAATAAGACTCTCTTATATTTATTTCTCTCATTAAAAAGAGTATCTCTTACATTTCAAACTTTGATCCAAAAGTCTTTATTTGATTGAAACATGACCTTTAAAATGTAAAGTCTAAATATGAGAGTTTATAATACTGAAAATCAAATCATATATAATGTGTTTTAACGACATCATTATTGACATCCATTTCTGTCGTTCTGCCTTCTATCTACTCAATAAAAAGCACCATTGGATAATACCTTCCTTACCATGAATGGTCCTTTCCAATTTGGAGAAAATATACCTTTGACTTTGTCATGATGTGTCATAATGTGTCTCACTCTCTTCGGAACTTCTGGGACACACAATATTTTTTGTATGCTCGTGCCACTCTTTTCTTGTATAATTGTCCATGACATACTATGTTAATCACTTCTTATCAATCAAGTTTAGTTGCTCCTACCGTGCTCTGATCCACTCATCATCGTGGATTTTAGCCTATATGATTTTGACATTCCGGGAGCACCCCTTAGATGTAACTGGCTTCGTCGTCCTCGGAGAGGACTAAGACTAGCCTCTTAGCATTCATCATCAAATTCATAGGTTAAAAATGCGGAAAATCTAAAACTTTTCATCTACACTACTTCATGAGGTTTACTTAGATCTCTCTCTTGTACATAATATATTCATATCGAGTATAAATAGACCTTTTGTATATGAAGACTACATAGTCTTCTACTTTTATGGCACACAGACACACAACACACACACACACACACACACGGATAGAGAGAGGAGATATAGATAGAGAGAGGAGAGAGATATAGATAGAGAGATAGAGAGAGATAGAGATAGAGAGAGATAGAGAGAGATAGATAGAGATAGATAGATAATATATATAGATATAGATATATATTATATATATATATATATATATATATATATATATATATATCACACCTTAGATGTAACTGGCTTCGTCATCCTCGAAGAGGACTAAGACTAGCCTCTTAGCATTCATCATTACATTCATAGGTTAAAAATGCGGAAAATCTAAAACTTTTCATCTACACTACCTCATGAGGTTTACTTATACCTCTCTCTTTACATAATATATTCATATCGAGTATAAATAGACCTTTTGTATAAGAAGTTTACGTAGTCTTCTACTTTTATGGCACACACACACACACAGATATATATATAATATATATATATATATATATATATATATATATATATATATATATATATATATACCATCTAAACGGAGTCGAATCAACATGGGCCTAAGCCCTTACACAATGTATAAATGCCACTTAGGGCTTACAACAATATATTGAAACAAATAGAATGAAATGATCTTCTTAAGCTATAACAAAACAACATAGCTAGAGTAAGAACAAGCCATCATCCTGAGAGTTGAGGACATACCCACTTGGAGAAATGATCTAAGCTTCTTGCGAATTGGCCATGAACCCTTCAACGACCGTAAACTAAAATGCTTGGGAAAGGGGGAGAAATGGGGTTAGCACAATCACTTTTACTAAGTATGTGATCATATGCACATACAATATAGAAATCATGCTAAAGAGGGACATTTATTAAAAAGTATGCAAAGTCACTTTGGAAATACCTTATGCATATTCAAGAACCAATACAAGTCAATGAACACATATTACTTATGTAACAACTTGTTTAGTCGGTTCGAGCAGTAGAATTATTTTTGATAAAAACTGACTGGGTCGACAGACCACGCGACGGACCGTCATGGTCACGACGGACCGTGAGGGACTCCGTCGTCCCATACTTGTGTAATTTCTTGTGCAGCTCTCCTCATTACCCTCGACGACAAGTAGGACGAACCGTCATAGGCACGACGGTCCGTCGAGGGTCTTCGTTCCAAAACACTTCAACTCTGGAATCTGGGTACTGGGATCGACTCTCTGAACTTCACGACGGACCTGCAGCACGGACCGTCGTAGATACGATGGACCGTCACAAGTTGCGTATCCCGACTTGGTCAGACTTCCGCTAAAATTTTTAAATGGGTGTTTTGGACTATTCATAATTATTATTATGAAATTAGTGGGGTAATTTTTATAATTGAGTTAGTTGGGGGTTAAAGGAGATAACTTTAAAATAAATAGTGGGTTACTTTTATCATCTTTTATAATTGATTATATGATAATTAGGGTAAAAAAATCTGTAAAAGAAAAATAAAAAGAGGAGAAGGGCTTGAACGAACGAGGGGAGCGAGCGACTTAGACTTCAGATTGAAAAGGTTCATAGGCATTGAGGAAAGCCAAGACATTGGGGAGGTAGCTTTCTTGATTTCGATTCTTCGGTGGAGGTAGGTTATGGTTTATTTCTATATGATAGATAAACTCTAAATAGCAATTGATATGTATTGAATGATATTGTAAAGTCTCCTATGTACCTGATTGTGTGGTTGTGTGTTTCTGATTGTGTGGTTTGTGGTTGGTCTAAAGTTATGAGAAAGTTGAATTTCTAATATTGAATCCTCTCTATTAAAAATGACGCCTTAAATAAAGAAGGCTTGATGAAATAAAAATGATGAGATAATTGGATCGGAGTGTCACGTTCCGACACGGTATTATTGGATCGGAGTGTCACGTTCCGACATGGTATTATGGGATCGGAGTGTCACGTTCCGACATGATATATTGGATTGGAGTGTCACGTTCCGACACAATAACATTAAAGGAAAGGAATCTGAAATTAACTTAATATACTCAAACTCAAGGAACCTATTTCCTAAATGAGTATGGTGTGGATGCATGAGTCCTCATAGGTGTGCTTGATGTTGTACCTAATATGGTGTTGTTGTCAATGGTTCATGTGTTTGTTGCTTGCCACCTGTTAAGTATTGTAGTTGATTTTATCTATTGTTTAATATATACTGATTTCTATTTTGAGTTGGCCGATGATACCTACTCAGTATGTGTTCCTTGTACTGACCCCTACTTGTATTTTCTTCTTGTTGTTTTGTGGAGTTCAGCAAGTGCACCATCGACTTCGACTCGCCCTTAACTCTAGCCAGTCTCCAGCACATCAAATTTCAGGGTGAGATATTATTCCTAGCTCGGACTGGATTCTCTCCCTCACGTCTTGGTGTCTTTGAAGTTCGGACATGGACCATCTTTTTACTTATTTTAGCTTCTTAAATACTCTTAGACTTGGAAATTTGAGGATAGATATTCTTGATGTGATGACTTCCAGATTTTGGGAATAATAAGTATTAAACTTTAGAAGTTTATTTAATTGATTACGTTAATAAGTTTTGGATCTTCCGCATTATTTTTACTATTCATAATTGATATACTGGTAAATGTTGGGGTTTAAATTTGTTGGTTTGCCCACCTAAGAGGATAAGTGTGGGTACCACTCGCGGCTCGTTTTGGGTCGTGACGAACTTGGTATCAGAGCGTTAGGTTCGTTGGTCTCATCACACAAGAACGAGTCTAGTAGAGTCTTGAGGAACGGTAGGGGGACGCCCTTACTTTTCTTTGAGAGGCTATAGGACTTCAGGAAAACTCCATTCTTTCTTTCTTTCGTGCTATTACTTGGATCCAATTGGTATTTAGGTGATACAAATTGGTATCTGATATCCTCACTCTATTTCGCAGATGGTTAGAACTAGAGCAACAACTGTGCCAACACCAACACCGGCAAGACAGGGTGCGTCTGAGCCAACCATTGGGGCTGTAACTCGAGGAGGAACAGTGGCAAGAGGCCGTGGTAGAGGTCGCAGGAGGACGCCCACTAGAGGTAGAGGACAGACACCTGGTCCAGCTAGCAATAGGGCAGTGACTCCTCCACCGACTGATGAGGTAGTGAGAGAGGGTGAAGAAGGCGAAAATGAGCAGGTTCAAGATGAGGAATTACCACCCCAGCCTACCCTAGAGATGATTAATCAGGTTATTACTTATCTTAGCGGGTTATCTGATCAGGGCCAGACACCTCCAGTGTTTTCTGCACCAGCAAGGTAGATGTAATGGAAATTCTTGGTTCTATGTCTAAGTATTAAATCATATGTTTATACCCTTGTTGAGATTTAATTTACTTCCTTGGCTCTTACACTTCCTTAGTTCTTCCAAAAAAAATCAACAAAAGAAGTAGTCTACCTGAACTATGTTTGACCTGATTCTTGGTTCTGCAAGATATGTAGGTCGCCCTAGTGTTGGGGTTCGGTCTAACAAAATACAAAATTCAAAATTCCATATTGCACAAAACTGGGGCAAATTTTTTTTTAATTATTATTATTCTATAATGACGAGTGATCAGCATGAACTTTTCACTAAATTGTTAAAGTTGAAACATCCAGTCTTCAAGGGTGCTGAATCTGAAGATGCCTATGATTTTCTGGTTGATTGTCATGAGCTGCTACATAAGATGGACATAGTGGAACGATTCGGTGTTGAGTTTGTGACCTATCAGTTTTAGGGGAATGCAAAAATGTGGTGGCGGTCGTATGTTGAGTGTCAACCAGCACAGGCACCACCTATGACTTGGGCATCATTCTCTAGCTTATTTATGGAGAAGTATATACCACGGACTTTGAGGGACAAGAGGAGAGATGAGTTCCTGAGCCTAGAGCAAGGCAGGATGTCTGTTGCTGCTTATGAGGCTAAATTTCGTGCACTATCCAGGTATGCCACACAGCTTTGCTTCAGTCCACAAGAGCGGATTCGCCATTTTGTGAAATGATTGAGGTCAGATTTGCAGATCCCAGCCTTACAGGTAGCTGCTGCAGCAAAATCCTTTCAGGAAGTGGTTGATTTTGTGATAGAGGTGGAGGGGGTGAAGCCAGACGAGTTCACCATGGCGTCGACATCTAAGAAGTTCCGTAAGGGAGGTGAGTTTAGTGGTTCTTACTCCAGAGGGCAGAGTTCAGGAGGTTACCCAACCCGTCCTATTCAGTCCTCACTGCAGGCTTTAGCTGGGGGTCCATCGCAGCTCAGTCAACCTTTTTCTGAGTTTGGAGGTTATCCTCAGACTTCGTCATTTTCACAGAGACCTATGCTTGACTCCGGAATTGTTATGGATGTGGAGAGACTGGACATTTAGGAAGTATTATCCAAAACAGAGTTACAAACCCCCAATAGTTTGAGGTAGAGGTGGTCATGGGAGAGACCGCCATTCTGGAGGACGTGGTGGCCAAGGTAATGGTGGTCACCAAATCAGCCGGGGTGGCGGGCAAGTTGGAACTAATACAGCGCAACCTGGTAGGGACAATGGACAGACAGGTGATAGGGCCCATTGTTATGCTTTCCCCGGGAGGTCTGAAGCAGAGGCATCTGATGCTGTTATCACAGGTAATCTTTTGGTCTTTGATTGCATGGCTTCTGTATTATTTGATCCTGGATCCACATTTTCATATGTATCTTCCTCATCTGCTACTGGTCTTGATTTATATTGTGATTTGCTTGACATGCCTATTCGTGTCTCTACTCCTGTGGGTGAGTCTGTGATAGTTGAGAAGGTGTATAGGTCTTGTCTTGTGACTTTTGTGGGGAGCAATACTCATCTAGATTTGATTATTCTAGAGATGGTTGAATTCGATGTAATTCTGGGTATGACTTGGCTTTCTCCAAAATTTGCAATCTTAGATTGTAATGCTAAAACTGTGACATTGGCCAAGCCTGGGATAGATCCTCTAGTGTGGGAGGGTGACTATATTTCCACTCCAGTTCATATTATCTCTTTTCTACGTGCTAAGAGAATGGTTAGTAAGGGTTGTTTAGCTTTCTTGGCACATCTCAGGGATGATACTTCCCAAGTACCTTGATTGAGTCTGTCTCGATAGTCCGTGAGTTTCTGGATGTGTTTCCTGCAGACCTTCCTGGTATGCCACCGGATAGGGATATTGATTTTTGTATTGATCTGGAGCCGGGTACTGGCCCCATTTCCATTCCCCCTTATATAATGGCTCCACTGAGTTAAGGGAGTTAAAGGCCCAACTTCAGGTGTTGTTAGGTAAAGGTTTTATTACACCAAGTGCATCCCCTTAGGGTGCTCCTGTTTTATTTGTGAAGAAGAAGGATGGAAGTCTTCGGATGTGCATAGACTACAGGCAGCTAAATAAGGTAACTATTAAGAACAAGTATCCTATCCCTCACATTGATGATTTGTTCGATCAGTTACAAGGTGCTTGTACCTTCTCTAAAGTTGATTTGAGATCTGGTTATCATCAATTGAAAATACGGGCAGCAGATATGCCAAAGACTGCTTTTCGAACCCGGTATGGGCGTTATGAATTCTTAGTAATGTCTTTTGGGCTTACAAATGCCCCTACTGCTTTCATGAGCCTGATGAACGGGATTTTTAAGCCATATCTGGATCTCTTTGTTATTGTATTTATTGATGATATACTGATATACTCCAAGAGCAGAAAGAACATGAGGAGCATTTGAGAATTGTATTGGAAATGTTGAGGGAGAAAAGGCTTTATGCCAAATTCTCCAAGTGTGAGTTTTGGCTAGATTTAGTGTCCTTCTTGGGGCACGTGGTTTCTAAGGATGGAGTGATGGTGGATCCTTCTAAGATTGAAGCAGTGAAGAGTTGGGTAAGACCTACTAATGTTACAGAGGTAATAAGGAGCTTTGTTGGTTTAGCTAGCTACTACCATCGATTTGTCAAGGATTTTTCTTCTATTGCTTCGTTAGCTGACAAATTTGACTAAGCATAATGTTCCATTTGTATGGTCGGATGAATGTGAAGAAAGTTTCCAGAAACTCAAGACCTTGTTGACTACTGCACCAATTCTTACCTTGCCAGTGGAAGGTAAGAATTTTATTGTTTATTGTCATGCATCCTATTCTGGTTTGGGTGCAGTGCTAATGCAGGAGAGAAATGTAATTGCTTATGCTTCGAGGAAATTAAAAGTGCATGAATGTAACTATCCGACCCATGATTTGGAGTTGGCTGCAGTTGTATTTGCATTAAAGCAATGGAGATATTATCTATATGGGGTCAAGTGTGAAGTTTATACAGATCATCGTAGTTTACAGTATGTCTTTACTCAGAAAGATTTGAATTTGAGGCAGAGAAGGTGGATGGAACTATTGAAGGACTATGATATTACTATTTTGTATAACCCAGGAAAAGCTAATGTTGTGGCAGATGCTTTAAGTAGAAAAGCAGGGAGCATGGGTAGTTTAGCCTACTTACAGGTTTTCTAGACGCCCATTGGCTAGAGAGGTTCAAACTTTGGCAAATGACTTTATGAGGCTGGAAGTACTAGAGAAAGGAAAATTTTTGGCCTGTGTGGAGGCAAGATCTTCTTTTCTTGACAAGATTAAGGGAAGGCCGTTTGCTGATGAGAAGCTGAGCCGAATTCGAGATATGGTATTACGAGGAGAGGCTAAAGAGGCAATAATTGATGAGGAAGGCATTTTGAGAATTAAGGGAAGGGTATGTGTGCCCCGTGTTAATGATTTGATTCACAATATTCTTACAGAGGCTTATAGCGCAAGGTATTCTATACATCCTGGTGCAACCAACATGTATCGTGACCTAAAGAAACATTTTTGGTGGAGTAGAATGAAGCGTGACATTGTTGATTTTGTTGCCCAATGCCCAAATTGTCAGCAGGTGAAGTATGAACACCAGAGGCCTGGAGGGACACTTCAGAGAATGCCCATTCCTGAATGGAAGTGGGAAAGAATTGCAATGGATTTCGTGGTTGGTCTTCCAAAGACATTGGGTAAGTTTGATTCTATTTGGGTAATTGTTGACAGGTTAACCAAGTCTGCTCACTTCATTCCGGTCAAGATGACTTACAATGCAGAGAAGTTAGCCAAACTCTATATCTCAGAAATTGTTCGATTGCATGGAGTCCCACTTTCCATCATATCAGATAGAGGTACGCAGTTTACTTCTAAGTTTTGGAGAACATTCCATGCTGAATTAGGTACTAGGCTGGATCTTAGTACTGCATTTCACCCTCAGACCGATGGTCAGTCTGAGCGAACGATTCAGGTGTTGGAGGATATGCTTCGTGCATGTGTGATAGAATTTGGTGGTCATTGGGATAAATTATTACCCTTAGCAGAGTTTTCATACAATAATAGCTATCACTCAAGTATTGATATGGCCCCATTTGAGGCACTGTATGGGAGGAGATGTAGGTCTCTCATTGGTTGGTTTGATGCATTTGAGGTGAGACCATGGGGTACCGATGATTTGAGGGAATTGTTAGATAAAGTAAAATTCATTCAGGAGAAGCTTCTAGCAGCTCAGAGCAGGCAGAAAGAATATGCAGATCGAAAGGTTAGGGACTTGGATTTTATGGAGGGTGAACAAGTCTTGCTGAAGGTTTCACCCATGAAAGGGGTGATGCGGTTTGGTAAGCGAGGTAAGCTTAGTCGAGGTATATTGGTCCATTTGAAGTTTTGAAGCACATGGGGGAGGTGGCTTATGAATTGGCATTGCCTCCAGGACTCTCAGGAGTGCACTTGCTATTTCATGTGTATTGAAAAATACCATGGGGATGGAAACTACATTATTCGTTGGGATTTGGTTCTTCTTGATGAGAATTTGTCTTATGAGGAGGAGCCTGTTGCTATTTTAGATAGAGAGGTCCACAAGTTGAGATCAAAGGAGGTTGCATCTATCAAGGTTCAGTGGAAGAATTGGCCAGTTGAAGAGTCCACTTGGGAGAATGAGGCTGATATGCAAGAAAGATACCCACATCTTTTTACATGTTCAGGTACTCTTTCTCGCCCTTGCTTTTCTTCCTGTGATCGTTCGAGGACGAACGATGGGTAAATTGGTATCTATTGTAACAACCTGTTTAGTCGGTTCGAGCAGTAGAATTATTTTTGATAAAAACTAACTGGGTCGACGGACCACGCGACGGACCGATGGTCACGACGGACCGTGATGGACTCCGTCGTCCCATACTTGTGTAATTTCTTCTGCTGCTCTCCTCATTACCCTCGACGACAAGTAGGACGAACCGTCATAGGCACGACGGTCCGTCGAGGGTCTTCGTTCCAAAACACTTCAACTCTGGAATCTGGGTACTGGGATCGACTCTCTGAACTTCACGACGGACCTGCAGCACGGACCGTCGTAGATACGACGGACCGTCACAAGCTGCGTAACCCCGACTTGGTCAGAATTCCGCTAAATTTTTAAATGGGTGTTTTGGACTATTCATAATTATTATTATGAAATTAGTGGGGTAATTTGTATAATTGAGTTAGTTGGGGGTTAAAGGAGATAACTTTAAATAAATAGTGGGTTAGTTTATCATTTTTATAATTGATTATATGATAATTAGGGTAAAAAGAATCTGTAAAAGAAAAAAAAAGAGGAGAAGGGGGGTGAACGAACGAGGGGAGCGAGCGACTTAGACTTCAAATTGAAAAGGTTCATAGGCATTGAGGAAAGCAAAGGCATTGGGGAGGTAGCTTGCTTGATTTCGATTCTTCGGTGGAGGTAGGTTATGGTTTATTTCTATGTGATAGATAAACTCTAAATAGCAATTGATATCTATTGAATGATATTGTAAAGTCTCCTATGTAACTGATTGTGTGGTTGTGTGTTTCTGATTGTGTGGTTTGTGGTTGGCCTAAAGTTATGAGAATGTTGAATTTCTAATCTTGAATTCTCTCTATTAAAAATGACGCCTTAAATAAAGAAGGCTTGATGAAATAAAAATGATGAGATAATTGGATCGGAGTGTCACGTTCCGACACGGTATTATTGGATCGGAGTGTCACGTTCCGACACGGTATTATGGGATCGGAGTGTCACGTTCAGACACGATATATGGGATTGGAGTGTCACGTTCTGACACAATAACATTAAAGGAAAGGAATCTGGAATTAACTTAATATACTCAAACTCAAGGAACCTATTTCCTAAATGAGTATGGTGTGGAGGCATGAGTCCTCATAGGTGTGCTTGATGTTGTGATTGATGGTGTACCTAATATGGTGTTGTTGTCAATGGTTCATGTGTTTGTTGCTTGCCACCTGTTAAGTATTGTAGTTGATTTTATACTATTGTTTAATATATACTGATTTCTATTTTAAGTTGGCCGATGATACCTACTCAGTACGTGTTCCTTGTACTGACCCCTACTTGTATTTTATTCTTGTTGTTTTGTGGAGTGCAGCAAGTGCACCATCGACTTCGACTCGCCCTTAACTCTAGCCAGTCTCCAGCACATCAGATTTCAGGGTGAGCTATTATTCCTAGCTCGGACTGGATTCTCTCCCTCCGTCTTGATGTCTTTGAAGTTCGGACATGGACCATCTTTTTACTTATTTTAGCTTCTTAAATACTCTTAGACTTGGCAATTTGAGGATAGATGTTCTTGATGTGATGACTTCCAGATTTTGGGAATAATAAGTATTTAACTTTAGAAGTTTATTTAATTGATTACGTTTATAAGTTTTGGATCTTCCGCATTATTTTTACTATTCATAATTGATATACTGGTAAATGTTGGGGTTTAGATTTGTTGGTTCGCCCACCTAGGAGGATAAGTGTGGGTGCCACTCGCGGCTCGTTTTGGGTCGTGACAACTTAAGTCAAGACCATGCACATCACAAGACCAACAATACCATGTCTAGTCAAGTCAACATGCATATTAACATAATTGAGCACATAACTAGGACAACTCTCTCGTCAAGTTATAATATTAACAAGCATGCATAAGACTTCATAATATCATGATCTAAGCATGACAATCACTCATACACCCCCATTAAGTCCACTAGTGCAATGAATAAGTAAGGCCCCATAATCTCACTTAACCAAGTAAACCCAACAAGAAGTATAAGAAATGCCCAACTTTACATACTATATCATTAAGAGTATAATCATCATACTTTAGCAATATAGACCAATCATATGTTCATAAGTGCAACCAATATCACATAGTGTCATTAACATGTAAGATCAACATATACATATCATTTACATTTATAAGCATATAAGCACATAGAACATCTTTCCAAGACTTGCCTCAAGGTTAACTAGTGCAATGTTTAGGTAGAGTCCCATACCCCTACCTAGACTATGAAAACCCCTGTTCACTTTAATACATCATTTTACTTTTAGAAACATATTTCCTTAACCGAGATAAACATGAGCTAATGTGGAATCAGGTGTCATTGAACCCTACATCGAAAGAAAGTGGACTACTTGCCAAGGTAGTACCAAAACATGAACATAGAATCTATGTGGATCCACTATCTAGTATTCCTATGGGGGCAACATAGTTCAAGTACTAGGAGATGTATTCGGGACCCTCTTTATACAACATGCATTGTAGTCTCCAATCTCACGAGTACAATAGTGATCTTCCCTTCCCTATGTGGGAAGGGACACTCCTTACTTCTAGTTCACTCGGTTCTAAGCTAGAGTCCCTTTTGAAATGTCTTTCATATATAATCAGAACTTAGTTTAGGTCATAGGGGTCTACCCCTTATATAATCATTGTCATAGCTCAATAGGAATTGCATGTGTATTGTCCTTTAATGCAATTCATACATGTGAGGTTAACACATATATATAACCATATTATGATAAGACATATAGGCAATTAATCACTATCCTTATATCATTACATCCCACACAACAACTCACAAGCCATAAATCAAGATATTTCAATTCAAAATCATACCAACCCTAACCAATCTTATCATAAAGTGTACTTCAATAGAACTTCATCACTAAACACAAGTAATCATAATTGAAATAAGGGTTGAGATCATAAGACTTACAAAATCTTCTTCCAAAGTCATCATCTATGGTCTTACCATCAACCAACAAATTTCATCCAATAATAGGTGTAGTAGCATCATTCAATAGTAATTCACACAATAACTAAGTCAATTGCATCATCACTAACCATTTCAACACCAATTCATAACCTAGGGTTAGGGGAATATCGTTCATCCTGAATTATTCAAGTATTAGATCCAATCCTAACAATATATTACCCTAGGAAGTCCATGAATCAATAAGAATAGATAAAACAAGTATAACAATCAATACATTCTTCAATTTCCATCAATTTATAAGCAAGATCCAACATTTGGGAAAATTAGGGAAAGGACATGATCTACGTGAAATTTCATCAATTCACATCAATTAGTAAACAATATATACTTATTTAGTCATACACAATCACAATTAATTATAATCAATCATCAATTTCAAGTTTAGAAGAAAAACCCATTAGTAGAAGAAAACCCTTGGAATTGGGTGATTTAGAAATAAACTTTCAAAGGACATCTTGGGGAAAGTGAATAGCCCATACCTCAATGAAGCTTAATCCACAAAATCCAAGTGAAATTCTAGATAAATTAGTCTTCTTTCTCAAGCTTTCTTGCTTTTTCAATGGAGGATTTTGGGAGAGAGAAAGTAGAGAGAGATGAGAGCTTTTGGGTTTTGTTTTGTTAATTTGATTTAGCTGAGTGAAAAATGATTGAAAACTGACCCTTCATCAATGTTTAGTCACCCCCTAAATAATCCAAAAGACCCCTCACTTAATTGGGACTTTTGTGAAGTCAAGATACTTAAAATACGACACTAACGAATCTCGGAAGTGACTTCGCGTTGCGGGGTAAACTTCACATTTTATTTTTGAAATTCGGGTTGAGGAAGTGAGCCTCGTGGAGGACCCGCATCATGAGGCAACATTTTTCCCTCCCCGTGTTGGCTACACTTCATGCAACAACCTCCACATTTTTGGCTACGCACAGCCTTCTTCGGCAGCTTGCTTGCCCATGTTTGGGTTCTCCTCAAGGGACCTTCGGTGGGTTCTTCTGAAGTCGTTAATGGACGTTCCGACCCTTTATACTATATTTTACCTATTTAAAGTATTTTTGAAAGTTGTAGGCTTCATATGACCCTCCTAAACCTTCACCAAACATGGGACGTCAACTAGTTCAATTAAACTAGTTTCAGGAAGTCAAGGTCTTTCTTTGTCGTTTTGGCTCTATAACTTCGTAAATGGTTTATGTACACTAACCTCATGTACTCATGTGAGGATCGAGTTTCGGTTTTCGACTTTTTTAGTGTTACAACAATGATCCGTATCAACCTCTATAGGTCTAAAAACCTCAAACCATATACCAATGAATAGGGGGAGACACCTAGTGACGTACGTACTGTAGTGCGATAACCCAACAAAGAAAAATTAAATTTTCATGCCATTGTTGAGAAATTTGCACCATTTCATGAAATATCTTTTTATATTTTTGTTAGCAACTTCTATAACCCTATTTCCTTTTGGGAGATATGGAGTCGAATTTCGATGTTTGACATTAAATTGATGGCACACCTCTTGCATTAAAAGATTGTTGAGATTTGTAGAATTATCAGTAACAATTACATTTGGAATACTAAATCGACAGATGATGTTGAAATGAAATGATATCTACCACGACCTTCTTAGTCACTGCCATGAAAGTTACTCCTTCTACCCACTCGGTAAAATAATCAATGACCACGAGGATGAACCTATGAACATTCGATTGTTTTAGTTCTGTTGGTCCAGTCACATCCATTGTCCATGCCACAAAAGGCTAGTGGCAAATATTGCATGTAAATCAGAGGGAGGAGAATGTATCAAATCATTGTGTATTTGATCTTCATGATTCATAGCGAGAACATATCCATTCATTTGAGGTCCACAAACTCAATAGTGTACTTTAATAATGATCATTGAATCCTCTCTAGAATTTACACATATTAGAAGACCCAAGTTAGGAGTCTTAATGTACAAGATTCCTCTGCTTAAGAAAAAACTTTTAGCTAGTCGCCAAATAGTTCATTTTTATTACTAGTGACATTAGTCGGACAATTTCCAGATTGAAGATATGCTTTAATATCTAAGAACCAAGATTAACAATCAAATTCTTCCTCAACCATGTTGCGATAACCATGTTGATCATGAATTTGTATGTATAAAGGTTCTTTATGATCTTCGCTAGGATGTGTAGATCGAAGATAAAGTTGCCAATGCTTCTGCAATTTCATTATGAACTCTAGAAATATGTGTAAACTTTATTGATTCAAACCATCGACAAAGATCTTGAAAGAAAAGTTGATACAATATGAGCTTTAATCATGAGTTTCCCATTCTCCTATAATTTGATTGACTAGTAAGCCCGAGTCTCCTAACACTAATAACTCTTGGATGCCCATATCAGTAGCTAAACTCAAACTCAAGATGCATGCTTCATATTTCGGCAAAATGTTGGTATAATAGAATCTAAGTTGGGCAGTTATAGGGACATATTCCCCTAATTCAGACATAATAACATATCCTATCCTAACTACTGTTTGTTAGAGGCCCCATCAAAGAATAACTTCCATCGTTGATTGGAATCAGAAATAACTTCATCAACACATGATATATAATCATTAGGAAAACAGGTCTTAATCGGTTCATATTCTTCCTCAATAGGTTCCCTGCCAAATGATCTGCCAATGCTTTAGATTTCTTCGCGGTTTGTATCATATAGATAATGTCAAACTCTATGAGTGATATATTCCATTTCACAAGCCTGCCCATGGTCCTGGTCTTTTGAAAAATATATTTTAATGAATCCATACGAGAAAGAATATAAGTAGTATAAGACAAAATATAATGTTGTAACTTCAGTGCTACCCATGTTAGGGTACAACACGTTCTTTCGAGAAGGATGTACTTAGATTCATAAACGGTTAATTTATTGTTGAGGTAATAAATGACATGATATTTCTTACCAGTGCCATCATGCTGACCCAATACACCGCCAAAAGAATTATCCAACACTGACATGTATAATATCAAGGGTCTACGTGGCTGAAGAGGATGAAGATGAGTCCACAATTTAGACTCATTTAAGGCTTTGTTTTCATAGATTTAGTGTCCCAAATGCATATTTTGTGTCAATAACTAATATAAGTCCTTAAATTTTCATGTATTTGGATTGAGGAACAAAAAATGGACACTAATGAGCAAAAAAGAATAAGGCAGCTAAAAGAACGAAGTAAAGAAGGCTTGAGGATCATAAAGCATTGGGCGAGTCGATGAATGCCCATGGTCTCTCCTAATGTTCCAGTGTGCCAAGACATAAGGAGAAAATCAAGTCAGCAATAAAAAGGAGTGGCGAGTCAGCAAAGGATTCTGCGATGCAGTGCCTTCTCGCCCAAAGTTACAAAATTTGAAGATGCTAAAGGCCAAAGCGAAAAGGTGATCCGGACTTATTCTTTCAAATGATCCTTCATATTACATTTTTGGAGACTAAAAATATATTCTATATTCTTAGTTTAATAAAAGAATTGATCTATCGACAATTATTCATTATTGTTAAGTTTTGAAGTTTAGAGTTTAGAATTGAGAATTGGAATAATGTTTTTCCTTAAATTTGAAGATTTGAAATTTCCATTTCTAATAAATTGGGAGTGGGTATTGAAGATTTTTCATTTTAGACTTTTGTATAGACGTTATTAATCTTACCAGTTGATGAAACACAATTTGTAACAATTTTCTATGTTTTTATGATATCTAGATAGCTAACACTCAATTTTTTGGGTGTGATTATGGGTTGATTTAGTTATTGGGTATTGAGTGTAAATGTTGTTTAAAAGTTATTTCATTCAGTAAATATGTCTAAATATAAAGGGTTGTAGTTGCAAATGAAACTCTACCTTCGTCTTTTTTGCCTGCTCGAGGGAGAGGTTAAGTAAGTTTCACTATAACTAAAAAGAGCAAAATTAAACTTAAGTAAATATTTTCAAGTAACACACACAACTTTTCGAGAGTGGCGCTATTTTGATTTGATGTATCAGGGTACTTAATCCAATTAGAAGTTTCAATATTCTTTAGTCAGTATATCACCTAACCGTATGGGTTGGGATATTCCCACAGGGAATGGTTTGTATTTGAGAATCAATAGCCACATGTTAATATTCTTTAATCTGTCATACACTAAAAAGATTTATGAATAACAACATAGTTCATATTTTTGGCGACACAAGTGTCAAATATCGAGGGTGATTGACATCAACTACTACTCCTGCAAGAAACGCTAAAATAATAAATATAGAGACAAGTTCATTGTTTTATGGGCTAAGGTAGAAAATTTGGTAATTGCAATTAATATTGAATAGCTGTAAATCATTGAATAAGCTACACTCTACTGGGGATAAATTTTCCCTCGGATAATTTTCAAGAATCAAGTTAGTTTCTCTCAGACACCAATAAGAACTAAGTTAGAACAACCTTCACTTTAGTCCATTCACTCTCTCGAGAAAAATGTGTGGAAAAGAGTGTAGGA
Source organism: Solanum peruvianum (assembly GCA_027705065.1). Lineage (NCBI taxonomy): Eukaryota > Viridiplantae > Streptophyta > Magnoliopsida > Solanales > Solanaceae > Solanum > Solanum peruvianum. Next base: position 16,594,518 of record JAKWJD010001762.1, on the reverse strand, counting down.
TTCACTCTCTCAGGCTGAGCCCATGATAACCCAATGCCCACAGATCATCAAATCAGTAATCTTGGTTTTAAATATTTAGTTTTGTTTGATTGTATAATGGGCTAACTCATGGTTTGCCTAATAACATGTTGCTGTAGTATATTTACCGAAGCCTAGGCTTGGATAACAATGATGTTGGTGATTAACTGTCTTTGGGAGGTTTGATGCAACAACTTTATGTGATAGCATCTCAGCTCTTGGATGGGATGACTACCATAAATAGGGTGTGGTATACTCGTGAAGATCAAGTCACCCCTGTCACGTTCATATTGACCAAGAAACATGTGGAAAAGACCAAGAAAGGGACCAGAACATGGAAAAGATAATGATACAACTTGACATTTTGTCCAAAAAACTCTTTAGAGTTTGTGTTCAAGTTTCAATGTCATGGGTGGTGTGGAAATCTTGATGAGGCAAAGTTTGAAGCTCTGTACAATGAAGAGCTGAACATCCTAGCCAACCAAGGTGGTGGTTATCATTGAAATTACTTGAGGCAGTACGACAACCAAGGTTGGAACCGGGATGAAGGTTGTAATGATCATAATCGAGAATGGAGGGACAGTAATCCAAAATGAAAGGTGGGGAGAAGGATATACATGTGCTTCCTCATGAGCACCAAAAGAAAAAAGATTCGGAAGGTGGCCGGTCTAAGGATATACTTTCTCGAATCCTCAACAAAGTTGATGGGTCAGAAAAGATCTTCAAAGAAATGAAAGAAGACGTGTTAACCCTTAGCTAGGTGGTTACCCCCCATTTGGTATCAATCAAGCATTTAGACACCCAAGTGTATCATATCTTGTCTCATTTGAACCCGAGAAACCATGGGCGATTTGCCTAGTGATACTATGGCCAACCCCAAGAATGAGGTGTCACGACCCGCAAGTACACCCTAGAAGTTAGGGCAACCCTTGGGTCGCAACACGACGTACTTGACATCTCGGAGGTCTTGTAAAAGACTCTTGACTTCATTACATAACATCATCAATAAATGGAGGGAATTTAAGAATTTTCTCAAAACATAAACCTAAAAGTCTTAGATATAAGCTGAAGCATCTCTAATAACATTGTCTCAAAACCATCTAACTTTGACATGAATGAAAAGCATTGTGAAGCAGTACACATAAAATCTAAAAGATAAAAGAAATACATAAAGGAACATAAAGGTTCATCCTCTATGCTATGAGGACTCACCACTTCTTCTCTTCTTGGAAACCTCGGAACTCTACATTTCAAGTAACTTAGTCTTCTGAAGAGCCTACATGGATAACATGTAGGCAATATGCATTAATATTATATGGACTAAATATGGAAACATCATACCAAACATAAGATATCTCAAGGGTTAGTTGATAATAGACATAATCATAAGACATAAAGACATACACATATAATACATAACATAAGCATAATTAAAGCATCATAAAGCATATACGAGTTCATTCTTAACTAATTCCCTTTCTTACTATTATGAACTATCTCACAAGCCACCTCCAAGTGTCCTTGTGAAAGTTTAAGGTAGCATCCCATACTACTACAAAAGCTAAGTACCTCTCTTTAGTTATAATTTATCATAGTTCACTTTCGTAATCAAGATCTAAAGTTCATCATAAAATATGATCACTATCCCCTTAGGACACCTCAAAACACACTTGTGCAATGCATGTGAAGATTCCCATACTACTTCACACACTAGCATGTCTTGAAGTAACTCTATGTTGTTTCATTAAGTCTCTAGTAGCCTTACTTCATACTAAAGAGTACTACACTCTCATGATTCCCTCAAAACAGGCTTGTGCAATGTACATGAGGCAACCCATACTACTCCATATACTAAGCCTATCTTGAAGTAATCCTTAACATGTCCACCTTCCATATCCTTAATATTTCTTAACTTCATTTAATAAGATTATCTCATCTTTATTGTACTTTACTAGGAAAGGTAACTCTAGTCCAAACCAATCTTCAATCTCTTCTTCTTTAATGACCCTAGGTTATAAAATGTGCAATGTACTCATGATGTCCCCCCATACCACCATTCATGTAAGGTACTACTTTGGATCCTTTCTCTATCACTTCCTACTATGGAGCCTAGCCCCTATATTTATGTTTTGAACACTATCAGATACTTGATCAAGTATGTCCAAGTTCCTTAATCATATGGATCCTCTGAGATACTTTTTAAGGTATGTGTCACATCCAGGGGGGACCTCCTAGACGTAACCGGCGTCATCGTCCTCTTTTAGGACTAAGACTAGACTATTAGCTTACATCATTACATTCATAGGTTAGAAATGCGGAAAATTTAATTTTTTTTTGATTATTTCTACATTGAGGTTTACTTAGACTTCTCGCCTACACATAATATATATTTATTGAGTATACATACACCGTTGTATAAGAAAATTACATAGTGTTCTACTTTTATTGCACATACATAGTATAAGACAGTCTCATAAGAAGTCTATAACATTGTCTCATATCAAACCATCCAGATAAGAGTATCACAATTTGGGCATAGCCCTTACATCAATAATTATAGCCACACATATAGGCGTTACATTTATAGTGCCAAAATGAAAGAGAACGAACAAAGTATTTTTAAAACTAAACAACATCGAATAAGTAGATAATGACATCGTCCTCAGAAAGTTAGGACCTACCGAACTTGAAATATAAGAATCTAAGTAGTCTTCAAAGCCTTCTTTAATATCAATCGCCGGATCCTACATTTGTAGTAAACATCAAACATGGGTTAGTACACAATTGTACTAAATGTGGGTATATGCACATAAAACAAGTGAAATCATGCTAAAGGGGACGTTTTATCAACCATGCTAAAGTACCTTGAAAAGCCTTATGCACAATTAAAAATCCATATAATCCAATAATCACATAATCCATAAGTCAAACTCATGTATGACACAAGACCAACATCAACAAGTAATAGTAAAGTCAATATAAACAAGAGTTCATAATATCATAATATAAGCAAGACCCATCATTCATAACCCACCATTTAGCCTTCTAGTGCAATGACCAAGCAAAGCCACATAACCTTACTCGATCAAGTAACCAAACAAAGAATCACAAGTGATGCCTAACTCAACATAACATAGCATCAATAATAACCATCATCATATTTAGCAATATAGACTAACAACATGTTCATAAATGAAACTTACATAATATAGGATCATCAACATGTAGATTCAACATAGGCATAACATTTATTGTATAAGATCATTATATCATAAGAACATCCTTCTAGGACTCCACTCAAAGCAACATAGTGCAATGCCTAATTAGAGTCCCGTACCCCTACATACACTAAGCCAACCTCTCAAGTAACTCTAGTTAGAGTTCACATCATTACTTCTGTTTTTACTTTTGAGAACAGTTGCCTTAACCAACATAGACCACAAGAGCTAAGTGTGGAATCCGGTGTTTTAAAACCTTACATCGATGGAAGGTGGTCTACCAACAAAAGTTGACCCAAACATTAACGTTGCTTTCTAGGTGGATCAACTAGCTAGTCTTCCTATGGTGGCACCATAGTTCTAAAACTAGGATATATGTCTAAACCCTCTACATGCATATGGCATTGGAGCCTCATCTCATGGGAACCCATTGGGTGAGTTTTCCTCATAGGGGAGTAAACACCTAATATGGAACTATAAGGTGAATCTCCCTCTATGGGAGTCAATACCTCCCATTGTCAAGTTCAATCGGTGCTAATCTAAGTCCCTTTTGAAAAGTATTTTTTTTATTAATCATCACTTAGTTTAGGTAATAGGGTCTAATCCTTTATATAGTCATTGTCATTTAGCTCAATAGACACTGCATGAGAATATCCTTTTATAGCAACCCTCACATGTGAGATTAGCATATCATCGTAATCATCATCATTTCATAAGAAAGAACATAGGCAAGTAATCACCAACTTTATAACATTTAATATTAAGCATAATCTCACAATCACATAGTCAAGACATTTCAATTCAACATCATACCAACATCTATATAGGCTATTCACAAGGTATACTTTAATTTAACTACATTACCAATCATAAGCCATCATACTTGAAGTAAAGGTTAGGATCATGAAGACTTACATAGTCTCCTTCAAAAATCCATCATCATGGTCTTACCATTAAGAAATGAATAACATCAATTAATAGTTGTAGTAACATCAATCAATAGTAATTAACACAATAACTAGGTCATTTGCTTCATCACTATCCCAATTAACATCAATGCATAACCTAGGTTTAGGGGAAATAGGATTCATCATTAATTCATCAAGATTTATATCCAATCCCAATAACACATTGCCCTATAAATCCATACATGAATTAGAATAGATAAAACAAGTCTATAAATCAAATCATTCTTCAATTCCATTCAATTCATGATCAAGATCCAAGATTTAGGAAATTGGGGAAGGAAATATGATCAACATGAAATTTCATCAATCAACATTAATTAATAAATAATATATACTCAATTAGTCATAGGAAATCACAATTTATCACTAATTTGAAGTTTAGAAGAAAACCCATTAGAATTGGAAAATCCCATGGAATTGGTATTTTGAAATTAACTTAGAGAGTACCTCTTGGGGAAAGAAATCCCAAGAGTGAAGATCCCATTTCTTATTGAAGATTAATCCCAATATTGATGTGAAATTCAAGATAAACTTCTTCTTCTTCAAGTTTTTCCTTCTTCAATGGAGGAATTAGGGAGAGAGAAAGTATAGAGAGGTGAGAGCTTTTGGGTTTTGTTATGATAATTGGGTTTGGGTGAGTAAAAAAAGACATCAAAATGACCCTTAGGGTATATATAATCACCCCATTAATTACCCAAAATTACCCCTCACTTAATTGGGTCTTTTTTTGAAGTCAAAATGTCAAAAATACGATGTTGACGAATCTGGAAAGTGGATCCGCGTCGCGGGGACAACATACACTTTTATTTTTTAAAATTATATTGAACCGTTGAGGTCCGTGTGGTATGCGCGTCCCACAACATCCCACTGATTCTTGACTTTCGTAGGCTACTTTTGCAGCCTTCCCACCCATGTTAGGGTCCTCTTCCATGACCCTTCGATTGGTCCTTGGGGCATCACTATTGGACGTTTAGACCCTTGATACTCCATTATACCTTAAGAAAGTCTTTTCACATGTTTTAGACTTCATTTGACCCTCCAAAACCATCCGTCAACTAGTTCAATTAAGCTAGTTTCCAGACGTCATAGGCGTTCTTTCATGTCTTCGATCTAGAACTTCTTGGTTGACTTATATACATTATTTTTGTTCTTAAAACAGTATGTAAACCCTTAGAAACTCAGGTTAAGCTGTAGATTAGGTCTAGAATTTTTGGAGTGTTGCATTATCCCCCCTTAGGAACATTCATCCCGAATGACACAAAAAAAATTTCAAAGGGAAAGGATAGACTCAAGACTAGCAGCCCAACAAAAAATATACATCATTATAATGAGTTACAAATCAAATAAATATAACAATATGACATTCACACAATTATTCAAAACATCAATTTTAACACGTAATGATCAAAGTCACAACATGAGGAATTTACTTCTCACAATAACAACATCAGCTCAACATATCGTTAAAGAGACAATTATGCCAAAGTTCCTTTATAAACATCTGAAAATGCTCACTATTACATCATGAAGGTAAGAATATACCAAATACAAAAATAAGTGCAAATCAAGCAAAAGAGCAATTTTCCATGATAAACCATTTTAGAATAAACCTTTTACCTTAATTATTCAAAATTTTGCAACACAAGTCAAATGCAATCAACTCATTATTTTCATTATTAAGAAGAAAAAATAACCCTGATTAGAAAAGAGATTAGGATAATGGTACTTCATGTAGGCCTCGGCCTCTCATGTTTCTCCCTCAACTAGGTGGTTTCTGTATAACACTTTTACGGAGGCCACCTCTTTGTTCCTAAAAACTCTTCACTTGACGATCAAGGATTTCAATCGGAATCTCCTCATAGGAGAGGTTCTCTTTCACACAAGGAACTTAAATAGGAAGAATGGACCAATGCACTTCTTAAGCATGGATACATGAAAAACCGGATTAATTTAAGATCGTTCACTAGGGAGTTTCAACTCATATGAAACCTTACCAACCCTTTGCATGATTTTGTAGGGACCCACATAACAAAGACTTAACTTCCCCTTCTTGAAAAATCTAAACACCCCTTTCATGGGAGAAATTTTCAAATACACCTTATTACCTTTTTCAAATTCAAGGTCTCTTCTCTTATTATAGGCATAAGACTTTTGCCGATTATAGGCTGTCTGCAATCGGTTCCTTATGACATTAACTTTTCCAATGTCTTATACATAAAATCAAAACCAAGAAGCAAAGATTCGCAAACCTCAAACAATCCAATACGAGACCTACACCTCCTATTATACAAGGTTTCATAAGGATCCATAGAGATGGATGGATGAAAGCTATTGTTATACAAGAACTCCACCAAAGACAAGTGCTAAACCCAATTTCCCTTGAAATCAATGATACAAGACCTAAAGATATCTTCAAGAGTTTGAATAGTCCGCTCCACTTGACCATTTATTTGAGGATGAAAAGTGGTGCTTAACTTCACTTGAGTATCCAAATCTATTTGAAATGATCTCCAAAATCTAGACGTAAATTGAGCACTTCTATCTGATATAATGGACAAAGGAACCCCATGAAGACTCACTATCATATAAATATAGATCCTTGCATAATTTTCCACCAAATATATAGACTTAACTAAAATAAAATGAGTGGATTTGGTCAATCTATCCACTGCCACCAATATAGAGTCATATTGCTTTCGAGTTTGAGGCAAACCTACTACGAAATCCATATTAACATCTTCTCACTTCCAAGTAGAAAATTGGATGTCTTGAATTGTACCACTCAGATTTTGGAGTTCATCCTTCAGTTCCTGACAATTAGGACACTTTCTAACAAACTCCGCAATATCCCATTTTAGGCCATCCCACCAAAACACTTCTCTAAAGTCATGGTACATCTTTGCAGAATCAGGATGAATAGATTAACGGGTTCCATGAGCTTCCTCAAGGATATTATTCATCAAATCATCCATATTAGGCACAAATAATCACTGTTGGTACCAGAACACCATCTACCCCTTGGGATGGTATCTTACAAAGAACCGATTCTTTCAACTCCATCATAAATGGATTAAGGTGTTTCTTAGACTTCACCTCAACCACTAAAGATGACTAGGATTTAGGATGTACCACCATACCATCATTTGGAGAACTTCCAATTCGAATCCCTAAACGAGTCAACCTATGAACATCTTTCACTAGATTTCCCTTTAATTCTTCCACATAGGACACACTTCCAATGGACAATCAACTTAGAGCATCCACTACCACATTAGTCTTGCCGGGTTGATAGATAACACTCATATCATAGTCTTTCAACAACTCTAACTATCTCCATTGTAGGAGATTCAACTCCTTTTGAGTGAATATGTATTGGATACTTTTATGGTCTATATGCACATCAACATGAACGCCATAAAGATATGCCTCCATATTTTCAAGGCAAATACCAAGGCCACTAATTCAAGGCTATGACTCAGATAATACTTCTCATGAACTTTGAGTTGCCTAGAAGCATAGGCTATAACTTTTCCATGTTGCATAAGAACACACCACAACCCCACTTGGGATACATCGTAATATACCACAAAACCCTTAGTAACCTCTGGTAATGTCAATACCGAAGCATTAGTGAAACCAAAGGACATTAATAAGAACTCATAGTGACCATATCTAGTCTTAAAAGTCGTCTTTGGCGTATCTTCACCTCTCACCATAAGTTGGTCATATCCCGATCTCAAGTCAATCTTGGAAAAGTAACTCGCACCTTTGATTGTGACTTTGTTGATTTGACTGTAATCGATGCACATTCTAAGGGACTCATCTTTCTTTTTCACAAACAATATCGGAGCACTCCATGGAGGAATACTAGGCTGGATAAATCCCTTGTCTAGTAAGTCTTTGAGTTGAGCCTTCAAGTGTTTCAATTCGATCGGAGCTATCTGATAAGGAAGAATTGAAATGAGAATTATATCTGGTAGCAAGTCTATACACAAATCAATAATCAATTTGGGAGGAATACCAGGAAGATCATTAGGAAAGACCTCTGGAAATCCCCTCACTACGGGGACCGACTCAATAGGAGGAATTTTGGAGTCTAAATCTTTGACTCTTACTATATTTATAAATACCCTTTAGAGATCATCCTACAAGATTTCAAACAAGAAATAATACGACCTCTAGGAATAGAATTTCCCCCCTTCCACTCTAAAACGAGTTCATTTGGAAAGTTAAACTTTACTACCCTTGTTCTACAATCTATGGAAGCGAAACAAGCATGAAACTAATCCATACCCAAGATAACATCAAAATAAACCATCTTGAGTTCTACTAACTCTATTGGGAAACATTATAGGACAATATCTATATGCTCTCTTAGCAACAACCGACTCACCCACCGGGGTAGTAACCATAAAAGGTTCATTCAAGACATCGGGCAAAATATCAAACTTTTTAGCTACTAAAGGAGTAAAAAAAAACAAATTAGCACCGGGATCAAGTAAAGCATATATTTCTATAGAAAATACTTTCAACATAGCGATCACCACATCAGGAGAAGTCTATTGTTCACCCATAGAGCGGAGAGCACATAAATTTTTTTTCTTCGAAGCATCATCATTTGAACCACTTACTTGTTCACTCTCATTGTCTTGACCCTTCAAATTAGGCCAATCGCTCAACTTGTGACCCCTTTTTCCACAAGTAAAACAATTGCCTGTTCTGAGTAAGCATTAACCAAAGTGACCTTTCCCACACTTTGCACAAGTAGGCTTCTCATTAGGTGAGTTTCCACTCTTTCCCTTTTGGGACTTAGGTTTAGGAACCTTATCATCATGAGCCTTAGGGAAATTAGAAGGAACTTGATTGGAGAACCTCTTCTTTAACTTAGGCTTTTCTTGAATGTGAAGCCTACCCTTTGAAGAACCGCCATCAAAATACCTTGCCCTATTGGCATCTCTACTCTTCCTTTTCACCCAAGTCTCTTTCACTTGTTGAGCATGAAACATGAGATGAGAAATGTTCCTATTATCATGTACATAGTCGAGCGACATTCTTCTATCAATTTATCCGATGCTCCTCTCACAAAGCGGCTCATTTCTTCTCTAGGGTCAAAAATCAAAGAAGGAGCATACCTTGACAATTTACTGAATTTCACTCATACCTCGTTGATGAAGGTTGATGAATTCTTCCACTTTGTCTTCCCTATTCTCTATAGGAAAGAACCAATAAAAAAAAGCCTTCTTGAAAATCTCCCATGTCACTGGACCACGCCTTAGAGGCCTATTCTCTCTCCATTGGACGTACCAAGTTTGGTCCACTTCTTTGATTTGGTAAGTGTCTAACTCGGCCTTCTCACTAGTAGTCAACCCTATGGCATAAAGAGTCTTGTAGATTTCATCAACGAACTCTTGTGGGTCTTTGTCCATTTTGGACCCATAGAAAGAAGGAGGATTCATTATAGTGAAATGCCTCAAACGGGAGGTCATGGTGCTAATTTGTTTGTTTCCTCGCGGTACCACCTCCAGGTTAGCTTGTGGCGTCATAGGTTGTGCTTGAGTAGTGATGACATATGCTTGGGTTGTAATGGCCTAGTACATTCTGAGAAAAGCAACCCTTATATACCCATTCACCATGGGATGAGGAGAAACTGGAACTTGATTAGCCATAACAAATCTTCAAGTAGATGCACTTGGTTGTCTTGTGCTCCCGCATTAGAAATGCCTTCCTCTGCCCTTCCTGCGGATTCTCTTCAGGTATTCATACCTATAACAACCATACAAGGTTTAGGGGAAAACACACATAAAGTAGACTCTAGATGCATGGCATAGGATTACAAGAAGACGAGAGTTTCTTAAGCATCACATAGTTCCTCATTCATAAGTGTGGTACACTTTACAATTATGAATAAGAATCTACATAGACGTGTTTTAATGAGACATCAATCCTAAAGGTATTCAACCTCATGCTCTGATACCATGTTTGTCACATCCAGGGAGCACCCCCTAGATGTAACCGACGTCGTCGACCTCTTTGAGGATTAAGACTAGCCTCTTAGCTTATATCATAACATTCATAGGATAGAAATGCGGAAAATTTAAAACTATTTGATTACTTCTTCATTGAGGTTTACTTAGACGTCTTGCTTACATATAATATATATATTGAGTATACATAGACCCTTCGTATAAAAAGATTACATAGTCTTCTACTTTTATTACACATTGTCTCATATTAAACCATCTAGATAAGAGTATCACAATTTGGGCATACCCCTTACATCAACAATTATAGCCACATATAGGTGTTACTATTATTGTACCAAAATGAAAGAGCATGAACAAAATGTCTTTAAAACTAAACAACATTGAATAGGTAGATAATGACATCATCCTTGAAAAGTAAGGACGTACCAAACTTGGAAAATAAGAATCGAAGTAGTCTTCAAAGGATTTTCTAATATCAACGGCTGGATCCTCCATTTGTAGTAAACATAAAACATGGGTTATTACACACTTGTACTAAGTATGGTTATATGCACATAAAACAAGTGATATCATGCTAAAGAGGACATTTGATCAAAATCATGCTAAAGTAACTTGAAAAGCCTTATGCACAATTAAGAATCCATATAATCAAATAATCGATAAGTCAAACTCATGTACGATACAAGACCAACATGAACAAGTACTAGTCAAGTAAACATATACAAGAGTTCATAACATAATCATATAAGCAAGACCCTTAACTTATAACCCACCATTTAGCCTACTAGTGCAATAACTAAGAAAAGCCCCATAACATTACTCAATCAAGTAATCCAAACAAAGAATCACAAGTAATTCCAAACTCAACATAGCATAAAATCAATAATAACCATCATCATATTTAGAAATATAGGCTAATAGCATGTTCATAAATGAAAATAATATATGATCATCATAATGTAAATTAAGCATAAGCATAACATTTACTTTATAAGATAATTATATCATAGAACATCCTTCTAGGGCTCCCCTCAAATCCAACTAGTACAATGCCAAGGTAGAGTCCCATACCCATACCTAGACTAAGACAACCTCTCAAGTCACCCTAGTTAGAGTTCACATAATTACTTCTTTCTTTATTTTTGTGAACACTTTCCTTAACCGACATAGACCACAAGAGCTAATTGTGGAGTCCGGTGTTATAAACCTTACACCGATGGAAGGTGTTCTACCGGTCAAAGTAGATCCAAACATAAACGTAGATTTCTATGTGGACCCACTAGCTAGTCTTTCTATAGTTGCAACATAGCGCTAGAACTAGAAGATATGTAAGGACCCTCTACATGCAATTGGCATTGGAGCCTCATGTCATGGGAACCCATTGGGTGAGTGTCCCCTTATATGGAAATATAGGTTGAATCTTCCTCTATGGAAAGTCAACAAATCCCATTCTAAAATTCACTAGGTCCTAAGATAAGTCCCATTTGAAATGTCTTTCTTTATTAATCAATCACTTAGTTTAGGTCATAGGGTCTAATCCCTTATATAGTCATCGTCATTTATTTCAATAGGTATTGTATGAGAATATCCTTCATGGCAACCCTCACATGTGAGATTAGCATATCGTCATCATCATTCAATAACAAGGCCCATAGGCAAGTAATCACCAACCTTATATCATTTAATCTTAAACATAATCTCACAATCACACAGTGAAGACATTTCAATTCAACATCATATAGGCTATTCACAAGGTATACTTCAATTGAACTACATCACCAATCACAAGCCATCATACTTGAAGTGAAGGTTAGAATCATGAAGACTTACCTAATCTCCTTCAAAAATCCATCATCGTGGTCTTACAATAAACCAACAAATTACATCCATTAATAGGTGTAGTAACATTAATCAATAGTAATTAACACAAGAACTAGGTCAATTGAATCATCAATATCCCAATTGACATCAATTCATAACCTAGGCTTAGGGGAATTAGGGTTCATCATGAATTCATCAAGATTTAGATCCAATCCAAAAATACATTACCCTAGTCAATCCATACATGAACACAAGTCTAATAATCAAATAATTCTTCAATTCCCATTTATTCATGACCAAGATCAAAGATTTGGGAAATTGGGGAAGGGAACATGATCAATATGAAATTGCATCAATTAAAATTAATTAATCAATAATTTATACTCAATTAGTCATAGGAAATCACAATTTATCACCAATTTGAATTTAAGAAGAAAACCCATTAGAATTGGAAAACCCCAAGGAATTTGGTATTTTGTAATTAACGTTGAGAGGATCTCTTGGGGAAATGAATCCCAAGAGTGAAGAACCCACACCTTGTTAAAATGATGTCCTAGAGAAATCTACCTTCTTCTTCAAGATTTCTTCCTTCTTCAATGGAGGAATTTGAGAGAGAGAAAGTAGAGAGAGGTGAGAGATTTTGGGTTTTGCTTTGGAAAATGGGTTTGAATGAGTGAAAATGACTTTAAAATTACCCTTAGTCTATATATAATCACCCCCTAAGTTACCCAACACACCCCTCACTTAAATGGGTTATTTTGTGAAGTCAAAATGCTGAAAATATGATTTTAACGAATCTGGGAAGTGGCTCTGCGTTGCGGGGACAACACACACTTTTATTTTTGAAAAATAAATTGAGCTAGTGAGGTCCGTGTGGGATGCGTGTCGCACAGCTGCCCGTTGATTCTTGACTTTCGCAGGGTTCTTTGGCAGCCTTGCCACCTATGTTGGGGTCCTCCTCCATGACCCTTTGGGTGTCCCTTGGGTCATCATTATTAGATGTTTAGAGCCTTTATTATATATTGTACTTAACCAATATATTTTTACAAGCTTTGACTTCATTTGATCCTCCGAAACCATCACAAAACATAGCGATGTCAAATAGTTTAATTAAGCGTTTCTGGACGTCATGGACGTTCTTTGACGTCTTGGCTCTAAAACTTATTGGATGAATTATATGCATTATTTTAGTTCTTAAAGCAGTATGTTAACCCTTAGACACTCATGTTAAGTTCTAGATTAGGTCTCGACTTTTCAGAGTGTTACAGTATGTCTTGGTCCCTTAATCATGAACCCTATGGATACCCCTTGGGCATGTCTAAGTTCATTCATTGCTTATGAACACTACGAGATGCTTCTCAAGCATGTCTAAGTTCATAGGATATGCAGATCTCTATTAGGATACCTTGGCTCTACTATGTGAAGGACTCCCGCCTCATGATGCCTAATGGAATAGCTATCGAAACTACTAGGTGTGGCTTTACTTTCTACTTGGAGTCCGTACCCTTCTAGACTATTCATCTCACTTTGCATTTCCACTTGGAGTCAGGCATATACTCCAAGGTTTACTTGTCAAGCCTTGCTCAACCTTCTCTCATGGAAGGATGTCCTAGACAATCTCTCCATGCTCAAGTGAATTCTATTACTTTCAATAAATCATCCTAAATTTACAGCCATCTAAACCATCCTAAGGTTCATTATTCATAAATTCATTCTATCTTCATTCATAGGTAGATTATAGGATCTTCTAGTCTTAGATTTCTTCTCACATTCTTCAATACTAGGTTAATTTAGCCATTATTCATTCGTTAAGGTTCAATTACATCAACACCAATCAAAATCAATCATTTCTAGTTCAATTTATACCTAGGTGATTCAATCATGATTAATTAACCTAGAATGCAATCAAGATAAATAGAATCACCAAAAAACCTTCATCTCGTCTCTAATGGCCTAAGATCACCATGATCACCTTCAAATTCAATTACTATAATTCACCACTGAAAATAAAAAAAAAAAAAACAGTATATGATCCTCATATAAACATCATTGAATGCTACCCACTAGATTGGGATCATAATCAAGCCTTACCCACAATGCAATCACAACCCTTTGTTGAATGGGGTTCTTTGGATTCACTATTGAATGGAAACTAGGGGGGATTCATGGATTTAAGAATACATGAATGAATAATATTCACATACCTTAGATTAAATCCTTAAACACAGATTGAAACTTTGATCAATTCGTCTTAAAACAGCCTCCAATTTCTTTTCTTCTTCAATGGTGGTTTTGGGAGAATTTTGGGAGAGAAAGATTTTTGATTTGTAGTCTAGGGTGTTATTGGATATTGTGCTGCTTAAGTACTCTCGAAATACCTACAATAACCGTCAATAATTATATCCTAATGTTCCGAAAAGACCCCTGCAACTATTATACATTTTAACCAACTCAAATTTGACTTAAATACGACGCGACCAAATCTTGGAGTTTACTACGCGTAGAGGAGGCATTTTCAATTCTTTTTTCTGGAAAATCTTAGTATAAAATGGTTTGTGACATCCCCGCATCGGAGGCAACAATTTTCCCTTTTTCAGTTCCATCTACGCAACACGCAGCCACTGCAAAATTCTGGCTGCGCGGCAGCTTGCTTGGGCAAGGTGTGGGTCCTCTTTGGGAGACTTAGGCTGGTTCCCAGGGCTTCGTACTCAGAATTTTCGACCCTTCACATGTCATTATATGCGTAGTAACCACAGATACACAATTTCACCTTCAAACCATCCCCCAAAACATCACTACAAAACACGACACACTAGTTCAATTTCGACTAGTCTCCAAACGTCTTGGACGTTTGACCACCAAACACTTCTTAACTTTATATACTGACTCTTAACACTATTTTTAGGAATTTAAGACCTTATAATCTCATAACAATCATGTTAGGACCTAGCTTCACCTAGCTCATTTAGAGGGTGTAACATGAGGTTTGAATGTAAACTTGCCTTGTGCCATGATGTTAACTAAGGCACTGCTTGGGAGGACGCCCAAATTTTTTTTGTTGTTTTTAAGGTCGAAATAAAGATGTATTTATTTTTTAAGTTGAAGTGTAGAAACTTATTGAAAAGTGCAGGTTGGCGAGTTAAAGGTCCCGTTATCTCATCACTGAATAGGTCAGCAATCCCAAACTAGATCACCGTTGGACTCAAGAAAACTTCAAAGTAGAGTCTGCAAAACTCGGCGAGCCCAAGAAATAATTTGAAAATTGCCGACTAGGTCATCAATCCTAATATAGTTTGTCGTTTGGACCCCCACATCTATTGGAGGTCCTATAAAACTCGGTGAGGTAAGTGACCACTCGGCGTATCACCGAGTGGATCAGCAGCACGACTAATGTCACTGAGTGAGCAAGCATTGGAAGGTTTATAAAAGAACAAAGGTTTAAAATTACAAATCTTTCACTTTCCCTCACTTTTTATCTTCCCAAATTAAATCCCTCGTATTAGTTTCTATATTTTTGCACTTTTAAAGTATTCTAGTTGTTGATTTGTGCTCGGACTGGGATTAATTTGCTGCCTAGAATTTCAATTTGATTATTTAGCATCAAAGGTTGGTTTTCCAAACAAGGAGTTTATTTTTATAAGATTCTTAGTCTTATGCAAATGATCTTATCATGATTGTTGTTTGCTGGGCCACTTTGATAGTATTTGAATGACTGAATGCCTGTTTTAATTCGATAATCTTGCCTATAATGGTTGTAATATTTAATTCCCGTAATTTTTGTTCCTTAAAATGAATTAATTTTATTGGGTTGTTATTTCATGTTATTTAATTTAGTAGGATGAAGAATAAGTAACCCATAAGTATGCCAAATTATGTATTTTTCCAAATAATAGAGTGGGTGACCTCATTTTTAAGGTTTGAAAATCATAAAATGGCCAAATTTAATGAAACCTGGAGATGTTTGATTATCCTGGGAAAATTAGTGTTATTTGTATTTCATTAGTTTATCTAGTTTATGCTTTGATTGTGTTTTCGTGGGTTGCAGGGTTGAATTCAAGAAATTGGGTTGAAAGTAGGCACATTGGGTTGTTTGACGAGATGGCTTAAGCTCACCAAACCACTCGTCTGTTCAACAAAAGTCCCTTTCCCACCTTAATTTCATTTTTTTGATTTTATGTTGGGTTATATAACTTTTGGTGAGAATCTTGAGTTCGCCGAAGACACCCGATGACTCACAATAAGTCTTTTTGATCACTTTTTGTATGCACCCTTAAGCCCTCTTTTCTCTGTAACTGTCGGTGGGAAAATCCTTGTTCGCAAAAATATGTCCGCGATTCAGCGAAAGGAATTTTCCTCACCTACTTGCTAAAGTTTTTGAGCCAATCCCTTTGGTGAGCCCGATCTAGCTTGCTAAAGTGATTTGGTGAGTCGGCAAATGAATCGGCGAGTTTATCAACAACTATTTTTTGTGCTTTGTTTGAAAGTTCTTACTCTTTCTCGATGGTTTTGTTGACATGGTGAGGGATAAAGTTGGCATGCCACCCTAGAAAAGGATATGGGGTATCACAATAAATTAATGGGGATCAAACCAAATAAGGGAAGGCAAAAGTTTCCACTGGGAGACAAAGGCAAGGGCAAGATGTCACGATAAGAATCTAGATCCTAGACGAGACCGGCGTCGTTGACTTCTCAGAAATCACAGACAAGACTGTATACAATATTCTTACTTCATCTAGGTTAATTTTAGCGGAAAATTTGAACTTTTTTTTATCTTATTTCATGCTAAACATTTTAAACTTAACATCATAGGAGTTCAGAAATCAACCATCTAATAAGGAGATAATCAAATGAAAGAATTAGTTCATAAACGTATTTTTTCCAAAATGGCACCAATACAAAGTCTGAACAAAAGTGGAAAGAAACACTAGCGGAACTGATCCACCAGCTATAGAATACATGTAAGCTAGATAATAATGGTAAACATCCTTGAAAGCATGAGGTCGTACCGAGTTTGGATGAAGGCTCCACGTCCGCGTAGCTGCAACGTAAACTTCTAAGCTCTAGCATCCCCCTGTGCCTGCACCTAAAATTATAGATTTGTATGGAATTAGTACACACTTGTACTAAGTATGGGTATATGCAAGCACACACTAAGGACATGCATGAGTAAGAATAGCTCTTTCCTAACAACATGATTATGGAAAGTCAAGTCGGTGGACTTTCCAAAATGGGATTAGGAAAGTTAGTGAGCTTTCCAAATTTGGATTAGGAAATTCATGCCATGAGAGTAACATGCATCATCATACTTATCATACTACACACAACACATAACATCTTACACATAGCACATATCATTTTTCCATATTGCACATAACATCTTACACATAACACATATCGTTTTGCATATAGCACATAACATCTTTCATATCATTCATTCACAAGCAATGAGACCGTGGAATCATTGACTTTACATTAAGACTTCCAAAAATGAAGGCTCAACATATGAGACCTCAACTAGGGATCCTTCTTTAGCAAAGACAGAGTCTGCTTCATTCATTCATACGTACTTCACTTTATTTCGTTCATAGGCTAGTGTGAACACAAGCCATGCCTAGGATGTAGATTAAAACTTTCATCGGGTTCGCTGTGCAATGATCAAGAATGTCCTAGTGCCATTACATAGGTCTAGCTGACCTCTTGATTATCCTATACTAACACATTTGGTATCATTCATTTCATTATGTGCATCCTTTCAGGCTGGCCCCATTCATTCATTGGGAACTTTAACTTTAGCCGACATAGATCTGTGAGAATCATGAAATTCACTGTCTCCCCCACACCAAAAAGAGGTGTAATCACCAGCCAAAGTGACCCAAAACATGCTAGCGTACATGGAAATTGAACCCCACCAGATCACTATATTGGAAGTTTAGGTTCGAAAACTAGGAGATATAAGGAGACCCATACCCGGCATGGCGGACAGTCTCATCTCATGAGAGTTACGTGAACCTCAACCCTTCCAGAAAGAAGGCATCACTGCTGATAGCTAGCCTTTCGATGCTTAGTATAAAGTTCCATTACATTCAACTCATATGTCATGGAAGCTGGCTTCTAGTAGGAGGACATCATAGCTCAATAGATGATTTCTCATCTCATCATTCGTATTAAGCATACATTATTCTCAATACTTCCATTAGAGTGTTCATAGAGACTGGTCTCTTCATTAACTTTACACTCTCTTAGGTTAGTACGTTTTGATAACATTTACTTAGGCTCATTTGAGATTGCTTTCTTCTTTCACATTAGCCTCTTATCATGTTGTCACCACATTCATTAACATTAGCACATTTGCTTTACATAATTACTTACCCCTTTTTTACGTGAATGTTCATTTATCATACGCCAATGCACATGGCCATTTGTATGTTTCACACTCTTACTTAATAACCCTTCTAGGGTTTCATCATTTCATTACATAATATTCATTTCATCGTATGACAATGCACTTGGTCATTTAGTGTGTTTTAATACTCGCACCTAACCCATCTAGGGTTACATCATTTCATTACATACATCTTAGGTTCACTTATTTTTAAACGTATGCTAGACTTATGGGTCTATACATACAAAACATGAGGCTTCATTCATAATTCGTTTAATTGATTCATATCTTCCTAAGATCATACGGTACAAGACTTATGCATCTTGTATGTATGACAAGATCTTGATTTCGATCTAAGAGGGAAGCATTATTCTTGAACATTTAATTCACGTATGACTTATGTATCAATATGGAATTCTGGCAAAGGAACCCGGTTTCAAATCCCTTGGACAACACTTACATTTTGAATTTACTTTATTTTGGTCCACACGTCTTGGGGACCTAAGATCAAGCCCCAACGCCTTCATTTCCTTTGAATTTTTTTCTTTAAATTTTCTTTTTCTTGGCCGAAATCCCACAACCCCTCTTATTTTAATTTCTTTTTCCTTGACTTTTTTGAGTTGACCATGAGGTGTGGGTTCGAATCCCCACAGCCTCACTTTATTTTTCTCTTTAATCCATAAATAAGCCTAAAGGTCGTGGGTTCGATTCCCACACGCCTCAACATATTTTTTCTTTTAATTTCCTTAAGTCTATCTGAGAGGATGTGGCTTCGAATACCACTCCTCTAATTTCTTATTTTCATGATTTCATTTTCCAGCCAAGACCACGTTTCAAATCCCCCTCACCACAATACTTTTAACTCACTTATTTTCATGGTTTTTAACATGTGAGGTCACAGGTTCGACCCTAATTAACCTTTTCCTTAGTGTTATTTCCAAAGAAACCATAGACGCAATCATTTCCTCCAGTTTCTCCCACACATATCAATAAATTTTGTAGAAATTCCTTGCACTCTATATATGTGACATATTTATTATAATATTTTCAAAAAAGTAATTGACATAAAATGTTGAATAAAACTTACACCAACACATTGTCTGAAATATAGTTAATATCACATGTTAGGTAGTAAAAAATGTTTAGGTTTTCTTCCAAAGAGAGTAAATTTTTAGAAAATGAAGTTCAAAATATGTGTTTTTTGAAAGTAGCAGAAAAACTAGTACCTTTTAAAAATTCGACAAAACTCTGATGATTGTTTAAATACTTTTACAATTAAATTTTGTTTTTTTACAAAATACTTTTTGTGAGAAACAGTTTGTGTTTGATCAATATAAATTCTTAAAAAAAATTTGATCTTTGACCAAGCTTTTTAAAACTGCACTTTTTTCAAAAAACATTTTCCAAAATAGTACTTTTGGAGATTTTTTTTTAAAAATAATCTTTTTGAAAATTATATTTTACTGCTTCCCAACCACAACACTTATTTTCACTAAGCAGTTTTGGCTGGAATTTTTGTAATTTTTCAGCATGTTTTTCATCAAGTTACACATTAGTTCTTAGGAATACTTCATGGTTCATTTATAATGTTTTAGGTGCATTTTCATGGATTCGTTTAGCCAAGAGTTTCTCACTCAATTCATCCACATTACACTTCATTTGTACATAAAATACAAAGAACTAACATGCCACTTCATGTCCTAATCCGTGACCAATAGTCACGACAATACACCCAAACGCATGAAAGTCATATATTCGGAAAACATAGAGTGTCATTCATACGATTCAAAACACACATTTATGAACGTATTCATCACGAAAACACATTACATGCCTAATATCTACCAGCAAACATACCAAACCTATGAATCAACGGGAGATAGTAACAGGGACATGCAACGGGGAACAATCGTAGTTTTCGGATTAGAATATACTCAACCTTAAGGGGTCTCTTGGGAAAGGGACCAAGAGAGAATATAACCCATACCTTTTTGAATTTCAAAGCTCTACTTTCTTCCCCAAAAAAACTTCAACACCGAAAGGTCAACACCCCACTCGACGAAAAACCTTCTCTTTTCCTACGTAATTGATTAACGTTTTTTTTTTTTATATTTTCGTGTGAGTTCTTCAAGTGTGAAGAACCTTGGTAAATTTTATATTCTTGAATGTTATTTGACATAGAGAAACATGAATGGGAGAAGAGATATTGAATGTGAAAGTGAGATAGACGTGAAAGGAGAGAGTTACCTTATGCTTAGGAGTCTATTTTAGGACTTAGTCAAATACGGTTTAGTTAATTAAAAAAATAAAATCTTATTTCCCTTTTTTTTTTAAATCAGCCAATAAATAATAAATATGAGTTACATTAATTTACCAGCTTAAATAAAAACAATTTAAATCATCGCTTCCACCTAGGTTCGAACCCGGGTGGAGTAAAACTTCACTCTAAGAGCCAATTTTCGGCCCTCTCTTCCCAAAATGCCCCTCCACCTTATTAATTAAATAATTAATTTTATATTTAGTATAATTATGATACAACCCTTATCCTGGAAAAAGATACTTTTATCCCTAGACCATCCAAACTTAAGATTTCCCCTTTTTAAGTCCGGTAAAGACTCATCCGGGTAAATCTTCATATTCGGGAGCCCTATATGTATGGAACCAGCCTTTACTAGCTCATAACTCCCTAAGTTAGTTGTCTTTGCTTTTGTAAGGGCTCAGAGGTCTGGTTCTACGTGCATCAACCTATGTGACCCCGTCGAATAGTAGGCCTTCTAGACACATTAAGAATTACTTAGCATATCTATTTTTACTGTTGGTACACAAGAGGCCCATATCTACAATGTATCAGGATACTTTATCTCATCATGAGAATGAGCAATCCTTATAGTCCTGAAAAGATGATATTTGTGCGAGATATCGCCTTAACTCAACTAGAGTACCTTAAGCTTCTACACTAGCAGAGACAGTGCCAACTTTGACACAAAATGTAGCTCCAATACGACCACCATATCCTCCTCCCAGGCTCCTCAATTGATGGAAATATGATGGGCTACGGAAAATTCTTGAGGAGAAGTTGCTTTCTACAAAGGGTGTAGAGAAAAAGTAATGTAGTGGGAGGAACACATAAGCAGTGGTACAATTTCCATGTCTTACCAGGCCTCAAGGACCATGTGTCCCCTTCTTGGGTCCGTGAGTTCTATGCACTAGATGGTGAACTTGTGCTGAAGAGCGAGAAGAAGGACATAGAGCTCCAACTAGTAATAAGTCTATCAATACTATGTTCGAAGGCCTCGAAGGACTCCACTCGCATATGAGGGTTTGCCTACGACACAGACTATGGAGGATCTAAAGCATTGTCTTTCCCCCCTTAATTATGGTACCACTCCGAGGTGTATTAAGGCGGAAGTTGTCACATCCAAGGAGCACCACCTAGAGGTGATATGGCGTACTTGAGCTACTTGAGGTTTTATACAAGACCATAGTCATCATTCATCGCATTGTCATAGTAAATTTAGCGGAAAATTTAAAACTTTTCATAGCACATCATATGCTAGAAACATCACTTCATATATATAATATATATATATATATATTATATATATATATATATATATATTATATATATATATATATATATATATATATATACAAAATATAAGTCATATTACATATTTAGACCTTAAGTATATTTGCCATCCTAAACTCAAGATAATTCGAATACAGTAGGGACATGTCCCTTATAACATAATGCATAAGTACAATATTTAATTGACTTTACAATAAGCTAAACATTAGGACATCTTTAGACTTACGGATTCCTTTCCTTGATTTTGGGAATCACATATCAATATCCTCACCATTATAAACATCCCTTAACCACCCATAAACTACATTTTTTTGTAAAAAGTTAGAGAAGAATGGAGTTAGTACAAGAATGCACTAAGAATGGCAACCATGCAAAAATATGCATTTAAACGGGATATTTTTCTTGAAATCATACTTCATGTCTTTTTGTGAAATCTTTATAAAACCTTTATCCAATAAGAATTAAATCATTTACATACTTCATATAGGCATATTTAAAGGTCAAATATAATATAAAATCATACCATTCATTTAGGGCAATTTAGGTCCATTTTACAGTAAGCACTTTCATATTACAGTGAGCTTAATTTCTCTTTACAGTGAATGCTTTTCTTTTTAATTCCTTAACCTTTCAAGTAACCCTCTAGTGATACTTTGGAGAAATGCATCACCATTAAGGTACGAGGAACTCATACACACATTCTACACAAGTCATTACATATCATCGTAGAAGTATAACACATTATAGACACATTCTAGTCAAGACCTCAGAGACATTTACAATGAAATCTATTCACTTTAAACATGTATTAATTTAATTTAACATAGAACATTATGAGACCTTTCTCATAATCCCAATCTAAGTCTAGTAGTCCCATGTACATGTGAAACCCCATAACGTTACACATACTTAGTAAACCTATCATGAGATCACAAGCCTTAACACTTTATTTCATACATGAACAAGGATATATAAATAGCTTCTTTTATGCCAACAAGACTTTTATCACGTAGTGACTAAGAACAACATTATGCATATACAACAAGACTACTTGGTATAGTCTCATACCATGTATTTCATCAGAACAATGATACAAATACTACAAAGTCATGCAAGAGAACCATAAAAGTATACATACGTTAGACCACCTTCCTAGGACTCCCTCAAATAGCTACTTGTGCAATGGCTAGGTGGGTTCATTACTTCCACCTATCATAAGTACCTTCCCTTAGGTTATACTAGTTAGGAACCTTTACTTCACTTTACTTCCATTGTCCATTTTACATTAGGGTAACTATAGCCTTAACCGACACTAAAACTATGGGCGTTACATGGAATTGGTGTTGTAGAGCCACCAATGGAAGGTGTTCTTACCTAGCCAAGGCAAAACATTAACACATGCTAGCATAATAAGTGAAATCACTTGCTAGATCCTATGTGGCAAGCAAATTTATGGAACTTAGAGGTATATGTGGAAAGCCTCTATATTACAAATGGGGCATTCTAGTTATTCAGTATGGAAACATCACTCTATGCCCTTTGGGCTATGAGGCTAACACCTCATGAGGTCTATGGTGACCTACCTTTCTACAATGGGAAAGGACACCACTCATTTTAAGTTCACTAGGTTCTAAGCTAAGTTCCCCTTATTGTAAAGCCTTTATTACATTAATTCATAAAACATAGGCCTTAGGAGTTTGAATCCTCATATTCTTAGCTCATAGGTCATAGGTGAGTGTTCATCAACCTAAATCATGTGAGAAACCCTTTTACATAGACATAGAATATGTAAAACACCTATCTAGTTTAGGGTACACTCGATCACACCTTTCAAGGCCCCTCGGTTGACTAGATCTTCATACATGTGTGTGTGTGTGCGCGCATTGCTATATGTGATCAATCCATTCATATAACACATTAAGGCCACACACATATTCATACTTTATTTCATTCATGCATTACTGTACAAGTGTAACTATATCAATCCTTTCATACAAACACATTTCAACATTAGGTATAATCATACTTCGTCATACCATATACTTTACATTATAGCATATAAGACATGTTTATAAAATACTCATGCATTAATATTTATATACTTAGAAGACCAACCTGGGAACCATCCTATCAAGGTAGCATGCGCAATGCATAGACAAATTCCTATACTCTTGTCCATACTAGTACACCTGTCAAGTCATCCAAGTAAATGATACATTACATAACATTATAGAATAGATAGCAATAAGACTCATTTATTAAGGACTTACTACATTCATACAATAAGCTCTTATGCACCTCTATTAACTTTAATTCCCATAGGACATTATAGGACATCTTCATAGGAACCACATATACATAAGTTAACATAACAATTTACATGCTCATAACATTAGCCATACAACCTAGATAATAGCTAGAATAAGAAACAAGGCATAGGCTTCATATAGGGTGATCATTACCAACACAAGTTCATAGTATAACTTACTTCAAGGCCATGATCACTTCACATATATATTTAAAATAAGGTAAACACCGCCACCATAAGTGGACCATACCACACAATGCCACACAAGGCTTCATAAATTACCAATACTATACGAAAGTAAAAGAAATAGGCATTCTTACCAATTATTCACCCTTCGAGCATCCTTGATAAATACTTTTTTTTCATCAACAATTGATATAAAGGGAAGTACATAAATGTGCTTTAATCATTAGGGAAGCAATGCATAATCCACTACAAGACCATGCTACAAACTAGCACAATACATCACCAATATACTACAAAGTAGACATAAATCATTAACCAATTTCACTTTCATTGATCATAAATCATATTTAATAGAAAATATCCATCTAAGAAAGTAGCTAAATACAAATAATTAAGTCTATCTCATGCTTTATCTACCCTAGAATTGAGATCACATCATGTATATAGGCATTATCAATCTATAGGCTGGAGAACCTAAATAAATCCCTACCAAGACTGCTTTACTTTGATCATGAATATCTCACCCCCACAATTCAAAATTAAGATCAACCTGAAGAAGTATTAAAGAAATCATAACCTAATCCTACTACAAGTGCCATACAATCGAGATCATAGTGAGGGCCATGCATTCACATTCAATGGGAAGTAGGGTTCAAGTCTTTATGCATCAATCCTTAGTAGAACAATTACATATAGCCCATTATAAACACACGTACTAGGCATTAGATACAAGAAATTCAACGTGCTAGAATGATAATTCAGATACAACGTCACGATCACAATGCCCATACATAGGCTTTATGAGAGTTGAAGGGGACATGGGTTAATCATGAAATTGGATGGGAATTTACGTTACAATCGACATGTTAAATTCAATTCATCATTAGGAATCCTTTAAAAACGTTTTGAGAAACAACCCATGGCTAGATTGAAGAAGGAGAAGTTTGATCATATTTTCTCTTTAAAAACATTGAGAAGAACTCTCTAGATGGAAGATTAAATAGAGATGAATGATCGCCATACCTTAATGTACAAGAATACCTCTAAAACTTTGTGAATAACCCATGGAAATATAGGATCCAAGTTGTTCTTGAGCTTCACCTTCAATGGAGGTTCTAGAGAGAATATTTTTGGAAGGAAGTCTAATTTGTGTGAATTTAATTGGGAATAACGTTGTCACATTTTTATCACTTGACTACACCAAAAATTAACGAAATAAACCATGTAGGATCATGTTAGAACGTGGGGTGAGTTTCCCATTCACTCCTTTAATGAAACAGTGTGCAGGCTGCAGTTGCAAGCATTAACATGCACAAACAACGCCCAATAGGTCTGGAACCTACTGTAGGCAATCGTTTGGGTCTGGGGTTTGAAACTACTTTAACCTTCACCAGTATTATTTTCCATCGATTCGTTACCATCGACGGGGCGTTGGTGGACTGATGGACCATCCCTTGGCTTCATCGATTGACACTGCCATGGCAGTGTCTCGACAACCTTTGGTTTGTCCTTGAGGGCTTCTTGCGGGGACCTTGGGGAATCGTACCAAGAATTTTCCAATTTAAATATAAACTATAACAATTCAAGGACCTTCCACATCAGTTTCACCAAAAAGAAACGCGTAAAACACATCCAAACATGAAAGGCACACTCAAGACTACGTAAATGTCTCAAGGGCTAACTTTCGAATGTGTTGGACGTTTGACCTAAAAACTCCATTAGACTCAAAATAATGCATATAAACATAATTATTAATCATATTAGAAGTCTATAAGACAATGACATACACATAAGCACATAAAAACACATAAGGCCCCTTTGGTGACTAGTCGTCGGATGTCTTGGTCGTGCCTTGACGTTCGACTTCCAAATGACTTCAAATCACTCATACATACTTTAAAACATTTAATTTAATGTTAAAAATATTATAGTCACATTTTAGGCTGTATAAATCTTAACTCATTTTAGGGGTCTTACAATATCCCCCACTTGGGAACATTCATCCTCGAATGACAATTAGAACACATTCAATCATAACAAGGACTTAAATTAAGCATATGGACTGCTCACAATATTCATAAAATAATCACATAGAAGGCAATGCAAAAGACTTAGAAGGAACACAAACTTCAATGAATCTATCACTCAATGCAACACAAGCAAGCAAAACCTTTATTCACTCACTCTTTAATGCATCAAACACATAGGCTCTTATCATGTTTATAGGAGGAACATCCTTCTCCTAATCATAACATGGTCATTGACTTTCGTTTTATTTAGATTTGATCATATATGATCACACATAGGAAGATTCAACAATACTCAAGAAACAATAAGAACCCTTTCTTTCATACACTTAGTCTTGAGTTAAGCAAATCAACAAGGGTCTTTCTTAATTAGACATTTTGCTATTAGGGACATACTCAACCTTACCATTCTTAGTTGTGTCCATGGAGAAATGTCCTTCTACTCAACACACTTACATGTATCATGAGTTCATAGGCAAGCAATGCACAAACGTCTATCCAGTGAAAAAATGAGAATTTCTCAACTTTTAAACCAGAGCATGCTCAAACATTCTTCCTAGTGAAGTCAAGACGGTAAGTCACACCAAGCACATCACAACAATAGGAAGCCATTTCACAAAATTCCAATTTCTAGCATCTCACTAGCTTTCATAAAGTTGCATCAATTTGGGAAAATAAAACAATTTATAGGCACACACAAGGACACTTAACTAAACATGTCTTCACTTTCCAAAAGTGAGCTTACAATCTTACTTTCCAAACCATTTAAGTCACATAATTTTCAAGAGACTCAACATTTCATTTTAAAAAGGTTCCATTTCTCATTATAAGGCTAAACCTTGCACATCAAAAGTGACTTCAACCATGTTTCTTACCTTATCTCATGAAATCAAATGCACAACTAGCATATTAAGATGCACAACCAACATGAGAAAACATGTATTTGATCAAAATTCTTTTTCAAGTACTTTAGAATCTTCAAAATATCCTTAAGGTAATGTCAATCCATACATACCAAAAATATGAAGGTCATGCAATTCATACTTTATGCAAATCTTCTATCATAAACAAGATTAATAAGAATTCATTAGATTGATGCTCAAGTAAGAATAGAAGGACAAGGTTGAAATGTCTATAACATTACTACTCCATCACCACCCCCTCACATACAATAAACCCAATTAAGAGAAACTTAACCCATCCTCAAGAGGATCTTAGCTTGACAACCTTCATCTTTCTTGACAAACTTCATCTTTCATCACTTACAAGTGATTACAACATTAGAAGGAATTATAGTAACACATCTAAGGGATATCAAGTGTCATTCTAAACCTTATCATATAGGTCGATTTTCCCCAATCATAAAGTTATATCATAATACCCAACCACACAAGTTTTTCAACAGTACAATTGAAACCAAGGCCATACAATATTAGGGGAAACAATAGAGGAGACTCAAATATAGGGACTCTTCCTTTTCATTCAACCTTACAGTAAGGTGACTTCTAGGTCAATCAAACCCACATCAACACCCTACAAACATAATCATGCCACCCTTACTTCTAGAATCAAGCATATGCAAAGGACTCCAATCCATACAAGAATACTATGAAGGTTCACACATATAAACAATGGGCAACATTTGAACCATTTCACATATGTAAGGGCAATAATGTTACTTTTAAAAACATATACTTAGGCAACATGCATCTTCACCATTTACCACATTCTTCAAACTATTTCAAGTCTAAACCATATTATAAGACTATCGTCATGCATACTCATAAGGTCATTCATTATTCTAAAAGGAAACTCAATTCAACTATAACAACTTCTAACATGCTTCAACTATATCATGACATACTCTTTTCAATCATAACATGCTTTTTCACATAAATCTGATACATAGCCAAAAAGGGCATCATATCAACATAAAATTGCAAAATTCACCTTCATGCATACTCATGAAACCATAAAACCAACATAAGCATCAAAACTCACCTTTTATCCCTAAAGTATAGAGATACCACCTCATACAGTCACATGTAAAAGACCACCTGATAAAAAAATATAAGAAAGAGATCTTATAGGGTTAAGTTCTATGGCACAACATGAGAATGATGAAGAAGGGAAACTTTATCGTCTTATAGCCTCTTGCACCACAGACGTGTCACGACTCACAACCAATGATATGAGACTCTACAAGATGTGGCAATATGAGAGTTTTGGAACCTAAAACCACTTCTCTAAAATTCATGCTCTGATACCACATTTGTCATATATGGGCAGCACCCCCTAGAAGTAACATTGCGTACTAGACCTTAAGTTTGTTTGCCATCCTAGACTCAACATCATTAGAGTACAATAGGGACATGACCCTTATAAAATAATACATAAGTACAATATTTTAAATTGACTTTACAGTATGCTACACGTTGGGACATCTTTGGACTTGAGGATTCCTTTCCTGATCTTGAGAATCACATATCAAGATCCTCACCGTTAAAGACATCCTTTAGGCATACATAACCTACACTTTGTGTAAGAAGGTAGATAAGAATGGATTTAGTACAAGAATGCAATAAGTTTGGCAACCATGCAAAAACATGCATTTAAAAGAGACATTTTACTTGAATCATTCTTCATGCCTTTTTGTGAAATCCTCATAAAACCTTTATACAATAAGAATTACATCATTTACATACTTCATATAGGCATATTTCATGGTCAAACATAATATAAAATCATACCATGCATTTAAGGCAATTTAGGACCATTTTATAGTAAGCATTTTCACATTATAGTGAGCTTATTTTCTCTTTACAGTGAATCCTTTTTTTTATAATACCTTAACCTTCCAAGTAACCCTCTAGTGATACTTTGTGCAATGCATCCCCTTAACCCCACAAGTAAATCATACACACATTCTACACAAGTCATCACATATCATTATAGAACTATTACACATTTAAGCCAATACCTTAGGGACATTACAGTGAACTCTAATCACTTTGCACATATACTAATTTTATTTCACATAGAACATTATGAGAGCTCACTCACAATCAAAATCTAAGTCTACTAGTGACATGTACATGTGATACCCCATAACCTCACACATACTTAGTAAAACTATCATGAGACTACAAACCTTAAGACATTATTTCATACATCACAAGGCAATATAAACACCTTCATTTATGCCAACAAGATATTCATCACGTAGTCAGTAAGACCCACATTATGCATATACAACAAGACCACTTCATATAGGCTCATAACATGGATTTCATCAAAAAAGGAGACAAATACTATAAAGTCATGTAAGAGAACCATAAACATATGCACATACATTAGAGTACCTTCCTAGGACTCCCTTAGATAGCTACTTGTGCAATGTCTAGGTGGGTTCATTATTTCCACCTATCCTAAGTACCTTACATTAGGTTATCCTAGTTAGGATCCTTTACTTTACCTTACTTCCATTGTCCATTTTACTTTTGGAAAAATATAGCCTTAACTGACACTAAGACCATGGGTGCTACATGAAATTTAGTGTTGTGGAACCTTACACCAATGGAGGGTGTCCTCAACAAGACAAGGTAAAACCTTAACACATTCTAGCATACTAAGTGAAATCACTTGCTAGATCCTATGTGGCAAGCATAGTTATGGAACTTCGAGGTATATGTGGAAACTCTCTTTATGACAAATGTGGCATTGTAGTTATCTACTATGGAAACATCACTCTATGCCCTTTAGGCTATGAGGATAACAACTTTGTGAGGTCTATGGTGACCTACCTTCCTACAATGGGAAGGGAAACCCTCCTCTTCAAGTTCACTCGGTGCTAAGCTAAGTTCCCTTTATTGAAAAGCCTTTATTACATTATTTTATAAACATAGGCCTTAGGAGATTGACTTCTCATATGCTTATCTCATAGATCATAGATGATAGTTCATCAACCTAAATACTGTTAGAAACCCTTTCACATGGACATAACATATGTAAAATACCTATTTAGCTTAGGTACACTTGATCACACCTTTCAAGGCCCCTCTATTGACTAGATATTCATACATGTGTGTGTGTGTGCGCGCATTGTTATATGTGATAAATCTATTCATATAGCATATTAAGGCCACATATAAATTCATACTTTATTTCATTCATGCATTACTGTACAAGTGTAACTATATCAATCCTTTCATACAAACACATTTCGACATTAGGTATAATCATACTTCATTATACCATATACTTTACATTATAGCATGTAAGACATGTTTATAACATACTCATGCATTTATATTTATGTACATAGAAGACCAACCTGGGAACTATCCTATCAAGGTACACATGCGCAATGCCTAGACAAAGTCCGATACCGTTGTCCATACTAGTACACCTATCAAGTCATCCTAGTAAATGATACATTACATAACATTATAGAATAGATAGCATAGCATAAGATTTATTTATTCAAGACTTACAACATTCCTACATTAAGCTCTACTATTTATGCACCTCTATTAACTTTACTTCCCATAGGAAATTATAGGACCTCAACATAGGCAGTACATATACATAAAGTTAACATAACCATTACATGCTCATAAAATTAGATATACAACCTAGATCATAACTAGAATATGAAAATAGGCATAGGTTTCACATAGGGTGATCATCACCAAAAGACATTCACAGTATAATTGTCTTCAAGGACATGATCAAATCACATATATATTTACAATAAGGTAAACACCGCCGTCATAAGTTGACCATACCACACAAGGCTTCATAAATTACCAATACTATATGAAAGTAAAAGAAATAGGCATTCTTACCAATTTCTCACCCTTTGAGAATCCTCGATAAATACTCCTTTTCATCAACAATTGATATAAAGGGAAGTAGATAAATCTTATTTAATCATAAGGGAAGCCACACATAATCCACTACAAGACCATGCTACGAACTAGCACAATACATCACCAATATATACTAGAAAAATAATACTAGAAAGTAGAAGGACATAGATCATTAACCAATTTTACTTGCATAAATCATAAATCATATTTCATCAAGAATATCAATCTAGGGAAGTAACTAAAGACATACAATCAAGTCTATTTCATTCTTCATCTACCCTATAATTGAGATTACATCATGTATATAGCATTATCAATCTATAGGTTAGAGAATCTAGATCAATCCTTATCAAGAATCCTTTAATTTGATCATGAATAACTCACCCCCACAATTCACAATAATATCAACCTAAGGCAATAGTTAAATAAATCATATCCTAAACGATATCCTACTACAAGTACCATAAAATAAAGATTACATTGAGGGCAATGCATTAATGTTCAATGGGAAGTAGGGATCAAGTCTTCATGCATCAATCCTCATTAGATGAATAACACATAACTCATCATAAATACATGTACTAGGCAGTAGATACAAGAAACTCAACATGCTATAATCATAATTCAATCAATATAATGTCACGATCACAATGCCCATACATAGGGTAATTTGAGAGTTGAAGGGTACATGGGTTCATCATACAATTGGATTGAAATTTACGTTACAATCAACATGTTAACTTCAATTCATCATTAGGAAGCCTTTAAAAAAAATTTAATAAAAAACCCATGGCTAGATTGAAAAAGGAGAAGTTTGATCATATTTTCTCTTTAAAATAAGTGAGAAGAACTCTCTAGATTGAAAATTAACTAGAGATGAGGGATAACCATACCATAATGTAGAAGAATATGTCTTAAACATGGTGAAGAACCCATATAAATCCAAGCTCCAAGCTGTTCTTGAGCGTCACCTTCATAGGAAGTTCTAGAGAGAATATTTTTGGGAGGGAAGTCTAATTTGTGTGAATTTAATTGGGAATAGGGCTGTAACATTTTAATAACTTAAATAAATCTAAAAATAAAAAAATAAACCTTATAGGGTGAGTCTAGCATGTGGGGTGAATTTCCCATTCACTTTTTTTATGAAATAATGTACAGGCTGCAGTTCAAGGCACCATCAACGGGCTAAACGACGCCCAGTAAGTCGATCGACGGACCCTACTGCAGTCGTCGTTTGGGTTTGGAGCTTGGAAACTGTTTTAAGCCTTCACCAGGCTAAGTGTCCATCGAATCCTCACCATCAACAGGGCGTTGGTTGATTGACAGACCGTCCCTTAGCTTCGTCGATTGGTGGTATCTTGACAGCTTTTGGGTCCTTCTTCAGGGCTTCTTGCGGGTCCCTTGGGGAGTTGTACAAGAATGTTCCCTATGTAAATATAAACTTTAACAATTCAAGGACATTACAGATGAGTTTCACCCAAAACAAACACGTAAAACACATCCAAACATTCAAGGCACACTAAAGACATACATGAACGTCTCAAGGGATAACTTTCGAACGTCTTTGATGTTTGACCTCCAAACTTCATGAGACTCAACATACTGCCTATAAACATCATTATTACTCATAATAGGAATTCATAAGACAATGAAACACACATAAGCACATGAAAACACATAAGACCTCTTTGGTGACTAGTCGTCAAACGTCTTGGTTGTCCCTTGATGTTTTATTTGCAAATGAGTTCAAATCACTCATGCATACTTCAAAAAATTTAATTAACATGTTAACAAGCTTATAGTTACATGTTAGGATCTATGCACCTCAACTCATTTAAGGGATTTACAGAAGTCGAGATCAAAAAAAAGGATTTGAATATAGTTGCCCATTATTATTTTGGTTCATCAACAACTCACTTATTCCTTCATAGAACAAATATATCCTCCGACATACGAAGGCAACTTGATTGGTGTAAATTTATGAAGGAGGAGGCTCAACTTGATCCTTATTATAGAGCAGGAGATGGCCAATAGGGCCAAGTAGAGATTGACCTCCCTGTCATTCCCGATCCTGATTATGGAGTTGTGTTACTGTGCAGGTGTCCTTAAGGAGCTGACTAGTGACATAAAGTTACTGCCTCTTCCTACACTAACATCTGGCACATTGAGGCTGAGTAAAACAGATAGGAGAATGATAGGAGGAGGGCATATCTGGTGGACACATCCCTGAAGCTTGATGTAAAATTTATACCTATTGAGGAATCTCTACCTATTCTATCCCCAGGACCATCAAGTACATATACCCCCACTACTTCCTTCCAGCCAGTCTAGATTACACAGGTAATGCTATAGAATATGGGGAAACTGTCCCACTCAGCTCACATGAATGCGACTACACCGGAGAGATCCATCTCATGAATGATTTTGAGTGCCATCGTTGCTGCATTTACCCCTCTCTAGGATCCGGTGGATGATTTAGCTGCGAGATTTGCAACGTGTGAGATTCTACACGGATATTCCTATGAGTTGACAAATTTAAAAGTTGATATAGCTGATCTTCGGAAGGATGTAGACTATCTAAAGTCTAAAAATATTACTTCCCTATTCGACGTTGTTGACTATATAGATGCTCTTGTGAATTTAGAGTTTCCTCTGACTACTACTGGAGAAGTACATAGGGATGTCACAATAGGTGAGGGTTGGAGGTACAGACCGATGAGGAGCAGATTGGGGTTCATGATGATGATGAGGTCTTTGACGATTTGGCTGATCTGGAGGATGCCATGGTTGAGACTGCATAACAAATTTCTCTAAGAGACACCACCATGGAAGGGTCTAGTGGAGCAGGTCCTTCAGAGTTAACTCAGGGTATTGATGCCCATGTTTATATTGACAATCCCAACACTAATGCCCCATTAATTTATCATTTATTATCACCACTTTTAATTCATTGATAATATTTCATCGAGCCTTCTTTATTCAAGACATCATTTTGATAAGAGGTTCAAGATTATAAATTTCACGGTCTCAAGATTTCAGACCAATCACAAACCACACAACCAAATCACACAATCTCACAATCACACAATCAAGTACATAGAGAACTTCACAATATAATTCAATACATATCAATCACTATTAAGAGTTTACAATCAAATAGCATAAACCATAACCTACCTCCACCGAAGAACCAAAGTCATGCAAGTTATTTTTTCAATATTTTTCCTTTCCACAAAGCCTCTGAGCTTTACCAATCTATCAAGTATACCATATTTGTAAATACTAGTCCATTGACATCTTTATTGCTATTTTTCTTTAGTTCACCCGTATAGTTGTGATAATTGAGGTGGTTACATATTACGTTGATATTGATTGATTGAGATTAACCATCATCCCCTTAGATGAAATAATATTGTGTACGTGCATTAACATGAGATTGAGTATAAGTTGGGCACAAGGAGATTTTCCGTGCTGGGGATGGTGAGATGTTAAGATTGTAAATTAGGCACGTGGAGACCGTCCATGCAGAAATTATTTGATATTATGATAGTGCTTGAGATCGTCACTGTCAGTATATAGACCTCGTGAGTCCCCCATGGGTCATGAACTCTCGATGTATTTGTGAGGAGTATCATGTATATACGGTAGAGTGAGTACTGGGTATTCTCAGACATCATTTCGTGGTATCATATTGCATTGCATTTCATCACATCATTCATTTTTTATGATTATGTGTTCTGTTTAGTGGTTGGAAAATACTTGATGTTTGATTACCTTTATTGATGAAACATTAAAAGTCAGTGTCATATATACACTTTTATAATTTAAGAATTTATTTTTCTTATATAAGCTCCTATCACTACTTCTTCATTGTCGGTCAATGAGACATACTGGGTAAACGTGGTTTTGTACTCATACTACACTTGTTGCACTCTTTGTGGTGCAGATTCAATAACGAGTAGGAGCATATCTCGAGGAGCAGTTTGAGTCCGAGTTTGGAGTGTCTTGGAGTTGTGGTGAGCTGCTTGGCTGTTCCGTGGCCTACACCTCCCTCTATCTTTTACTTATTCTATTATTCAGTATTCAGACATGATATCCCTTATGCTAGATTTGTCATTTTAGTTTCAGACTTGCATCGTATTTTAGAAGCTCTTGTACTTATGATACCAATTGTTGGGTAGTACATTTTTTTTTCAATTTTCCACATTCGTACTTATAAGGAACTTAGTAATGGAGATTTTGCTAATTGTTGTGTTTTCACTGATTAGTTAGTTATGTTTGTGAAAATATGTTGGTTTTCTTACCTATTGGTTTGGAACATATGTGTCATCACGACTCATGATTTTTGGGTCATGACCATTTGGTATTAGAGTCGTAGGTTCATCGGTCTCACGAGTACAAGAGCAATGTCAAGTAGAGTCTTGTGGATAGGTATGAAGACGTCCATACCTATCTTCGAGAGGCTATAGGACATTTAGGAAATATTTATTCTTTCTTCACTATCCTGCACACTTGACCTTGTTGAAATTCTAATCTTAATATCTCATTCTTTTAGATGGGGAGGACTCATACACCGAAAATTGGTGGTCAAAATCCTATTACTGCGCCTGCTTCTGGGAACACAATCTGAGATAGAGACAGGGGACGAGCTCAAGGTTGGGGTAGGGGCCGTATTGCAGCACCTATGGAAGGTCAAGTACAAATAGCTACCCAGGGGCGTGATAGGACCATACCTCCTCATGCAGATGTTATTCATGGAAATGTGCAAGATCGTGTCGAGGGGGATGGGCCAGCTGAGGATCCACTAGTACTATTGCCACCCCAGTGCATCAAGATACCTTGGCTCGTATGTTAGGACTCCTAGAGGGGATGGATCAGGCAGGAGCTTTGCCTGCCACTACTGATAGCTTACAGACCCGTGTTGGAGGTCAGACTCCAGATTCGATAGTTGCTCCAGATTCTCAGACTCCTAGGACTCAGCCAACTGCTGCTATAGATCCTCGTTTAGATAGTATTGAGTTTCCAGATATTGCCTCACATCTGGAGAACAGACCTTCTATGACCATTGATGAGCAAAAGATGTTTGGGAGGTTCACACAAATGAATCCTCCTACTTATACTGGTGATTTAACTTAGGATGCATATGAATTTATAGTTATTTTTCATGAGAGGTTGCATAATCTTGAATTAGTGGAGTCTCATGGAGTTGACTATAAACGTTTCAGATGACTAGCTCTATAAAGTAGTGGTGGAAGGATTATATTAGTAGAAGGCCATCTGGATCCTCTCTACTATCCTGGACTTAGTTTACTCAAGTATTTCTATCCAAATTTGTTTCAGGCAGTGAGAGGGAGCACCAGAATGCCGACTTTGAGGGTTTGGATCAAGGTGGTATGTTAGTTACAGAGTATGAGAATAAATTCATGCCTTGGCTAGGCATGCTTTGATGATACATCAAACAGAGGCTGAGAGAGTGAGAAAGTTTCTTAAGGGGCTGATTATTACAATTCGTCTAGGAGTTTCTCAGGTTGCTTCTTCTGGTGTTCCATTCAAGAAAGCGGTAGATGCTGCTAAGGAGTTGGAGATGATTTGGCCTGAAAGATTTGAGCAGTGTGAGGGCAAGAGGACTCGTTATTCAGGTAATTATGGTGGTGCTCCTCCTAAGAGTCGAGGTTACTTGGGCAGAGGTTATCACCCTCAGTCCAGCAGACCCATTCATACTGCTATACTAGAGTCTGAGGTTGGTTACGCTGGGCATAACTCTTCAAGCTCAGCGCATACTTCAGAAGGTTAATCTTTTAGACCTGTAGTTCGTGGAGGGCACTCTGGTCGTTCAGGTTCCTCTCATCACCTTACATCTTGTAGGGGTTGTTTTGAGTGTGGTGATATGGGATACTATATAATATACTTCCCTAGGACCAGACATTGTGACTTACATCAAGTTTCTCAGGCTTCGACTTTTAGGGCTACACAACCTCCAGCTAGGGGTGGTGCACAGAGTGGTAGAGTAGGTTCTTACTCAGGTAGAGGTGGTTCTTCTTCTAATTGAGGTGGTGGTTGTAAAGATTCAAAATTGAGGAAGGTTATTCTCACTGTTATGCTTTTCCGGGTAGGCCAGAGGCTGAGGCTTCATATGCTATTATCACAGGTATTATTCCAGTTTGTCATCGATCAGCTACTATATTATTTGATCCAGGCTCTATTATTCTTATGTGACCACATATTTTGCTCCTAGTTTGGATATATTATGTGAGTCTCTTGATTTGTCGATACATGTTTCTACTCCTATCAGAGATTCTGTAATTGTAGATCGAGTGTATCGATTATGTATTGTTACATTATTACAGGGATTTTGATGTGATTCTTGGTATGGATTGGTTATCTTCTTACCGCACAATTTTAAATTGCCATGCCAAGACAATCACTTTATATATGCCTAAAATTCCTATAGTACAGTGGAGAGGTTCTCGTAGTCACCCTCCTAAGGGTGTGATATGATTTCTTAAGGCTTGTCAGTTGGGTACAGAGAGGATGTTTGGCTTACTTGGCACACATACTAGATACTAGTGTTGAGACTCCCATGCTTGAGTATATTACAGTGGTGAGTGAATTTTTAGAGGTATTCCCGAATGATTTTCCAGGTCTTCCACCAGATTGTGGTATTGATTTGTGTATTGATGTGGATCCAGGCACTCAGCCTTTTCCATTCCTCCTTATCGTATGGCATCGGCTGAATTGAAGGAGTTAAGGAGCAGTTGCAAGAGTTGTTGAGCAAGCGTTTTATTAGACAAAGTATATGTCCTTGGGGTGCTCCAATGTTATTTGTGAAGAAGAAAGATGGATCTATGTGTATGTGTATTTACTATCGACAGTTGAACAAGGTAACCATTAGAAATAAGTACCCGATACCTCGTATGGATGACTTTTTTGATCAGTTGCAGGGTGCTTCAGCTTTTTCCAAGATTGATTTGAGGTCTGGCTATCATCAATTGAAGGTTAGGGCGGAGGATATCCCTAAGAAAGCTTTCGAACACGTTATGGCCATTACAAGATTTTGGTGATGTCTTTTGGATTGACTAATGCCCCTGCAGTTTTACGGACTTGATGAATGGAATTTTCAGACAGTATTTGGATTTCTTTGTTATTGTCTTCATAGATGATATCTTTATATACTCACGCACTAAGGAGGAACATGATCATCATTTGAGGATTGTGCTTGGGATTCCAAAGGAAAAGAAGCTTTATGCACAGTTTTCAAAGTGTGAATTTTGGCTTAGATCGTTAGTATTCTTGGGACATGTAGTGCCCAAGGAGAGTATTATGGTGGATCCTAAGAAGATAGAGGAAGTTAGGGATTGGGTCATACCTGCTTCAGTTACTGAGATTTAGAGTTTCTTAGGCCTTGCAGGTTCTTATCGACGGTTTGTAGAGGGTTTCTCTTCCATTGCATCTCCATTAAGTAGATTATTACAGAAGGAGGTGACTTTTAAGTGGTATGACAAGTGTGAGGTTATTTTCCAAAATTCAAGACTTTATTGACTAGTGCTTTGATTTTGACCTTACCCGTGGAGGGAGAGGGTTTTGTTTTATATTGTGATGCTTCTCGAATTGGTCTTGATTGTGTATTGATGCAAAAGGGAAAGGTGATAGCTTACGCTTTGAGGAAGTTGAAGGTTCATGAGAAGAACTACCCTATTCATGATTTAGAGTTGGTAGCTGTTGTGTTTGAATTGGAGGCATTACCTTTATGGTGTGCATTTTGAGGTGTTCACGGATCATCGTAGTGTCCAATGTATATTCAATCAGAGGGATCTCAATTTGAGGCAGCGAAGATCCTTGGAATTGCTCAACGACTACGACATGACTATTATTTATAATCAAGGCAGGGCAAATGTTATAGCAGATGCCTTCAGTCGAAAGGCGGTAAGTATGAGTAGTGTAGCCATGTTACAAGTTGGCGAACGTCCTTCAGCTTGGGATTTCAAATCCTTGGCCAATAGCTTTGTGAGACTTGATATTACCGAATATTATAAGGTGTTGGCTTATATGGAGGCTAGGTCATCCTTGTTAGAGCAGATTCGAGCTCAACAGCTTGATGATGGTGACTTATGTAAGATTAGGGACAATGTGTTAAAAGGAGAAGCCAAGGCTTCAATTATTGATAGTGAGGGAGTTTTGAAGATGAAAGGTAATTTGACTAGATTAATCATGGAGGAGTCCCATAGCTCGAGGTACTCTATTCATCTGGGGGATACTAAGATGTATCGTGATTTGAAGCAACATTATTAGTGGTCTCATATGAATAGGGACAGTAGATTTTGTACTCCATTGTTTGAATTGTCAGCAAGTGAAACAGGAACACCAAAAGCATGTAGGTGTGACACAAAGGATGCCTATACCTGAGTCGAAGTTGGAGCGTATTGCTATGGACTTTCTGGTAGGATTGCCACACACTTTGGCTAAGTTCGATGTTATATGGGTCATTGTGGATTGACTGACCAAGTCTGCACACTTTGTACCAGTTCACACTACCTATAACTCATAGAAGTTAGCCAAGATCTATATTGGGGAGATAGTTCATTTGCATGGGGTTCCTACATCTATTATTTAAAAACGTGGCACCCAATTTACATCTCATTTCTAGCGGTCTATACAGAAGGAGTTGGGCATTCTTGTGGATCTCAGTACAACTTTTCACCCTCAGACTGATGGTCAGTCTGAACGGACTATCAAGGTTAATGAGGACATGTTGTGGGCGTGTGTGATTGACTTTGGTGGTCCCTGGGATCAGTTCTTTCCATTAGCAGAGTTTACTTACAATAATAGTTATCATTCGAGCTTTGAGATGGCACTATTTGAGGCTTTATGGTCGGAGATGTCAATCTCCAATTTGTTTGTTTGACTCATTTCAGGTAAGACCGTGGGGTACAGATTTGTCGAGGAAGTCCATGGACAAGGTCAAGTTGATCCAATATAGACTTCTCATGGCTCAGAGCAGGAAAAAGAGTTAAGCAGATAGAAAGGTTCGTGATTTGGAGTTTATGGTTGGAGAGAGGGTTCTATTGAGGGTTTCACCCATGAAGGGTGTGATGAGATTTGGAAGGAAAGGCAAGTTGAGCCCAATGTATATTGGTCCTTTCAAGATTGTGGAGCGTATCGTGAGGTAGCGTATCAGTTTGCTTTGCCACCTGGTTTGTCAGGTGTTCATCCTGTATTTCATATTTCGATGCTGAAGAAGTATCATCAGGGTGGTGCTCATGTCATTCTGTGGGATTCAGTGTTACTTGATCAGAATTTATCTTTTAAGGAGGAGCCGGTTACAATTTTGGATAGCCAAATTCGAAAGTTGAGCAAAAGAAATTGCTTTAGTGAAGGTTCAATGGAAGCATCGTCCAGTGGAGGAGGCTACATGGGAGACCGAGTCATAAATGAGGAGTAAATATCCTCAGATTTTTGAGTGTTCAGGTTAGATCTTAATATTTTTCCGTTCGAGGACGATCTTTTATTTACGTGATAGGTGATGTAACGATCCGCTAGATCATTTTAAAAACTAGGACTATTTTGACTTTTCTCGTAAAAGTTTAAACCTTGCTTAAGAAAAAATTGATTATTAATCAGAGTATAAATAAATTATATATTAATTTTAATACAAGGGGAATTATCAGAAGTGGGTTATACCCACTACTCTCTTATAATCCATGTAGTTAGGGTAAAATAATAAAAAAAGAACGGGAGTAGTATTGTTCATATTATAACATTGAGGGGAAAACAAAATAAGATCAATAAAAAAAGAATTTGTGATTTGAAGACGAGTCTTATGATAAAGACTATCCAAACTCGTTCAGGTAATTATAGTTTTATTTGTTGGAAGA
Source organism: Solanum peruvianum (assembly GCA_027705065.1). NCBI lineage: Eukaryota > Viridiplantae > Streptophyta > Magnoliopsida > Solanales > Solanaceae > Solanum > Solanum peruvianum. The sequence goes on along the minus strand of JAKWJD010001762.1, from coordinate 16,553,274 downwards.
TCTTTCTGTATTATTAGTTTTAGTGTATAGATTATGGGATAAAAAAAACTATAGATTTCTTTATAAGGTATGAATGTAATTGATGTTTGTTCTTCGGTATAAAAAACGATATCTCCAAATTATAAATCATCGTTTGATATATAAAAAACTTTAAGGCTACAATAATTCGTTATCATTAGAAACGGTATAAAATATTTATTAAATTGGAATAGAGACGGTAGGAGGAATTTATGTAATTTTGTTCCTTCGTGGTTTGGAACCTTCAATTGGAATAGAGCCAATAGGAGAAATTAATGAGGTGCTGGGATTTTGGTCTGCAATTTCATTTTTTATTTTGGGTTTTAGAATGATTTAGCCAATCATGCCAATGATTGGCATTTGATAGGTGTACTTTAACTTATAGGCATTTCACAAATGAATTAAAAAAAAAGGGAAGTTGCAGTTGCTCTCTATATCCGTAGAATTGTGAGTGGGTTGTTAATTTATTTATTTATCAAACTAAGCTACTAGTTTTTGATATATTGAGATAGGAAATTAACTATTAGGCGCATAATATACTATCTAATATTGAATTACAATAAATTTGGAGAGATTAAGGTTCATTTCTGAACTTGAAATTCGACAATTTTGATAATTTTTGCATATAAATTATATCAAGATTTGAGATTTGATTAGAGATATGGGTGATTTTTGAGGTTTATGATGTACCGATAATAAATTTGAATATCTACAAACTCGCTTACTTACGAATATTGAATCATGGTAGATTATGAGTGTTTCGAAACTTTGCGAAAAGGGAAGGAACTATCTTGAGGATTTGTGGCATGAGTTTGGCACTTGAGGTATCTTAAGACTTTTTAGACTTGTTGAAGGATGTTTTCTTAATTAAGATTAAAAAAAATTATAAAAGGGACAGTTACTACTATAGAATATGGTTTGTAAATTGAGAATGCCAAAGTATATGGGCATTAGCTAATATGTTATTGACTTGAAATCCTTGTGTGATTGTGTTTTCTTTACTTCACCTTTATAGTTGTGATAATTGAGGTATTTATGTATTAAGGTTATATTGATTGATTGAGATGAATAATCATCCCCTTATATGAAATAATATTGTGTGCATGCATTGACATGAAATTTAGTGCAAGTTGGGCACGTGGACATCGTTCGTGCTGGGGAAGATGAGATGTTAAGATTGTAATTTGGGCACGTGGAGACTATCCGTGGGGAAATAGTTTGATTTTATGATAGTCGTTGAGATCGTCCGCATAGACACGTGGAGATCGTCTATGTCGGTTTATGGACCTCGAGAGTCCCTCATGGGTCATGAACTCTCGATGTATATTCGAGGAGTATCATGTATATACGGTTGAGAGAGAACTGGATATTATAAGACATATCATTTAATGGTATCATATTGTATTGCATTTCATCACATCATTCATTCTTGATGATTATGTGTTCTTTTTGGTGGTTGGAAAGTACTTGATGTTTGATTACCTTTATTGATGAAATATTAATAGTAAGTGTAATATATACACTTTTATAATTTGAGAATTTATTTTTTTTATATAAATTCCCGTCACCACTTCTTCGTTGTTGTTCAATGGGACATAGAGGGTACACGTGGTTTCAACTCATACTACACTTGTTGCACTCTTTGTGGTGCAGATTCGATTTCGAGTAGGAGCACATCTCGAGGAGCAGTTTGAGTTTGAGTTTGGAGTGTATTGGAGTTGTGGTGAGCTGTTTGGTTTTTCCGTGGCCCATACCTCTCTCTATCTTTTGCTTATTTTATTATTCAGTATTCAGACAGAATATCTTGGATAGTACATTTTTTTTCAGTTTTTCGCATTTGTACTTATAAGGAACTTTGTGTTGGAGATTTATTTAATTGTTGTTTTCACTCATTAATTAGTTAAGTTTTTTTGAATATGTTGGTTGTCCTACCTATTTGTTGGAACATAGTTCCATCACGACTCGTTAGTTTTTGGTCGTGACAAGATTTTGAAGACTATATCATGTTTTTTGAAAAGTTTTAATTTCGTTGTACTTTTCACTATGTTTATGCGATGAATGATATGAAAAGGCATGAATAAGACCTCCGAGAGGTCGAGTACGCCGGTTACAATCCTACATTGTACCCTAAATTCTAGGGTGTGGTGTTGGGATGTTACAAGCTTCATACAAGAGCCAGGTTGGTGAAAGTAGTATTAGGAATCAAAAAGTCTCATCAATTCACGTCTAGTAGAGTCTTGACCATCGGTGTGAGTCGCGACACATCTATTGGCGAGAGGCTATAGGACGATAGAGTTTCCCTTCTTTTCTACTCCTGTGTCGTGCGGTAGAGTAAATGTTATGTGTATCCTTCTTAATTTGTTACCTTGTGTTTTCTAGGAGATGAATACTAGAAGGATGGCCTCTAGAAGGTTGGAAGAGGAGAGGGTGAATGAGGAGATTCCTCCTCAACTTGAGCAAATTAACCAAGTTCCTAAAGGTTAGGAAGGAGTCCAAGGTGCTCAAGTGCCTCCCCAAGGTGATCATGTTCCTAATGTGGAAGGAGGTATTGAGGTTCCGGAGATGTCTAATAGGGAGATTAAAGAGGTTTTTATTGTTATAGACTGAGACGTGAATATGCAAGCTAATTTGAATATGATGCCTAGGGTTGTGTAGAGCACTATGACCTCTAGATTGAGTGATTTTGTGAAGATGAATCCTCTTATCTTTATTAGCTGTAAGGTAAATGTGGATCCCCAGGAGTTTCTTTATTGAGTGTACAAGGTGTTGAGTGCTATGGGGGTTACATAAAGAAAGAAGGCGGAGTTTGCTTCGTACCACTTGAGGGATGTTTCTCAAATTTGGTACACTCAATCGAAGATAATAGGCTGGAGGAGGTGGGTCCTATTGAGTGAGAAGACTTTAAGGAATCTTTTCTTGGTAATTACTTTTCCCCAGAGAGGAGAGAAGTTAAGGTGCAGGAGTTTATCAATCTCAAACAAGGCACTATGAGTGTTGAGGAGTACTCTATGAAAATCTCAACATTGTCTAGGTATGCCCCTTATCTTGTGTCAAATCGAAGAGATGAAATGAGTCATTTTGTGACGGGGGTAGGCGACTTAGTGGTGGGAGAATGTCCTACCGCTATGTTGCATGATGATATGACCCTAGCTAGACTCATGGTGTATGCACAATCTATTAAAGATTCTAAACTTAGGAGGATGGCTAGAAATTTGAAAAGGAGTGTTGCTAATGATAAAGAGCAAACTAGGTTTAAGAAGAAGGTTCAATCTCTAAGGAGAATCTAGGAGTGCTAAGTTCAAGGTTGAGAAAGGAGGTGGTTCCAAGAGTGGAAGCCTACTTATGAAAATTGTGGTAAGAAACATTATGGCGAGTGACTTTTTGGTACCGGGAGTTGCTTTAGTTGTGGTAAAGATGGCACAAGGTGAGAGATTGTCCTATGATTTCTTCTAGAGGAAGAAAGGGTAAACAAGTTGCTCCTAGTGTTCCAAAGGATGATGCTTCAATAAAGAGGCATTTCTATACACTCCTTTCTATATTCGAGAAGCCGGATGAGAAGGAGAGTGATGATGATGTTGGTAAGTTCTTTCTCTTTTGTTTTGATATGAGATCCTTCTAAGTGGGGGAGTATTGTTTGTATATGGGATAGAAGTCCTAGAAATTGTTGCTTGTGCATGGTTTTTAGGAGTTTGGTTGAAATTGAATTTCATTAACTTCTTACATTGTGTGTCTTATGAAGCCTTGATTAGGTATTAAGATGTGTTTATATGATGTTATCTTGTGTATTACCATGTTTTTTTTATCATGAATTGCCTAAAATTTGGATTTTTGAAAATTGCATATAATCATTGTACCATATGGAAACAGTTTTTAATATTTTGAGAAAAATGACTATTTGATTATTTGGTCTAAAATTGTTGTAATGTGGTTATAACTGATATATATAAGTAAGATATTGAATATAAATTGAGTTTTTATTATTTGGAACAAAGCATGTGAGTTTTGTAGCATAATGAGTTATAGAATTGTTTTCTAGTTCCTTGTTGTGTTGTGAATATCTTGGATATGTTAAGTTGATGTTTTCTTCTTGGTTATGTGTGGTATAGTTTTTTTATGTACTTAGTTGAGTCTCTAATCTTGAAAGTGTTCAAAGAGTGGCAAGTATCATTTGAGGACGAATGTTGTCCAAGTGGGGGAGATTGTAAGACCCCGAAAATAACCTAGGTTAACTAGAGACTAACATGTTGGTCTTAATGGCGTCAGGTCCTAAATATGTCTAATATATGGTATAGAGGAAGTAGATAAAGTATTAGGTGTGTTGGAAGTCAAACGTCAAGGGACGACTAAAACGTTCGACGACTAAGTCACCTATGTGCCTCATATGTGATTCTCTATGTGTTTATGTGTGTTTGAAGTGGTTTTAGGGTCATTAATTGAGTTATTATAGCATGTATAAGTAATGTTTTGAGTTTTGATAAGTTAAAAAGGTCAAATATCCATGACGTTCGAAAGATATGCCTTGAAATGACCTTATGTGTCTACGCACGTTTTGTCGAGTTTTACGTGTTCGTTTTTGATGAAATTTATGTTGGAGGTTTTAAACTCATATACGATGTATTTGGGTTGGAAAATAGGGTCACAATGAAGTCGGATTCAAATCATAGTGAGTCACGCCGCTTTCAAGCCAGTAGTAATCATGTCCCAGTTTATGTCTCTGCTTTCGAAACTGTCTTTCCTGTCTTTGAACGAATCAGCTCTTAGGAAAAAGTTCGGAATCGTTTAAGGAAGAAAATACTCTATATTTCCGAGAAAATATCCTGAAGGACCATCCAAGGGTCCTTGACGAAGGACCCAACTTGATGTCAAGGCTGTCCTAGACAGGCCCCAAACCGAAGCAATCGATGGCTTTTGGGCCTATCGACGCCCCGTTGATGGGTGTCGTCTGTAGGTACTTAGACTTAGGGAAGTAAGGGAGCCTTGACAAGTCTCAGGACCCATCGACGGTTGCCACCACGTCCCGTCAATGGGGTCATCAGTGAGAGTTGTCTCTGCGCAGAGGTCTGCTGCCAAGTCAAAGGGTGTATTGTAAATTCGCCCCACTTCTAAATGGATGTATTGGCGGTTTATTAAGGGAATATTGGGTATTTTAACAAGTATATAAGTGTTTAACATTTAGAATATTTCATTGATCCAAATCAAAACACCAAAATCCCTTAGAATTCTCTCAAAGTCTCCATTGAAGTCCAAATAAACGATCAAGTTGGAGCTGATGTTTTCAGTGGAAATTCTTCATCAAAGTGAAGAACTATCATCCTTGAGGTATTCTTTTGATCCTTGAAACTTGTTTCATCAGGGAGCCCAACTCTCAAGATGTTTTCTAAAGTTGAATTGACTAATTTCATGATTCTACTGTGGGTTCTTACATAAATGATTTCTTAAAATTGAATTATGATCGAATTGATATTGTATTGATGATTTAAATCTAAATTACCTATGAAAACCATGAATTGGATGATCTCAAGATTTTGACTAATTTTTGGGTTACTTGATATTGATGTATATGTTGTGTTAGATTTATGAAGTTACATTGAATTGACCTAGTTCATTGATTATTGTAGCTTTCATGTTGAATTGTTGGTTATGGCCTTGGGTAAGGGTCTTGTGTTACCAAATTGAGTAAGTTGACTTTGAATTAAAGTGTTGAGGATGATGTGGTGGTATGCTGCCCTATTTCACTTATTTTTGATGTTGTTTATACTTGAATTCTATTGTGATTGATATGGTCCACTTATGGTGGCGGTGTTATGTGTTTGACTTGCGATTGATGTGGCCTTATTGGCGTTACTTTATACAATATGATGATCTTGTCCTTGTTGGCAACTACTTGAAATATTATGACTATTTGTGTAGTTTGATTATGTGAAGCATGACAATATCTATCTACATGTGAATTCCTATATGTATTCATATATGTATTCTTCTATTCATGGTGTCTTAGTGATCATGTTAGACTATGACTTGACATTATGAGTATAGCGTTAGGGTTAAGTCTTATTCTTACTTGGCTATATGAGTATATATTTATTACATTGATGATGTTATGATAGTATATAAGATGACTTGAAGATGTTAGGGTTATTTCTAGGTGCTTCTAGAAAGACTTGCATTATGAGTTTAAAGTGAAGTATGTGATGCCTTATCTTGGTTGACTTGTATCTCTTGCTTGATGTATATATGTTTATGAATATGTGAGGTCTTTATTTAGGGTGTTAGAACTCTTAGTCTTGAATTTATGGATGACATCATGTAACCTTATATGATGTTATGAAAGTCTTTTATGTGAAAACCTTGACTTAAGGGTAAGGTTAAAATTGTTGAAGTTGTAAGCCGTAATTGTATTCGTCACAACAAAGGAATGATGGAGATAAGGTTAGTTGGCTGGAACGACATTATATTAATCCTTAGGAAAGTCATAATGAGCTTTTTGTCGCCATTGTGAGGTATCCCTAGTGCACCTTTCCTTGGTAGGGTAAATGTGATCGGGTTATGAACTTGTTATGGAACCCTTTTATGTGAACCTAATGTATGAATTACTTTATGAGAAAGAAGGCTAGATTCGAGTGAGTATTGTTAAGGAAGTAGTTCTAGTTAAAGTATGAGAATAGAATACAAAGAATCCCTTCATATTCCCTAACCTTGTGCCTATATGGGATGTGTCCAAGTTCTACCATTGGCAAGTAGAACAACCTCATTGGAGTAGGATAGAACTCTGGATGCCATGTCTTGATATCATGGTCTATGTCGATTATTGCCTATTCTCATCATGTGGCACACCTATTAGCATTGGAGAAGTTTATGAGGTTTAGGTGGTGGTATAGGACGCTATCTAGACATTGCACAATAGGCTTTGAAGGGTTTATTTAGAGTTCCTAGGTCTTGTCCAAGACCATTATTTGAATGTCCTTTGTGGATGTATGAGTATTAATGAACTAATGAACTAATGCCTTATGTTAAGAAGTATGTAAATAAATGAGTACCTAATCTAAAGTGACTTAAGCATTCCTTAGATAAAGTGTGAAGAGGGCATAAAGGATGATCTCTTCATGTCTTATGTTTGGAGGTCATGAGGATGACTATAGTTAGAGAAGTTGGTTTGTTTTGGTGGACATGATCTAAGCTTCAAGTAGTCTTAAGGATTATTTTTGTAACCTTGATGAGGTCACTACGTGTAACAACTTGGAAAAAAATCCAAGACTCATGAAAAAGCCTAACATAGGTGTCATAAAGTCTTAACACTGTTTCTATGTCCATTTTTAAAGAATATAGTTTATTTAGAAGGTTTAAGAACCAAATGTCCAAAGATGTCCGGTATGTTGGTTCAAATAGTTGTTAGTGTGACTTAGTCTTTTTACTAACTTTTAGAAGTCAGAAATGTACGGAAATGAGTGGAAAGGTAGCTACTAATGGGTGTTTCGAGTTGTTTCATCATCGAAACATCTGGGTGCGACTCCCCAAGGACTAACCAAGGGCCCTGGAGGAGAACACCTGCAGTTTGATGCAGCACTGACTGGCACTGTGCATCGACAGGGAAGACGACGGTCCGTAAGTTGCCTGACAAGGCGTTGAAGGCTACCGTCGTCCCTCACTTAGAAATATTGTGAAGGCCCTTATTTACCTAGCTGCTATTCACTCGACGGAAGGGGATGACGGGGCGTCATGGGCTCGACGGGGTGTCGAGGCCACCGTCATCCCATACTTAAAATAATTGGATGAAGCCTCTCCTGCAAAGTCTCTGATAGAGACGACGGAAGTACAGGGCAGAGGGGGGGTGTCCGTCGACCAACCGACGGACCGTCGATGGGGTCTCGTTGGTGAGGGTCGAATTTCATTGATAGATTTTAATGATTTCATTTAAAATAATTAAATGGTTTAGGGGTTAGATAGTGATTAAAGGGAAACTAATTAACTTAATTAAGACCCTCTATAGATTTAGGCGCTGGAAAAGGGTGGATTCTTCATCAAATTGTTGAAAAATAATAAGGTATGGGTTATATTCACCTTTGAGATCCTTTCCTCAAAGGGTTCCTTCAAAAATGTATTTCAAAAATTTAAGTTTTCTGATCTTGAAGTTCTTGGAGTTGTGGTGAGCTGCGTGGTTGTTCCGTGGCCCACACCTCCCTCTATATTTTATTTATTCTGTTATTAGTATTCAGGCAGGATATCCCTTATGTAAGATTTGTCGTTTAGTTTCAGTCTTGCATCGGATTTTAGAAGCTCTTGTACTTAAGACACCAATTCTTGGGGTGATATACTTTTTTTTTACCCATTTGATGGTTGTGTTTGTTAATATGTTGGGTTGGCTTACCTATTGGGTGGGAACATAGGTGCCATCATGACTCGCAAATTTGGGTCGTGAGAAATTTGGTATCAGAGCCCTAGGTTCATCGGTCTCAAGAGTACAAGAGCAATGTCTAGTAGAGTCTTGCGGATCGGTATGAAGACGTCCATACCTATCTTCGAGAGGCTATAGGACATTTAGGAAATATTCTGTTCTTTATTCATTATCGTGCACACTTGACCTTGTAGAAATTCTAATCTTGATATCTCATTCTCTCTTTGATGGCGAGGAATCGTACATCGACAAGTGGTGGTCAGGATTTTATTCCTGCGCCTACTTCTGGGAACACTATCCGAGGTAGAGGTAGGGGACGAGCTCGAGGTCCGGGTAGGGACCGTATTGCAGCACATGTGGATGGTGAAGTACCAGTAGCTACCCAGGGTCGTGATAGGACCGTACCTCCTGATGCAGAGGTTATTCATGAGGATGTGCAAGATCGTGTCGAGGGGGATGGGCGAGCTTAGGCTCCACCCAGTACTATTGTCCCCCCAGTGCTTCTACATACCTTGGCTCGTAGGTTAGGAATCCTAGAGGGGATGGCCCAGGCAGGAGCTTTGCCTGTCACTTTTGATGGCTCACATACCCGTGTTTGAGGACAAACTCCAGATCCGATAGTTGCTCCAGATTCTCAGACTCCCAGGACTCAGCCAGCTGTCGCTGTAGCTCCTTGTTTGGATAGTATGGAGTTTCCAGATATGACATCACATATGGTGAACATGCCTTCTATGACTTGAGCAAAAGATGTTTGGGAGGTTCAGACTAATTAATCCTCTAACTTATACTGGTGACTTAGCTGAGGATGCATATGAATTTATAGTTAGTTGTCATGAGAGGTTGCATTATCTTTGATTAGTGGAGTCTCATGGAGTTAACTACACAGTGTTTCAGATGACTGGCTCTGCTAAGTAGTGGTGGAGGGATTATATTAGTAGTAGGCCAGCTGGATCCCATCCACTATCCTGGACTCAGTTTACGCAGATATTTCTATCCAAATTTGTTCCACGCAGTGAGAGGGAGCGCAAGAGGGCCGAGTTTGAGGGTTTGCAGCAAAATTGTATGTCAGTTGCAGAGTATGAGGGTAAATTTCATGCATTGACTAGGCATGCTTCGATGATACTTCCCACAGAGGCTGAGAGAGTGAGAAGGTTTGTTAAAGGGCTGATTATTCCGATCCGCCTAGGAGTTTATCAGGTTGCTGCTTCTGGTGTTCCATTCCAAAAAGTGGTAGATGCTGCTAAGGAGTTGGAGATGATTTGGCATGAGGGATTTGAGCAGCGAGAGGGCAAGAGGACTTGTTATTCATGTGATTATGGTGGTGCTCCACCTAGGAGTCGGGGTTACTTTGGAAGAGGCTGTCACCCTCAGCCCAACAGACCCGTTCATGCTGCTATACCAGCATCTGAGGCTGGTTACGCTGGGCATAACTCTTCGAGCTCGGTGCATACTTCGCAGAGTTCATCTTCTAGACCTGTAGTTCGTGGAGTGCATTCTGGTCATTCAGGTTCCTCTCATCAGCCTGTGTCTCGTAGGGGCTGTTTTGAGTGTGGTGATATGGGACACTTTGTGAGAGACTGCCCTAGGACAAGACGTGGTGGCTTACCTCAGGGTTCTCAGGCTTCGACTTCCAGGGCTGCACAACCTCCACCTAGGGGTGGTGCACAGAATGGTAGAGGTAGTTCTCATTCAGGTAGAGGTGGTTATGTTTCCGGTCGAGGTGGTGGTCGTGGAAGTTCACAATCTGATGGAGGTCGTTCTCACTGTTATGCTTTTCCGGGTAGGCCAGAGGTTTAGGCTTCAGATGCTGTTATCACAGGTATTATTCCGGTTTATTATCGACCAACTACTGTATTATTCGATCAGGCTCTACTTATTCTTATGTGTCCACATATTTTGCTCCTAGTCAGGATATATTATGTGAGTCTCTTGATTTGCCGATACATGTTTCTACTCCTGTTGGGGATTCTGTAGTTGTAGATCGGGTGTATCGATTATGTATTGTTACCTTGATGGGGTATCACACTCATGCAAATTTAAAGGTCTTAGATATGATAGATTATAATGTGATTCCTTGTATGGATTGGTTATCCTCTTACCACTCAATCTTAAATTTCCATTCCAAGACTATCACTTTACCTATGCCTGGAATTCCTACAGTAGAATGGAGAGGTTCTCTTAGTAACCCTTCTAAGGGTGTGATATCATTCCTTAAGGCTCGTCAGTTGGTACACAGAGGATGTTTAGCTTACTTGGCCCACATTTGAGATACTAGTATTCAGACTCCTATGCTTGAGTCTATTCCAGTAGTGAGTGAATTTTCAGAAGTATTTCCAACCAATTTGCCAGGTCTTCCACCAGATCGTGATAATGATTTTTGTATTGATGTGGATGCAGGCACTCGGCCTATTTCCATTCCTCCTTATTGTATCGCACCGGCTGAATTGAAAGAGTTGAAGGAGCAGTTGCAGGATTTGTTGAGCAAAGGTTTTATTTGACCAAGTGTATCTCCTTGGGGTGCTCCAGTATTATTTGTGAAGAAGAAAGATGGATCTATGCGTATGTGTATTGACTATCGGCAGTTGAACAATGTAACCATCAGAAATAAGTATCTGATACCTCGTATTGATGATTTATTTGATCAGTTGCAGGGTACTTTAGTTTTCTCCAAAATTGACTTGAGATCTGGCTATCATCAACTGAGGGTTAGGGCAGAGGATATCCCTAAGACGGATTTTCGAACATGTTATGTCCATTACGAGTTCTTGGTGATGTCTTTCAGATTGACTAATGCCCCAGCAGCTTTTATGGACTTGATGAATGGAGTGTTCAGACCGTATTTATATTCCTTTGTTATTGTCTTCATAGATGACATATTGATATACTCACGCACTAAGGAGGAACATGAGCATCATTTGAGGATTATTCTTCGGATTATAAAGGAGAAGAAGCTTTATGCATAGTTTTCAAAGTGTGAGTTTTGGCTTAGTTCGGTAGCATTCTTAGGACATGTAGTGTCCAAGGAGGGTATCATGGTAGATCCTAAGAAGATTGAGGTAGTTAGAGACTGGGTCAGACCTGCTTCAGTTACTGAGATTCGGAGTTTCTTAGGCCTTGCACGTTATTATCAATGATTTGTTGAAGGTTTCTTATCCATTGCATCTCCATTAACTAGATTGACACTGAAGGAGGTGACTTTTCAGTGGTCTGACGAGTGTGAGGTTAGTTTCCAAAAGCTTAAGACTTTATTAACTACTGCTCCGATTTTGACCCTACCTGTGGAGGGAGAGGGTTTTGTTGTATATTGTGATGCTTCTCGGATTGGTCTTGGTTGTGTATTAATGCAGAAGGGAAAAGTGATAGCTTATGCTTCGAGACAGTTGAAGGTTCATGAGAAGAATTATCCTATTTATGATTTAGAGTTGGCGGCTGTTGTGTTTGCATTGAAAATTTGGAGGCATTATGTTTATGTTGTGCATTGTGAGGTGTTCACGGATCATCGTAGCCTCCAATATATATTCAATCAGAGAGATCTGAATTGAGACAGCGGAGATGGTTGGAGTTGCTCAAGGACTACGACATGACTATTCTTTATCATCTAGGCAACGCAAATGTTGTAGCAGATGCCTTGAGTCGAAAGGCGGTAAGTATGGGTAGTCTAGCCATGTTACAGGTCGACGAGCGTCCTTTAGCTAGGGATGTACAATCCTTGGCCAATAGCTTTATGAGACTTGATATTTCAGAACCTCGTAAGGTGTTGGCTTATATGGAGGCTAGATAATCCTTGTTGGAACAGATTCGGGCTCAATAGTTTGATGATGGTGATTTAGGTAAGATTAGAGACAAGGTGTTAAAAGGAGAAGCCAAGGCTGCGCTTCTTGATAGTGAGGGAGTTTTGAGGATTAAAGGTCGTATCTGTGTTCCTCGTACAAGTGATTTGACTAGATTAATCATAGAGGAGGCCCATAGTTTGAGGTACTCGATTCATTTGGGGGCTACTAAGATGTATCATGACTTGAAACAACATTATAGGTGGTGTCGTATGAAGAGGGACATAGTAGATTTTGTATCCCTTTGTTTAAATTGTCAGCAAGTGAAGTATGAACACCAAAAGCGTGGACGTGTGGCACAAAGGATGCCTATACCTGAGTGGAAGTGGGAGCATATTTCGATGGACTTTGTGGTAGGATTTCCACGCACCTTGGGTAAGGTCGATGTTATATGGGTCATTGTGGATCGACTGACTAAGTCTGCACACTTTGTACCAGTTCAAACTACCTATAACTGAGAAAGGTTAGCCAAGATTTATATTCGGGAGGTAGTTCGGTTGCATGGGGTTCCTATATCTATTATATCAGATCGTGGAATCAAATTCACATTTCATTTATGGCGGCCTATGCAAAAAGAGTTGGGAACTCGGGTGGATCTTACTACAGCCTTTCACCCTCAGACTGATAGTCAGTCTGAGCGGACTATTCAGGTTCTTCAGGACATGTTACGGGCGTGTGTGATTGACTTTGGTGGTCAGTGGAATCAGTTTTTGCCTTTAGTGGAGTTTGCTTACAATAATAGTTATCACTTGAGCATTGAGATGGCACCATTTGAGGCTCTGTATGGTAGGAGATGTCGATCTCTAATTGGCTGGTTTGATGCATTTAAGGTTAGACCATGGAGTACAGATTTGTTGTGGGAGTCCTTGGACAAGGTCAAGTTGATCCAAGATAGACTTCTCATGGCTCAGAGTAGGCAAAAGAGTTATGCAGATCGAAAGATTCGTGATTTAGAGTTTATGGTTGGAGAGAGGGTTTTATTAAAGGTTTCACCCATGAAGGGTGTGATGAGGTTTGGAAAGAAGGGAAAGTTGAGCCCAAGGTATATTGGTCCTTTCGAGATTGTTGAACGTATTGGTGAGGTGGCGTATCAGTTGGCTTTGCCACCTGGTTTGTCAGGTGTCCATCCTGTATTTCATATTCCAATGCTTAAGAAGTATCATCGGGGTGGTGATCATGTGATTCAATGGAATTCTGTGTTACTTGATCAGAATTTGACTTTTGAGGAAGAGCCGATCACGATTTTGGATAGGCAAATTCGGAAGCTAAGGTCAAAGGAGATTGCTTCGGTAAAGGTTCAGTGGAAGCATCATCCAGTGGAGGAGGCTTCATGGGAGACAGAGTCAGACATGAGGAGTAAATATCCTCATCTTTTTTAGCGTTCATGTTAGCTCTTTTCTTTTCCCGTTGGAGGACGAACTTTTCTTTAAGTGGTAGGTGATGTAACGACCCGCTAGGTCGTTTTGAGAACTAGGACTAGTTTTACTCCTTTTGAAAATTTAAAGGGGTATTTTTAAACTATTCGAAACTTAGAATATTTAGTTGATAAAAATTTTATTAAATAATTAATATAGATAATAGGTTAGTGGAGTTTCACGGTTAATAATTTCTTATTTAGAAGAAAAAGAAAACGAAAAGTGGTGGAGGCAAAACCTTACTACAGGCGACCAGCGAGAGGGAGAAAAATCATAGCCATTGTTCAGGTAAAGATATGAGATATTCGTTCTTTTCAATTCTTTATATAGTAATATATTGTCGGAGTGCTTGTGATTGTGTTATTATTTTATGTTATATTGATAATGGGTGATAAGAAATAATGGGTAAGTTAGTGAGGGTTACTAAATTATATTATATTGTTAGCATTTGGGTTAGTATTTGTTAAAAAAAAAAGAAAAGGGAAAATCGATCGAAGTCGAATAGTTGAATGGCTGATGATTAATGTTTTCTGGGATTTTGTCAAAAAAAATTTATTATATATTTTGTTAGTTTCAGAATGGTAGGAATAAGATTGAGCCAATCATTGGACAATCATTGTCAATGATTGGAATTTGATAAATATTTTAGGAAATTGGCACTTGTTTAAAGATGGATTTCTGCAAAAAAAAAAAATTAATAATAATAGATTTTTTATTTGGAAATTTAATGGCGGAAGTTTTTTTTATGTTTGAATTATTAGAGTGGTGTGAGATAAGTGTGGATGCCAATCATTGGGCAATCATATGCCAATGATTGGCATTGGGATAAAGATGTTTGAATTGGCAATGTGCAGAATGTAAAAAAAAAAAAAAGGGGGGGGGGGGGGGAGGAACGTTCCACTGTTCTGCCAATGGGTGGAATTTGGTTCATGTTTTATTCATATATTAAAATGCTAGTTTTTAATTTATTGAGATAGGTAATTAATTATTGGGTATATATTATATGGTTTAATATTAAATTCTAGGGTATTTAAGAGATTAAGGTTAAATTCTTGGCTTGAAATTCGACAAATATGATAAATTTTGGCATATAAATTATATCAAAATTTGGGGTTTGATTAGAGATATGAGTGAGTTTTAGGGTCTATGATATACTTATAATAATTTGAATGTCCACAAACTCGCTCACCTACGAATATTGCATCATTGGTATATCGTGAGCATTCCGAAACATTGCGAAAAGGGAAGGAACTATCTTGAAGATTCGTGGGACGAGGTTCGGCTCTTAAGGTATGTTATGACTTTTAGACTTGTCGAAGGACGTTTTCCTAAGTAAAGATAAAAAAATGAAATAGAAAAAGGGGTAAGGGCGAAAGATGGGGTTCTCGTATCAATGATGTTACGGGCATTGGTACAAGTACCGGTGTTATAAAAAGGAAATTTACTACTATATAATGTGGATTGTAATTTGAGAATGCCAAAGCAAAGGGCATTAAGTGATATATTATTGACTTGAAATCCTTGTGTGATTGTGTTTTCTTTATTACACCCGTATAGTTGTGATAATCGAGGTGGTTATATAGTATGTTGATATTTGATTGATTCATGTGCATCATCATCCCCTTTATTGATATAATATTGTGTACATGCATTGGCATGAGATTGAGTATAAGTTGGGCACGTGGAGATCGTCCGTGCTGGGGATGGTGAGATGTTAAGATTGTAATTTGGGCACGTGAAGATCGTCCGTGCGAAAATTGTTTGATATTATGATAGTGCGTTGAGATCGTCCACACAGACTCGTGGAGATTGTTCATGTCGGTATATGGACCTCGCGAGTCCCCGATGGGTCATGAGCTCTCGATGTATTTCCGGGGAGTATCATGTATATACGGTTGAGTGAGCACTGGGTTTTCTGAGACAATTCATTACATGGTATCATATTGCATTGCATTTCATCACATCATTCATTTTGATGATTATGTGTTTTCTTTGGTGTTTGGAAGGTACTTCATGTTTGATAACCTTTATTGATGAAACTTAAATAGTGAGTGTAATATATATATATATACTTATATAATTTAAGAATTTATTTTTTTTTTTATATAAACTCCCGTCACTACTTCTTCGTTGTCGGTCAATGAGACATACTGGGTACACGTGGTTTCGTACTCATACTACACTTGTTGCACTCTTTGTGGTGCAGATTCGATTTCGAGTAGGAGCACATCTCGTGGAGCAAATTGAGTTCGAGCTTGAAGTTCTTGGAGTTGTGGTGAGCTGCGTGGCTGTTCCGTGGCCCACACCTCCCTCTATCTTTTATTTATTATGTTATTAGTATTCAGACAGGATATCCCTTATGTTAGATTTGACATTAGTTTGACACTTGCATCAGATTTTAGAAGCTCTTGTACTTAAGACACCAATTCTTGGGGTGATATATTTTTTTTTAATCATTTGTTGGTTGAGTTTGGTTAATATGTTGGGTTGGCTTACCTATTGGGTGGGAACATAGGTGCCATCACGACTCGCAAATTTGGGTCGTGACACAAACCACACAATCAAAATATACAACCACACCATCAAGTACATAGGAGATTTTACAATATCACTCAATACATATCAATCGCTATTTTAGAGTTTATCTATCAAATAGAAATAAACCATAACCTACTCCATCGAAGAACCGAAGTCAATCAACTACTTCTCCAATGCCTTTTCTTTCCTTATTGCCTCCGAACCCTTCCAATCTATCAAGTATATATATACATAAGGTGTAAGTTAACAAGACCATAAACACTCTGATTATTCTGTGTCTAGCCTATACTCATAAATTTACCTAATTCTATAATCAATTTCCTAAAGTTTAAACTTAAGGGTAAGTTCCATTTCCTCTCATTAGCATAACTTTAATGTAATTCATATAATATAATACACCTTATATTTAATTACCTATCCCAATATATCACAATATAGTTTATAATATAATAACAACATTGCAATTTTTAAAAGTTAAAGCCACTGGTTAAGGAACCAGTGGCAGCGAACACTTCAACAATATACTCACCCTTTTATATTCCAATTCTTAATATCCTTAACCACTATCTTAAATTATTAATTTCCTCAGTTTCACCTAAAATTCCATCCAATCAGTACATTAAATTCATCTACAAGGTCAACATGCACTCTCATAATAATGATATAATAATAAATATAATAATAGTGAATGATCAAAGTTAGAGCCATTGCTAGGACGATACTTCTAAATTAAGAATATCAATTCCAATGTGGAGGAAAAATGCTCGTGTATACATAATATAATATATATAATACACTTCATAATTAGACCCATATTTTTCCTCACTTTCTTATCCAAAAAAAAATTCAACTAGCAATTAATACCTAACTCCTATAACCATTCATACAAAAAAAATTTATTACAATTATTATTACTAGAAAGATTGGAGGACAATTTAACTTGATGCCGCCCTCCAATATTCCTTTACGACCATG
Organism: Solanum peruvianum; assembly: GCA_027705065.1. NCBI lineage: Eukaryota > Viridiplantae > Streptophyta > Magnoliopsida > Solanales > Solanaceae > Solanum > Solanum peruvianum. Next base: position 16,536,106 of record JAKWJD010001762.1, on the reverse strand, counting down.
CGATATACCCAATATCAAAGTAAAATTTTGATTACCTGATGAGATAATTGCTTCTTGACTATTGCAGGAAAGGTTTTAACCACTAAACCCTTATTTCCCTTTTTAGAATATTTCCTCCTTATTATTATATAACTAATTATAATAGTGGTGAAAGTGACCCACTATTTATTTCACTATCAACCTCTTTAACCACCAACTAAATAAATTATTTATATTACCAAACTAATTTCATAATTATAATTATGAATAGTTCAAAACACCCATTTAAATCTATCGGAAAGTATTTTCTAACATAAAAAGTTCTAGTGCTCAAAACGACCAAAATGGTCATTACAATAGATACCAATTTACCCATCGTTCGTCCTCGAACAATCTCTTTTGATCTCAATTTGTGGACCTCCCTATCTAGAATAGCAATAGGGTCCTCTTCATAAGACAGATTCTCATCAAGAAGAACTGAATCCAACGAATAATATTATTTCCATCACCATGGTAATTTTTCAGTATAGACACATTAAATACCGGATGCACTCCTGACAACCCTGGAGGCACCGCCAATTCATAGGCCACCTCCCCCACGCGCTTCAGAATTTCAAATGGACCGATATACCTCGAACTAAGCTTACCTCGCTTACCGAACCGCATTACACCCTTCATGGGTGAAACCTTCAACATGACTAGTTCACCCTCCATAAAATCCAAGTCCGTAATCTTTTGATCTGCATATTTCTTCTGCCTACTGAGCTGCTAAAAGCTTTTCTTGAATAAAATTCACTTTCTCTAATGATTCCCCCAGAAGATCAGTACCCCAAGGTCTAACCTCAAATGCATCAAACAAACAATTGGGAGACCTACATCTCCTCCCGTACAGTGCCTCAAATGGGGCCATATCAATACTTGAGTTATAGCTATTGTTGTACGAAAACTCTGCTAAAGGTAAGAATTATCTCAATAACCACCAAAATCTATCACACACGCACGAAGCATATCCTCCAGCACTTGAATTGTTCGCTCACTCTGCCCATCGGTCTGAGGGTGAAAGGCAGTACCAAGATCCAATCTAGTACCTAATTCAACATCTAGGGTCCTCCAAAACATAGAAGTAAATTGTGTACCTCTATCTGATATGATGGAAAGTGGGACTCCATGTAATCGAATATTTTCCAAGATATAGAGTTTGGCTAACTTCTCTGCATTGTAAATCATCTTTACCGGAATGAAGTGAGTAGACTTAGTTAACCTGTCAACAATTACCCAAATAGAATCATACTTACCCAATGTCTTTGGAAGACCAACTACGAAATCCATTCCAATTCTCTCCCACTTCCATTCAAGAATGGGCATTCTCTGAAGTGTCCCTCCAGGCCTCTGGTGTTCATATTTTACCTGCTGACAATACGGGCATTGGGCAACAAAATCAACAATGTCACGCTTCATTCTAATCCACCAAAAATGTTGCTTTAGATCACAATATGAGCATCTGTAAGAATAGTGTGAATCAAATCATCCACACGGGGCACAGATACCCTTCCCTTAATCCTCAAGATGCCTTCTTCATCAATTACTGCCTCTTTAGCCTCTCCTCGCAATACCATATCTCGAACTCGGCTCAGCTTTTCATCAGCAAACTGATTTCCCTTAATCTTGTCAAGAAAAGAAGATCTTGCCTCTATACAGGCCAAAAATCCTCCTTTTGTCTAGTACTTCTAGCCTCATAAAGTCATTAGCCAGAGTTTGAACTTCTCTAGCCAATGGGCTTCTAGAAACCTGTAAGTGGGCTAAACTACCCATGCTCCCTCCTTTTCTACTTAAAGCATTTGCCACAACATTAGCTTTTCCTGGGTGACACAAAATAGTATATCCCCTGCCTCAAATTCAAATCTTTCTGAGTGAAGACATATTGTAAACTATGATGATCTGTATAGACTTCACACTTGACCTCATATAGATAATGTCTAAATTGTTTTAATGCAAATACAACTGCAGCCAACTCCAAATCATGGGTCGAATAGTTACGTTCATGCACTTTCAATTGCCTCGAAGCATAAGCAATTACATTCCTCTCCTGCATTAGCACTACACCCAATCCAGAATAAGATGCATCACAATAAACAATAAAATTCTTACCTTCCACTGGCAAGGTAAGAATTGGTGCAATAGTCAACAAGGTATTTAGTTTCTGGAAAATTTCTTCACATTCATCCGACCATACAAATGGAACATTCTGCTTAGTCAAATTTGTCAGCTGCGAAGCAATAGAAGAAAATCCCTTGACGAATCGACGGTAGTAGCTAGCTAAGCCAACAAAGATCCTTACCTCTGAAACATTAGTAGGTCTTACCCAACTCTTCACTACTTCAATCTTAGAAGGATCCTCCATCACTCCATCCTTAGAAACCACGTGCCCCAAGAAGGACACTGAATCGAGCCAAAACTCACACTTGGAGAATTTGGCATAAAGCATTTTCTCCCTTAACAACTCCAATACAATTCTCAAATGCTCCTTATGTTCTTTCCTGCTCTTTGAGTAAATCAATATATCATCAATAAATTCAATAACAAAGAGGTCCAGATATGACTTAAAAATCCCGTTCATCAGGCCCATAAAAGCAGCAGGGGTATTCGTAAGCCCAAAAGACATTACTAAGAATTCATAATGCCCATACGTGGTTCGAAAAGTAGTCTTTGGCACATCTGCTGCCCGTATTTTCAATTGATGATAGCCGGATCTCAAATCAATTTTAGAGAAGACACAAGCACCTTGTAACTGATCGAACAAATCATCAATGCGAAGAATGAGATACTTGTTCTTAATAGTTACTTGTTCAGCTGCTTGTAGTCTATGCACATCCGAAAACTTCCATCTTTCTTCTTCACAAATAAAACAGGATCACCCCAAGGGGATGCACTCGGTCTAATAAAACCTTTACCTAACAACTCCTGAAGTTGGGTCTTTAACTCCCTTAACTCAGTTGGAGCCATTCTATAAGGGGGAATGGAAATGGGGCGAGTAGACGGCTCCAGATCACTACAAAAATCAATATCCCTATCCGGTGGCATACCAGGAAGGTCTACAGGAAACACATACAGAAACTCACGGACTATCGAAAATGACTCAATCAAAGACAAGAGATGTGCCAAGAAAGCTAAACAACCCTTACTAACCATCCTGTTAGCACGAAGACAAGAGATAATATGGACTGGAGTGGAAATATAGTCACCCTCACACACTAGCGGATATGGCCCCAGGCTTGGCCAATGTCACAGTTTTAGCATTACAATCTAAGATTGAAAAATTTGGAGAAAGCCAAGTCATACCCAGATTTACATCAAAATCAACCATCTCTAGAATAATCAAATCTACATAAGTATTGCTCCCCACAAAAGTTTTTTACCAAGGCAAGAACTATACACTTTCTCAACTATCACAGACTCACCCACAGGAGTAGAGACACGAATAGGCATGTCAAGAAAATCACAATATAAATTAAGACTAGTAAAAAATGAGGAACATACATATGAAAATGTGGATCCAGGATCAAACAATACAAAAGCCATGCAATAACAGACCAAAAGAGTATTTGTGATAACAACATAAGATGTCTCAGCTTCAGACCTCCCTGGGAAAGCATAACAATGGGCCCTATCAACTGTCTGTCCATTGCCCCTACCAAGCTGCGCTGCAGCAGTTCCAACTTTCCCTCCACCCCGACTGAACTGTTGACCACCATTACCTTGGCCACAACGTCCTATTGAATGGCGGCCTCTACCATGACCACCTATACCTCTAACTACTAGGGATCTGTAACTCTGTTTTGGACAATATTTCCTTATATGTCCAGCCTCTCCACATCCATAACAAGTCGGGAGTCATGTATAGGTGTCTGTGAAAATGACGAAGTCTGGAGATAACCTCCAAACTCAGAAAAAGGCTGATTGGTCTGCGACGGACCCCCAGCTGAAGCCTGCAATGAAGACTGAATAGGACGAGCCCTCCTGAACTCTTCCCTCTAGAGTAAAAACCACTAAAATCACCTGCCTTACGAAACTTCTTAAGTGTCGATGTTGTGGTGAAGTTGTCTGGCTTCTCCCCCTCTACCTCTATCACAAAATCAACCACTTCCTGAAAGGATTTTGCAGCAGCAGCTACCTGTAAGGCTAGAATCTGCAAATCTAACCTCAATCCTTTCACAAAGCGGAAAATCTGCTTTTGTGGACTGAAGCAAAGCTGAGCGGCAAACCTGGATAGTGCACAAAATTTTTCTTCATAAGCAGCAATATACATCCTTCCTTGCTCTAGGCTCAGTAACTCATCTCTCCTCCTATCCCTCAAAGTCCGAGGTATATACTTCTCCATAAATAAGTTAGAAAATGATGCCCAAGTCATAGGTGGTGCCCTTGCTGGTTGACACTCAACATACGACGACCACCACATTTTGGTATCCCCCTGAAACTGGTAGGTCAAAAACTCAACACCGAATCCTTCTACTATGTCCATCTTATGTAGCAGCTCATGACAATCAACCAAAAAATCATATGCATCTTCAGATTCAGCACCCTTAAAGACTGGAGGTTTCAACTTTAAGAACTTAATGAAAAGTTCATGTTGATCACCTGTCATTATAGACCCTGTAGTCAATCGAGCAAACGTGTCTACTTCTAATGATTCATCCATGCGGGGAGCCACATCAGCTGCATGTTGTACTCCTTGAACCTGAGGTGCTGGTGCAGAAAACACAAGAGGTGTCTGACCCTGATAAGATAACCCTCTAAGATAAGTAAGAACCTGACTAATCATCTTTGGGGTAGGATGGGGTGGTACTTCCTTATCCTGAACCTGTTCATTTTTACCTTCTTCACCCTCTCTCACTTCTTCATCAGTCAGTGGAGGAGAACACTGCTCTATTCCTAGATGGACCAGGGGTTTGTCCTCTGCCTCTAGTGGGCGTCCTCCTGCGACCCCTACCACGGCCTTTTGACACTGCTCCTCCTCGAGTTACAACCCAATGATTGGCTCAAACGCACCTTGTCTTGCCGGTGTAGGTGTTGGCCCAGTTATTGCTCTAGTTCTAACAATGTTCGAAATAGAGTGAGAAGGTCAGATACCAATTTGTATCACCCAGATACCAATTGGATCCAAGTAATAGCACGAAAGAAAGAAGAATGGAGTTTTCCTAAAGTCCTATAGCCTCTAGAAGAAAAGTAAAGGCGTCCCCATACCGTTCCTCAAGACTCTACTAGAATTTTCCTTGTGTGATGAGACCAACGAACCTAACGCTTTGATACAAAGTTTGTCACGATCCAAAACGAGTCGTGAGTGGCACCCACACTTAACCTCTTAGGTGAGCGAACCAACAAATCTAAACCCAACAAATATAAATAGTTCAACTATAAATAATATAAATAATGCGGATGCTCCAAAAGATACTAAGCAACCAATTTAAATAAGTTTCTAAAATTTAATATTTTTCATCCCAAAATATGATAGTCATCACGTCAAGGACACCTATTTTCAATTACCAAGTCTAAGAGTGTTTAAGAAACCAAAATAAGCAAAAAGATGGTCCATGTCTGAAATCGAAATACATCAAGACGTGAATGAGAGAATCCAGCACAAGCTAGAATTAATAGCTCACCCTGAACTCTAATGTGCTGGAGACTGCCTGAGCTGAGGGCGAGTTGAAGTCAATGGTACACTTGATGCACTCCACAAAAAAAAAACAAGAAAATACAAGTAGGGGTGAATACAATGAACATGTACTGAGTAGGTATCATCGGCCAATTCAAAATATAGACCAATATATATTGAATAATAATATAAAATCAACTACAATACTTAACAGGTGGCAAGCAACAAACACATGAACCATTGACAACAACACCATAATAGGTACACCATCAATCACAACATCAAGCACCCCTATGAGGACTCATGCTGTCACGACTGGAATCTAGACCCCAGACGAGACCGGCATCGTTGACCCCCAGAGGTCTCAAACAAGCCTACTTACGTCATTCTTACTTTACATAGATTAATTTTAGCGGAAAATTTGAAATTTTTTATTCTTTAATCATACTTGCCAAACATTCTTTATATTTTGTAATCTTTTATGATCAACCATCTAACAATTAAGGGATAAGCAACTAAAAGAAATAATTCATTAAGTATTAATTGTATATCGGCCAAAATAACACCAATACAACGTCTGAACCAAAATAGGAAAGAAACGCTAGTGGAACATGCTCCACTAGCTCAACTCTAAACTACGCTAGAATGTGAAACAGTAGCATCCTCGAAAGCATGAGGACCTACTGAACTCCGGATGAATGCTGACGTCAAGATAGCTGCAACAACGAACCAGTAGCTCTGCCGTCCACCTGTGCCTGCACCTAAAAGGAGACCTTTGTATGGAATTAGTACACACTTGTACTAAGTATGGGTATATGCAAGCACACACCAGGGACATGCATGAGAGAGAATAGCTCTTTCCTAACGACATGATTTTTGGAAGTCAAGTCAGTGAACTTGCCAATTTGAGATTGGAAAACTTATTCCATGAGATTGACATGCATCATTATCATTATCGTACTACACACAACACATAACATCTTCATATAGCACATAACATATAACACGTAGTTTCTTTCATATTATTCATGCATATGTCATAAGACCTTGTTATCATGGACTTGACCTTAAGACTTCCCAAAATGTGGGCTCAACATATGGGACCTCAACTAGGGAGCCTTCTTTAGCAAACACAGATTCTGCTTCATTCATTCATACGCACCTCATTTTAGTTCATTCATAGGCCAGTATGAACACCAGCTATACCTAGGATGTAGTTTAATACTTTCATCGGGTTTGCTGTGCAATGATCAGGAATAACCTAATGTCATTACCTAAATCTAGCTCGCCTCTTGATTATCTTATCCTAACACCTTCGGTATCATTCATTTCATTATATGATTCATTTGAGGCTGACCTCATTCATTCATTGGGAACTTTAACTTTAACCGACATAGATCATGTGAGCATCATGAAATCTAGTGTCTCTCCCACACCGAAAAGAGGTGGAATCACCGGCCAAAGTGACTCAATAACATGCTAGCGTATATGGGAATTTAACCCCGCCAGATCCTTATAGTGGCAATATAGGTTTTATGACTAGGAGATGTATAGAGACTCATACCCGGCATGCCGGACAGTCTCATCTCATGAGAGTTACATGAACCTCAGCCCTTCCCGAAAGAAGGCATCACCGCTCATAGCTAGCCTGTCGGTGCTCAGTATAAAGTTCCATTACATTCAACTCATACATCATGGAAGTTGGCTTCTAGTATGAGGACATCATAGCTCAATAGATGATTTCTCATCTCATCATTAGTATTAAGTGTTTTAAACTCAATATTTTCATTAGAGTGTTCATAGAGACTGGTCTCTTCATTATCTTACACTCTCATAGGTGAGTATGTATTGGTAACATTTACTTAGGCTCATTTGAGATTTCTCTCATCATATACATTAGCCTCACATCATGATTGTCACCACATTCTTCATTATTAGCACCTTTATTTTTCGTAGTTACTCATCTCTGATTATGTGAATGTTCATTTCTTCATTTCATTACGTATATCTTAGGTTCACTTATTTTTGAACAAATGTTAACCTTATGTGTCTATACATACAATCCATGGGGCTTCATTTATAGTTTGTTAAGTGATTCTTATTTTCCTAAGATTATGTATTACAAGACTTATGTATCTTGTATATATACCAAGATCTTGATTTTTGATCTAAGTAGATGGCATTATTCTTTAATATTTTACTCACGTATGACTTATGTATCAATATGGAGGTTTGGGCACGGGAACCCAAAACTTGAATTATTTGGATATCATTTATATTTTTCATTGATTTTATTTGAAATATTCATAACTTTAGAACTCTAAATTAAATCTCAACATTTTCATGACATAATAAATTTTCTATTTTAATTAGAATTCTAAATTAAATTTCAATCATTTACATGAAAGAATAATTTTCTATTTTGATTTAAATATCAATTTTTACATGAAAGAATTAATGTACCACTTTATTTAGAATTTTCATTTATTTTTTTTTAATTAAATTCGCTTGAATAGGGAGGTTGTGGGTTTCCACAGCCCCCCCCCCCTTATTTTTCAGTTATTTTCGCTGGGGATGGAGGTTGTGAGGTGGTGGGTTCGAACCCCCATAGCCTCACCTTTATTCCCTTAATATTTTATCCCCCCCTTCAGCTCTGAGGTCTTGGGTTCGATCCCAACGCCTCGCATCCTTCTTCTTTTTTCTCGCGTACTGGGGTCGTGGGATCGATTCCCGCCCCCAACATCCCCTTTTATTCCTTTTTTTTCTTTTTTGCGAACTGGGGTCGTGGGTTCGATCACCGCCCCCAGCATCCTTTTTATTACCTTTTTTTTTGCGAACGAGGGTCGTGGGTTCGATCCCCGCCCCCAGCATCCCTTTTTTTTTGTTAAGGCATGCTGCAGGGAGGTCCTGGGTTCGATCCCTGCAGGCCTCAAAACCTTTTTTTTTTCTTTGACGTCCAAAAATTTCCAGATTCTTTTAAAGCCTATTTCTAAGTTCTGTAAATTTATTCCACGATTTTTGTGCACTTTTTCATCAAATTTCACATTAGTTCTTAGGGAGATTTCATGGTTCATTCAATTCACTATACTTCGTCAAAATGAACATCACATTGTACACCCATTACACACATAAAATACATGATAAATACACAACTTATACACCCCAAAACAGTGCCTAAAACACTGCCCTATACACACCCATACATCAACTTTTCCGGTCATATTTTGATGATCATTATCATGATTTCCCGCACATAAACACATTCATATTTGATTTAAACACATAATTCATGCAAAAATCTAGCTGCACAACATACCCATCCTACAAATTCGTTATGGAGCTAAGGACAAAGACATACGAAGGGGAACAACCTTAGTTTCAAGAGTTTAAGAAACGTTCGAAAGAAAGTACTCTTGGAGAAAGAATTCCATGAGAGAAACCCATACCTTTATTGATGCTCAAACGAAGAATTCGCTACCCAAAACTCTCCAAAAATCAGTCCAAGTTACCTCAACGTCCACACCACTCAACGAACAACTTCGCCTTAATGTTTTTGGTTGCTTTGTTTTTCTTAAAATTTCATGTGAGTTCTTCAAGCGTGAAGAATTGTTGATATTTGGCAGAATAACGTGAGAAAGATGGAGAACGTGAGAGAGAGAGAGAGAACTAATAGGGTTAGGAGACTAAATTCAAGAATTAGTCAAATATAATTTAAATTGAATTAATACAAATCTGGTTTTATTTCAATTAATACGCGAAAATACCATTATGCCCTTAAAATTTCAGAATTTTAATTAATAATTAAATAACCTTAAGTACCTATTTATTCTTATTTTTTTGGATCGTTACTTAATCCCCCCCTTAGGAACATTCGTCCCTGAATGACACTACCATTACACATCGTAATGCCAATCAGGTCATAACTTAATCGCTATGAACACTTACCCAATAGCAAGAAAACACAAAGAGATAAGGAACTATAGCCTTACGAGTAGGAAGTCTAACCTCATACTAGCGCGTACACACCACACACAGTATACATGAAAGACTAATTAAGGCTACTCACCCGTGACTTCACCAGAAGTGTCTTCCTCTTCACCCCTAGACTTGAGTGCGAAGAATCGTTGCCTCCTTGTAGCCTCTTCACTTGGACCATTAGACTGAACTCTCTCCTTCCCTTGTTCTTGAATTCTCCTAATCGGACAATCCTTCACCATGTGACCCGGTTTGCCACAACTATAACAAGCATTAGTGCCCCTCATACACTCTCCTCCATGTAGTTTGCCACACTTTCTGCAAGGTGGTCTCTCCTGAGGTGTATCTACTTCATTGTTTCCTCCACTTGCTGGACATGGACCATAAGTCTGGAAAGGTCCATGTTGTCATGCAACATAGCTTCCCTACACTCCTCTTTGAAATCCTCAACAATTCCTGTCAAGAATCTAGTCATCTCGTCTCTGCTGTTAGACACAAGAGAAGTGGCATTCCTTGATAGTTTCACAAACTTTAGGGAATACTCCCTTACCGTCATAGATCCTTGTTTAAGGTTGATGAACTCCTCAACCTTGTCCTCCCTCATCTCTCTGGGGAAAAATCTTTCCATAAATGTTGTCTTGAACATCTCTCATGTGACTGGCTCTCCACCTCGGACACGGCGACCTTGCCACATCTTCCACCAAGTCTGTGCAACATCCTTGAGCTGGTAGGAAGCCAGCTCAGCCTTCTCAATATCAGTGGCCCCCATGGCCACCGGTATCTTATGCACCTCGTCTATAAACTCTTGAGGATCCTCTGAAGTCTTAGCCCCTGTGACCAGAGGAGAATTCATCCTCGTGAAATCTGGCAGTCTGTCAGTAATGCTGCGAATCGGTGGGTTCTCCCTCTGAACATTCTGTCGGTTGACTTGGGCAGTCATAGCCTGAGCCTGCATCGTGATGGCCTGTGCCATCAGGGCTAGAGATGCCCTCACCTCAGTATCAGTCAATCTAGCTGGGTTAACTGGCATGGCCACTCCTTCTTTGATTACCCCTAGATGTTGTTGCTCCCGTCCTCAGACCCTTAGTCCTCCAAATGTTCATTCTCTCAAAACGACAAGGATTGATTTTAGACATGCTCATAAAACAAACAATTCAAACATTAGGAAAAACACGATAAGATCAGAAGAAGGGAAATTTTTCCTACGCATCATGCAGTGTCAAATCTAGGATAGTGGTGCACTTCACTACCATGACTTAGAAACTACTCAATGTGGTTGATGTGAACTCATTATGCTCGGAATTAAACCTATCGCTCTGATACAACCTTTGTCATGACTAGAATCTAGAACCCAGACGAGACCGGCGTCGTTGACCTCTCAGAGGTCGCAACACGCCTACTTACATCATTCTTACTTTATATTGATTAATTTTAGCGGAAAATTTGAAATTTTTAATTCTTTAATCATACTTACCAAACATTCTTTATATTTCGTAATCATTCATCATCAACCATCTAACAATTAATAGATAAGCAATTGAAAGAAATAATTCATTAAGTATTAATTGTATATCGGCCAAAATAACACCAATACAATGTCTGAACCAAAGTAGGAAAGAAACGCTAGTGGAACATGCTCCACTAGCTCAATTCTAAACTGCGCTAGAATGTAAAATAGTAGCATCCTCGAAAGCATGAGGACCTACCGAACTCCGTATGAATGCTGATGTCCGGATAGCTGCAACAACGAACCTGTAGCTCTACCGTCCACCTGTGCCTGCACCTAAAAGTATATATTTGTATGGAATTAGTACACACTTGTTTTAAGTATGGGTATATGCAAGCACACACCAGGGCATGCATGAGAGAGAATACCTCTTTCCTAACGACATGATTTTTTGAAGTCAAGTCAGTGAACTTGCCAATTTGAGATTGGAAAAGTTATGCCATGAGAGTGACATGCATCATTATAATTATCGTACTACACACAACACATAACATCTTCTTATAGCATATAACATATAACACGTAGTTTCTTTCATATTATTCATGCATATGCCATGAGACCTTGTTATCATGGACTTGACCTTAAGACTTCCCAAAATGAGGGCTCAACATATGGGACCTTAACTAGGGAGCCTTCTTTAGCAAACACAGAGTCTGCTTCAGTCATTCATACGCACCTCATTTCAGTTCATTCATAGGCTAGTGTGCACACCAACTATACCTAGGATGTAGTTTAAGACTTTCATCGGGTTTGCTGTGCAATGATCAGGAATAAAATAATGTCATTAACTGAATCTAGCTCGCCTCTTGATTATCTTATCCTAACACCTTCGGTATCATTCATTTCTTTATATGATTCTTTTGAGGCTGACCTCATTCATTCATTGGGAACTTTAACTTTAACCGACATAGATCATGTGAGCATCATGAAATCCAGTGTCTCCTCCACACCTAAAAGAGATGGAATCACCGACCAAAGTGACTGAATAACATGCTAGCGTATATGGGAATTTAACCCCGCCAGATCCCTATAGTGGCAATATAGGTTCAAAGACTAGGAGACGTATGGTGACCCATACCCGGAAAGCCGGACAATCTCATCTCATGAGCGTTACGTGAACCTCCGCCTTTCCCAAAGAAGGCATCACCTCTCATAGCTAGCCTATTGGTGCTCAGTATAAAGTTCCATTACATTCAACTCATACATCATGGAAGTTGGCTTCTAGTATGAGGACATCATAGCTCAATATATAATTTCTCATCTCATCATTAGTATTAAGTATTTTAAACTCAATATTTTCATTAGAGTGTTCATAGAGACTGGTCTCTTCATTATCTTACACTCTCATTGGTGAGTACGTATTGGTAACATTTACTTAGGCTCATTTGAGATTGCTCTCATCATATACATTAGCCTCACATCATGATTGTCACCACATTCTTCATTATTAGCACCTTTATTTTTCGTAGTTACTCACCTCTAATTATGTGAATGTTCATTTCTTCATTTCACTACGTATATCTTAGGTTCACTTATTTTTGAACGTATGTTAACATTATGTGTCTATACATACAAGCCATGGGACTTCATTTATAGTTCGTTAAGTGATTCTTATTTTCCTAAGATTATGTATTACAAGACTTATGTATCTTGTATATATACCAAGATCTTGATTTTTGATCTTAGTAGATGACATAATTTTTTTGAATATTTTACTGACGTATGACTTATGTATCAATACGGAGGTTTGGGCACGGGAACCCAAATCTTGATTTATTTGGATATCATTTATATTTTTCATTGATTTTATTTCTAATATTCATAACTTTAGAACTCTATATTAAATCTCAACATTTTCATGACATAATAAATTTTCTATTTTAATTAGAATTCTAAATTAAATTTCAATCATTTACATGAAAGAATAGTTTCCATTTTGATTTAAATCTCAATATTTACATGAAAGAATTAATTTTCCACTTTAATTAGAATTCTAATTTAATTTTTTTTGAATTAAATTCGCTTGAATAGGGAGGTTGTGGGTTTGAACCCCCACAGCCTCACCTTTATTACCTTAATATTTTACCCCCCCCCCTTCAGCTCTGAGGTCGTGGGTTCGATCCCCACACCTCACATCCTTTTTTTTTCTCACGTACTGCGGTCGTGGGATCGATTCCCGCCCCCAACATCCCCTTATATTCCTTTTTTTTTCTTTTTCGCGAACTGGGGTCTTGGGTTTGATCCCCGCCCCAGCATCCTTTTTATTCCCTTTTTTTTCGAACGGGGGTCGTGGGTTCGATCCCCGCCCCCAACATCCTTTTTTTTGTTAAGGCATGCTGCAGGGAGGTCCTGCGTTCGATCCCTGCAGGCCTCAAAACCTTTTTCTTTATTTGACGTCCAAAAATTTCCAGATTCTTTAAAAGCCTATTTCTAAGTTCTGGAAATTTATTACACGATTTTTCTGCACTTTTTCATCAAATTTCACATTAGTTCTTAGGGAGATTTCATGGTTCATTCAATTCACTATACTTCGTCAAAATGAACATCACATTGTACACCCATTACACACATAAAATACATGATAAATACAGAACTTATACACCCCAAACAGTGCCTAAAACGCTGCCCTATACACACCCATACAGCAACTATTCCGGTCATATTTTGATGATCATTATCGTGATTTCCCGCACATAAACACATTCATATTTAATTTAAACACATCATTCATGCAAAAATATAGCAACACAACATACCCATCCTACAATTTCGTTAGGGAGCTAAGGACAAGGACATACGAAGGGGAACAACCTTAATTTCAAGAGTTCAAGAAACGTTCGAAAGAAAGTACTCTTGGAGAAAGAATTCCATGAGAGAAACCCATACCTTTATTGATGCTCAAACGAAGAATTCGCTACGCAAAACTCTCCAAAAATCAGTCCAAGTTACCTCAACGTCCACACCACTCAACGAACAACTTCTCTTCGCCTTAATGTTTTTGGTAGCTTTGTTTTTCTTAAAATTTCATGTGAGTTCTTCAAGCGTGAAGAATTGTTGATATATGCAGAATAACGCGAGAAAGATGGAGAACGTGAGAGAGAGAGAACTAATAGGGTTAGGAGACTAAATTCAAGAATTAGTCAAATATAATTTAAATTGAATCAATACAAATCTGGTTTTATTTCAATTAATACGCGAAAAGACCATTATGCCCTTTTAATTAATAATTTAATCACCTTAAGTACCTATTTATTCTTATTTTTTTTGGATCGTTACACATGCCTCCACACCATACTCATTTGGAAAATTGGTTCTTTGAGATTATGTATATTATGTTACTTCAAGATTCCTTTCCTTTAATGTTATTGTGTCGAAATGTGACACTCTGATCCCATATATCGTGTCGTAACGTGACACTCCGATCCCATAATACCGTGTCGGAACGTGACACTCCGATCCTATTATCTTATTATTTCATTTCATCAAGCCTTCTTTATTCAAGGCGTCATTTTAATAGAGAGGGTTCAAGATTAGATATTCAACAGTCTCATAATATTAGGCCAACCACAAACCACACAATCAAAACATACAACCACACCATCAAGTACATAGGAGACTTTACAATATCACTCAATACATATCAATCGCTATTTCGAGTTTATCTATCAAATAGAAATAAATCATAACCTACCTCCACCGAAGAATCGAAGTCAAGCAGCTACTTTTCCAATGTCTTTCCTTTCCTTATTGCCTCCGAACCCTTCCAATCTATCAAGTATATATATACATAAGGTGTAAGTTAACAAGACCATACACACTCCGATTATTCTGTGTCTAGCCTATACCCATCAATTCACCTAATTCTATAATCAATTTCCTAAAGTTTAAACTTAAGGGTAAGTTCTATTTCCTCTAATTAGCATAACTTTAATGTAATTCATATAATATACTACACCTTATATTTAATTACCTATCTCAATATATCAAAATATAGTTTATAATATAATAACAACATTGCAATTTTTAAAAGTTAAAGCCACTGGTTAAGGAACCAGTGGCAGCGAACACTTCAACAATATACCCACCCTTTTATATTCCAATTCTTACTATCCTTAACCACTATCTTAAATTATTAATTTCCTCAGTCTCACCTAAAACTCCATCCAATCAGTAAACTAAATTCATCTACAAGTTCACCATGCACTCTAATAATAATGATATAATAATAAATATAATAATAGTGAATGATCAAAGTTAAAGCCACTGCTAGTGACAATACTTCTAAATTAAGAATATCAATTCCAATATGGAGGGAAGCTGCTCACGTATGCATAATATAATATATATAATACACTTCATAATTAATACCATATTCTTCCTCACTTACTTATCCAAAAAAAATTTCAACTAGCAGTTAATACCTAACGCCTATAACCATTCAATAAAAAAAAAGAATTTAATACAATTATTATTACTAGAAGATTGGAGGACGATTTCACCTGATGTCTCCCTCCAATATTCCTTCACGACCATGCGATATTCCCAATATCCAAGTAAAAATTTTATTACTTGATGAGATAATTGCTTTTTGACTACTACAGGTAAGGTTTTCACCGCTAAGCCCTTATTTCCCCTTTTTAGAATATTTCCTCATAATTATTATATAACTAATTATAAGAGTGGTGATAGTGACCCACTATTTATTTCACTATCAACCTCTTTAACCACCAACTAAATAAATTACTAAAATTATCCAACTAATTTCATAATTATAATTACGAATAGTTCAAAACACCCATTTAAATCTATCGGAAAGTATTATCTAACATAAAAAGTCTAGTGCTCAAAACGAGCAAAAATGGTCGTTACATTAGAGTTACAAAGTTGTTAAGTTGTTTAATAAGTTAAATTGCAGACTTTAATGCTGGAATTATGTAAAAAGTAAACTTTTTAAACTTAGAAAGTGTCACGACCCAAAACGAGTCTTGATCGACACCCACACTTAACCTCTTAAGTGGGCGGACCAACCAATTTAACCTAACTTACAAAATACAAGCATAACGCGGGAACTCAAATGTTACTAAATATCATATCCCAAAATTTGAAAGTCATCACATCAAGGACATCTAATTTCCAACACTAAGTCTAAGAATATGAAATACACCAAAATAAAAGTATAAAATTGTATTTGTCCGAAAGTATAGAACATCATGTCATGACCGAGAGAATCCAACACGATCTTGAATGGATAGCTCACCTTGGAACTTGATATGCGGGATGCTGACTAGAGCTGAGGGAAATCAAAAGTCATATGTACACTCGCTGCATTTCATAAAAGGAAACAAAGAAGAAAACAAGTAGGGCTCAGTACGAGGCAACATGTACGAGTAAGTATTATCGGTCAACCCAAAATAGTTACTAATATACAAATAATAATAGTATGAACTCAACTATAGTACTTAACATGTGATAAGAAACAAACAACATGAACAAGTTTTAATAACAATAAAGTAAGCACGTATTATGTCAACGGTATCAAGATCACACATGAGATTTCATGCCTCCAAACCAAACCATTTTGGGAGTTGAGTTCTTTGAGATTGAGTATCTTCCATTAATTCAACATATTTTTCCTTTAATATTATCGTGTTGGAACGTGACACTCTGATCCAAGAATACCGTGTCGGAACATGACACTCCGATCCAAAAATATCGTGTCGGAACGTGACACTCCGATCCAAAAATACTGTGTCGGAACATGACACTCCGATCCAATAATATCATTAATTTATCATTTAATATCACCACTTTTTCTTGCGTTAATAATATTTCATTGAGCCTTCTTTATTCAAGGCATTACTTCAAATAGAGATGGCTTAAGATTATCCATTCCACGTCCTCGGGATTTCAGACCAATCACAAAACACATGACCAAGCCACACAATCACTCAATCAAGTAGATAGCTTCACAATATCATCCAATGCATATCAGTCACTTTTAAGAGTTTACTATGAAATAGCATAAACCATAACCTACCTCCAGCGAAGAAACAAAGCCAAGCGAGAGACTTCTCCAATACTTTTCCTTTCCTTAAAGTTTCTAAGACTTTCCAATCTACCAAATATACCATATTTGTAAATACGAGTTCATAGACATTTAGATTGCTATATTTCTAGCTTAGATCCAACAAGTCATCAAGCACAAATTTATATTCCAGTTCCTAATCTTGAGATTAATTAATATTCTGAGTTTCTCATTTATTAAATTTAAAGCTAGGGTTAAGTATTAGTTCTTTCAATTGACATAATCTTAATGGTACTTAAATTATTTAATGCACCTAATATTTAATTACCTATTTCTATATTTCAAAACTTTACTTATAAGGAGATACTAAAATTATGTGTAGTATCCAAGACCCTCACTTTAATGCGACTCTATTCATTATATATACTATATGTATATGCATTAGTTCATTAAACAATTTATTGGTCATTAAGATGTCTGATACGCTCAAACTTACTTCTCAAATAAGAAGTAAAGCGGTCGTGTTAAGTAAATACCCAACTAGTGAGGTTGGGATCGTTCCCACGAGGAAAATTGTTTAGACTTAACTTCAACCTATTATTACTATTGTTCGGTCAATTACTTCCTTGGAAAGCAAAAACAATAAAAGGGGGGGTTTCTATTTCTAAATGATTGAAAATAACTAACGAAATTGAAAGAGACACTTAACAGCTTTGAATATTGGAGTTTAATCAATTAATCAAAGTAATTAGGGTTTACGTGTTCCCAACAAGTTCATAATTTGATAATTCTAACTATAACAATTCTTTCCTAGTATCTTGCATGCAAAGTAATAAGTTATGTATTTCTAAATCCTTGGTCCGGCATCTAGAAAATCTCACTCCGCACCTTGGTCCGGCTACGTGTGTTGCTATCCTAACCCTTATCTTTACCTCATGTTAAGCATCGTATTCGATATTTGACTTAGTTATTACCTCGTACCAATCAATACTAGCCTATTAGATAGTATACACTAAATCTATGTTGATAATTCTTTTCCTATTATCTACCTCCTTGGTCCGGCAAGTAGCATTAAGGCGAGTTCTGACGTTGGCCATCCGTTAAAAAGACTTCTAGGCGAAAGAATTATTAACACATGCAAGACACTATTCTAGAATTGTTATTTTAGTTAGGTTTAACATCATTATTTGCCTATGGTTCCCACAACCCTAATTATGGAGTTTAGTTACCCGTAGTCATAATCACAATATTCAAATATATTATATAAGAATTCATATACTTACTTCAATGAGAAAGAGTAAAATCCGAAAGTTTGCTTGATTAATCACCAAAAATCACTTGCAAGAATCTCAAAGTAACCAAAAATCTCACAAAAAGTCTAATGATACGGAGTCTAATAAGGTGCTAATAATACGGAGTCTAACCTCATAAACGAGGTTTTTCGAACTATTTATATAAAATAAAAACCTAATTAAACAAGGACTCTATTTGCTGGAAATCTTTCAATACGCGGCTGGGTCAACGGACCTCGCGACGGATCGTCGTGGTCACGATGGACCGTCATGGACTCCATCGTCCCATACTTGTGCAATTTCTTCTCCTACTCTCTTCATTACCCTTGATGGCAAGTATGACAGACCGTCATAGGCACAATGGTCCGTCGAGGGTCTTCATTCCAAAACACTTAAACTCTTGGAATATGGGTACTGGGATTACTTCTCTGAACTTCATCACGAACCTGCAGGATGGACCATCATAGACACGATGGACCGTCATGGACTCCGTAACCCCACACTTGGTCAGACTTCCCCATCTTCCTTCAACAGCTACACTATGCTGCCACCTACGGACCGTCACAAGCACGACGGACTGTCACAAGCTCCGTAGGTGGTCTCTTCTGCATTTCTTTGCTCAAAATCTCTGCATTCATCTTTGGACAGATTTCCTGCAAATAAAGAGAAAATTATATAAAAATTAGCGCAAAAAGGCTTTTGGACACACTAAACTTTAAGGAAAAAGTATTAATAATACCGTGAGACTACGGTATATCATACCCTCAACTTAAATTCGTTGTTTGTCCTCAAGCGACGCACTCTGACTCAATATAAAATCTTTGTACAATAGTATCCATGTTTTATCCTTTGCAATTATTTGGCTATCAATCCCGATTAATCTCATCATATCTATGCATGCTATCACTATTAGGCTTGAATTATGTGGGATCAGAACATGACACAGACTCACCATGCACTAACATCTATAAACTTCAATTTCTCACCGAGATGCTAATATTTCTACTATTGAAACTAGTGTCCTCACTTTGCAACAAAATCCTCATTTTTCACACAATGATTTTAGTTTGAGTATAAGGATTACTTTTCAACACTCGCTCTCAGAACAAAGTCACACTCATTCATACCTATTGCCATAAGCTTGCCCTTTTTTTTCACTGCCTTAAGTTCGCTATATAACCCTTAGGATCACGATAGGAATTTCTTAGCTTGTAACATAGGCTCAGGGTCAGGTAGGGTATATTTAGGTATACTTTTAGTGACTTTTTGCCCTCCTTCACATATCGGCTAAACATACCATTTTCTATCATTTTATCTCGCCCAGTTTCTCATATTCTTTCACCTTGCTATTTTCTCTTTTTTCTTCATTTGTGTACGTGACTCTCTTGTTTTCTTGCTTGTATTTCTTGTATATTTTTCTTTTTATTTACTTATCTTTCAACTAATTCTTGAGTCACTTTACTTTTGTTCTTACTTTCTCTTTGTTCTTTCAACCCCACTTTCCAGAGCATTCCTCATAATAGCCACCAAAAGCCATGAGTTGAGGTACACAATACCCAAAGTTGGTTCAGGGCCATAACGAAGGTTGTTTACTGTATTTGCCACCCTCAACTTATGCTTTTGGCATAAGCTGAGGTGCACATGTCCAAGGAGGGACCAGGGCCAACATATTGTTCCCAGAAAAGATCAGTTGGGGTGAAAAAGAAAGGTCTAATTTAAGCTCAGATCATTTGGATCAAAGAAGGATAAATTTCATTTGGTTTTCTTTTATTTAGGCTAAAAATGGGCTATATTGAATAAGGGCCTATGATCCTTTCCTAATTGTCTATTACAGCTTACTTTTAGCATGACTAACAAGGCAAGTTCTAGCTCAGTACAAATAGTGGACTATTTTAATCTTCCTCACACTCACTTGACATCTCATCACTCTACCAGATTATCAGACACCTAGCTCCAATTTTAGACTTAGGGTAATGCAATGGTGTACCTCTATGTCATGCTTAGAGCCACACATTTCTCAGTTACTATGCCTAGTCGTGCATCATTTTCTAGTTTATCAGGATATCATTTTAGCCATCATGCTCCAAATTAAACTATGTCCATAAGATATAGACATGCCGATTCAACTGAAAAAGTAATCAGTCTTTTGGGGAAAAAGAACACAGGCAAGAAAACCCCGAAAGAGGATAGTTAATTGGGCTACTCAGAATTCACCCTAGCACTCACTTTCCATTTACCCCACCCCCAACAAAAAAATCATGCAATTGTCGCCAATGCATAAAAAATTTAAATACTAGAGTGGTAGGTGAGGCAAACCTGTGGCGCAAAGCACCATCGATCAGCAAGATGGTGGGTCTGGTTCCCCAGAACCCACGTCCTATGCAATCTGGACACCCTCAGTGGTGTCCTCAGCAACAACCGCACTATCAGCAGTGCCTCTCGCTATCCCCACAGTTCGGGAGCTAGACGCACCAGCCGCTAACTCTCCTGCTCTCATCTGGTGCGCCGCCTCCTCAGCAAGTGAGGCTCTCTTTGCAGCCTCCATCTCACGGCGCTCCTTCTTCCGTGCTCGCGCCTCGTTCTCTGCTCGACCCCTACGCCTCTTGGCAAGCTCTCGAGGGGGAGGTGGTGGAATCTCTGAGGTGGCGAATAGGGCTGCCAACACTGTGTCTTCAGCAGGCTCGACAGAAGGGGCCTCAGACTCCGGCACCCTATCCTCTAAGATCGTGTCGATATCTGCGCGAAGACTGTCGACCGCAGCCTGAAGAGTCGACACATCTACCAGAGGGGCTGGCCGGGCTAGCACCCGCAACTCAAAGGCGTCCAAGCGCTGGTGAACCTCAGCGATCTTCCGCTCTGTATACTGGACCATTTTCCGCTCCAGGCGCTTTTATGCCTCGGTAATAGACCTCTGCATCCACGGCTGGATATGATGCAGAAGTGTAGCCATTTACGCCTCTAATTTTTGGACCTTAGCAAGCGGGACCAGCGCAGGAAGAGGGCTGTGCGAGAGGAGCTCGGGGCAGTGCTACTACCCGGGATAGTCTCGACCGGGGTAGTGTCAGTGGACGCTGCATAGCCGTGCGGGCCTGGGCTACTGTATCAACAAGATCATCAGCAAGTGGGGGCAGCTCTTGACGGGGCCCTCTGCGTGGCGCCAACTCATTGGCCTCATCTCTGATGAGGCCGACATCAACAGTGCCCATAGGGGTCTTGAGCTGATCAACGTGCCATATAGGCACACATGTGGACCAACAGAGAGAAAAGATCATGCACGGGAAAGGGTAAGTAGTTGTGACCTTGAAAGCCCTCTCGTGCATGACTGCTTGTAGAAGCCACGCGAAATCCACCTCGAACCCGGCTATCATCTCCGCCATCAATACTGCTCGATCCCATGTAACAATATTATCAGCGGCTGTGGGGGAAAGGTAGTGGCGGACAATCAGCCTCAAGAACTTCGCCGTGAAAGTTAGGTTGGCCTTCTTGATGGCCCCCTTTGGATCGGTCACCCAGTCGGCACCCTCTCCATCAACTGACAGGTGCAGGGCCATCCACCTCTTGGTGGTCTCTCTCATCGATTGCTCGCGCGGGAACTGGCCATCCTTAACAAGCTTCCATCGGTAGTCAAACTCGGCAGTGAGAGGGGTCTGAGTAGCATCAATACCCTCGTCGTATAGAAACCAGCGGATGGCAGGCAGGGAAATGTCGACCTTAACGCCTCGTACTCGGACCTGCTCCAGTGGGGCCTATTTGGCGGGGGCAGCCCGCCTATCAATCTTTGATCGGAGAGTAGCTACGTAGGATGCGTAGAACTCTCGGACCATCTCTTCACTGTAACGTCCCAACGGACGTGCTGTCCACTCCAGGCGATGCCTGGTGAAGAGATTGTGGATCTTAGGCATCGTCAGGAGACTCCCTGTAAGGACCCGCCGCTCCAATGTGAGTGTACGAGTCATAAGTCCTTTGTCGTTCAGGAACTTGGCGTCGGAGTAGACTTGAAATTGCTCGTCGACACACCACCGGTTGGGATGGTCAGTAGCCGGGGTGAGGGCATGAGCTGGTGATCCTGTTGTGGAGTCCAAACTGTCAGCCTTATTAGACGAGGCCGACGTTGTAGCGGTGGCGGGTGCGGTAACCTCAGCAGAGCCGGAGGCTTCCTCCGACCACGAAACTCCTAAGGAACCAGACGCTTCTTCTTCGTTGGTGGCTGACCCAGAAGGTGTGCCGGTCAGTGTGCGCTCTTCATCTGACTGGGAGGCAGTGACTACACCGGACGCCACCTTTGTGGGTGTGGCTCTGGTGGCACGTGAAGCACGGGAAAGGGTGGAAGTGCCCGGGGGCACGTAGTCGGGGTCACGCTCATCATCAGAGCCAATGACCATGCGGGCAGATGGGGAGACAGACTTCGATCGCTCACGTGCATAGATTCGATCTTGCTTGGGTGCCATAGTAGATAGTACCTATAAAGGATCATATTAGTACGAGTAGTTGAAAACAAGACAAGCAAAACCACACAAAAAAAAATAATATGACATTTCCATAGTAATAGTGACAATCGACGGGCCTGGTGACGGCTCGTCGTGACTATGACGGACCGTCATGGGGTCCGTCGTGTCTTCCTTAGACTATGTGTATATGGAGAACCCTGAAGGAGAGTCTCTGACAAGTATGACGGTATGTGCAGGAAGGACCGTTACAGGTATGACGGTCTGTCGTAGGTGTCCGTCACAGGACACATGAAAAAAAATGGAGACCCTTAGGAGAGGGGTCTTGACAGTCATAACGATCATGCAGGACGGACGTCGTGGGTATGACAGTCCGTCGTACTCGTCCGTTTGAGGACACCTAAAAAAAGGGAGAGAGACCCTAAGAAACAGGGTCTCTGACAACCAGAACGGTTGTGCAGGTTGGACCATCGTGAAGACGCACGACGGTCCGTCACATGTGTCCGTTGGAGGACACTTAGAAAAAAATGAGAGACCCTCAGGAACAGGGTCTTTAACAACCAGAACGGTTGTGCAGGACGGAACGTGTGAAGATGACGGTCCGTCACCTGTGTCCGTTGGAGGACACTTAGAAAAAAATGAGAGACCCTCAGGAACAAGGTCTCTGACAACCAGAACGGTTGTGCAGGACGGACCATCGTGAGGACGACGGTTCGTCACTTGTGTCTGTTGGAGGACACTTAAAAAAATGGGCAGTGGGGTGTTAGGGCTTTTGGAACGGACCCTACGACGGTCCGTCGTGGGTACGACGGTCCGTAATCGGGGTCTCGTTCTGTAGATCAGTGACAGAACTGGGGGTACCCCATTCATCCCCGATGACCCAAATCGAATTTGTAGTGTTTTAGACCTACATTTGTCTAACCCAAATACCTAGTAAACTAGTAATTGCAAAAGCACCTATGTCTAGGGTTGTAAACACGACAATGTCGGAGATTTTTAACCTAGGTTAGAAAGAATTTTATATAAAAGAAATGAACATATCAATAAAAACTAGGATAAAACTAATTGATAAGCAAAAATTCAAGATAAATGAGTAGAAATTAGAGACACATACCTGAGAATTGGCGAAAAACAAGATGAAAAAGTATTTGGTAACGAGAAGACACCCATAGCAGCAACTCCGACTAGTAGATGATAACTTTTAGAGCTTTATAGGATTTTGGGGGAACAATGATCGGTTGGTAGAGGGAGAGATTTTGGAAGTTGAAAAGGGAGGGAAATAGGCGGAATAGTGAAGGGATGGGGGTGAAAAGAGGGGTTGGGGAGTTTAAACGGTATGATTTTGAAAAAGACTCCGGTCGGGTCAGGTCGGGTACGCCTCATTAATGACGTGACGACTCCCCGATGACGGTCCGTCTCAGTTGTGACAATCCATCATTGGGTCTGTCATGTGTGACCTAGTTTTAGAATAACAGAAAGACGTACCTAGCACGACGGCTTCATGCAACAGTCCGTCGCAGGCGCAACGGTCCGTCGCTGTATCCGTTAGTGACTGCTGCAGAGTAATTTTCTGCAGAATTTCCTGGTGATGTGCCTGCAAATTTAAAAACCCATTAGTAGAAAAATGCTACCATTACTAAAAAGACTAAAATTATTGGGTTGCCTCACAACAAGCGCCTGATTTAATGTCGCGGCACGACTAGGGACTTCATCAAGATGGTATGCCTCTATCACTTCATTCCCTGATGCTTATGCCCAAAATAGAGTTTTATTCGTTCTCTATTCATCTTAAACCGCACTCCCTCCTTGTCTTTTAACTCAACTGCTCCATGAGAGAATACTTGGGTAATCAAGAAGGGTCGGTCCATTTGGACTTGACCTTGCCCGGAAGACAAGGCGACCCAGAACTGTCTAAAATCACTAAATCCCCAACCATAAACTCTTGTTTTGCAATTTTTTGTTCATTTTCCTTCTTCATCTTTTCTTTGTGGGATATGGCAGATACAGAATGGAGCTAGCCACTCTGCCTCATGGTGCTACAAATGTTGAAGGTCGCTTCTTCATTGTTCAACCAAAATTTTATCTGTCCCTTTTCCATATCAACTAAGGCTCTACCTGTAGCAAGGAATGGCCTCCCAAGAATAATAGGCACTTCAAAATCGACTTTACAATCAAGAATACAAAATCAGTCGGAAAGATGAATGACTCCACTTTTACTAGCACATCGTGGAGTATCCCTGTAGGCCTTTTTACTGTTCAATCAGCCATCAGTAGCCGCATCGTATTGAGCTTTGGATCACCCAAACCCAACTTTTTATAAATCGAGAGGGGCATAAGATTAATGCTTGCCCCCAGATCACATAACGCTTTCGCAAAATGTAATAGCCCGATTGTACAAGGAATAGTGAACGCACCCGGATCTTCTTTCTTTTGTACCAGAGATCTTGTAGCAATAGCACTACAATGCTGTATTCTATCATCATCCTCAAAAGTGAACGATCTTTTCTTTCTGACCAGATCTTTCATAAACTTGGCGTAACCGGGCATTTGTTCTAAAGCTTCTACCAAAGGGACATTGATAGAAAGTTGCTTCAACATTGTTATAAAACGCCGATATTTATCATCCTCGGTCTTTTTCAATAATCTTTGAGGAAATGGGGGTGGTGGCCTAGGCATGGGAGTTACCTTTTTAGGCACTTCAGCATCTTTTACAGTGTTATCCTCTAATTCACCGCGAGTAGTAATTGCCATACAATGTCCATCATTTTTCAGATTTTGGACAGTGTTGCTAGGAAGAGTGCCCGGTTGCTGTGTGTTCACAGTCGCAGATAATTGGGCCAATTGTAACTCAAGTTGCTTAATCAATATTGCATGTGTATCGACTTTTTGCCCAATACTTGCTAAATCACACCTTAACTCTTTAATGTTCTCATCACTAGCATCGAACCTCCTCATCATTTTGTGCAACATATCCTCAACTCGCGCCATACTATCTCCACCATCCCTAGGAGTGACTTCACGATTTTAAGGAGGGACATAGGGCCCATTCCTATCATTTCTGTTTCCGTAGTTACCCCTGTTGAAGTTATTGTCGCGGTTGTAGTTTCCATCTCGGACATAATGACCCTCACGGTTGTAGTTACCATAGATCTGACCTTGGTTCCCTTGAACTTTGAGCCAATTATCCTGATTTGAACCTTGGGCGCTCTGTCGGAAACCCCCCGTCTGCTCATTTACTGCATAGGAGTCCTCCACATAATAGCATTCATCATTAGGAGGTGGTGGTTTAGGCAATAGTTAACTCCATTTATCTTTTCTGCATCCCAGTGACATGTTTTAGTACCAACCCAAGCTCAGTTCTCATCTGAGCCATTTCTTCACGAATCTCATCTATGGCTGGTTGTGAGTAGACTGCACTGCGAAGGTATTTCTCTCGATATCTGACTTCCTAGTACTCCAAGCTTTATTATTCCGGGAGATTTTCTCTAATTTTTCCGCAATCTCAGTATAAGGACACTCCAAAAGATCCACCTGCTATAGTGTCCAACACTGCCTTATTATTATCATCCTGGCCCCGATAGAAGTATTCCTTCAGTGACTCATCATGTATACGGTGATTTGGGACACTTCTCAAGAACGAGGTGAATGTATCCCAAGAACTACTAACTGACTCTCCTGGAGTGCCACAAAGTTGTCCACTCTGTCTTTGTGGTTTAGTTTCTTGGAGACCGGATAGTAGCGTGCTAAGAAGACATCCCTTAGTTGGTTCCAAGTGAAAATTGAGTTGTAAGGGAGCTTAGTGAACCATATAGCAGCCTCTCCCGTCAGTGAGAGAGGAAACACCCTAAGCCCTATTACATCCAATTCCAAGTCAGGCCTCCCTACACAACTTTTACACACTGCCCTTACCTTAGCTATATGGGCATGTGGATGCTCCTAAGGTAGCCTTGAAAACAAACCTCTGGCAGTGAGCATTTGCATCAGGCTACTAGTTACCACAAAAGTATGACCTGGTGGTAAAGGAGACAAGACAGGTGGCCCATCAGAGTCTGTTATGTTGTCATAGCCTCTGTAGTATGCTTGGGGCCGTGGAGCGGGATTTTGTCCCCTATGTTAGTGTTCACCCGGAGCATCGGATAACAATTGACCATGAACATCAACCGGAGCTGGGATGTTCTGGTTTGGATCATCATCATTAATTCCCAAGTTTCCAATCATGTTGCATAGTGTACGCTCTAATTCGTGATCATAGGGAAACAAGGGTTCTCTTCCTCTCCGTGTATTTGGCATACAAGGAGGTTGGTGCCGCACAAATCAAAAACAATAAAACAAAGTAAAATTAAGAAAATATCATCTAAACTATAGTAATAAGTTTAAGTTAATCTAAAAGCTATAATCCCCGGCAGCGACGCCAAAATTTGATACGCTCAAACTTACTTCTCAAATAAGAAGTAAAGCGGCCGTGTCATGTAAATAACCCAACTAGTGAGGTTGGGATCGTTCCCATGAGGAAAATAATATTAGGCTTAAGTTTTACCTATTATTACTATTGTTCGGTCAATTACTTCCTTGGAAAGCAAAAATAATAAAAGGGGGGTTTCTATTTCTAAATGAATGAAAATTACTAACGAAATTGAAAGAGACACTTAACAGCTTTGTATGTTGGAGTTTAATCAATTAATCAAAGTAACTAGGGTTTATGTGTTCCCCACAGGTTCATAACTTGATAATTCTAACTATAACAATTCTTTCCTAGTATCTTGCATGCAAAGTGATAAGTTATGTATTTCTAAATCCTTGGTCTGGCATCTAGAAAATCTCACTCCGCACCTTGGTCCGGCTACGTGTGTTGCTATCCTAACCCTTATCGTTACCTCATATTAAGCATCGTATTCGATATTTGACTAATTTATTACCTCGTACAAATCAATACTAGCCTATTAGATAGATACACTAAATCTATGTTGATAATTCTTTTCCTATTATCTACCTCCTTGGTCCGGAAAGTAGCATTAAGGCGAGTTCTAACGTTGGCCATCCGTTAAAAAGACTTCTAAGCGAAAGAATTATTAATACATGCAAGACACTATTCTAGAGTTGTTATTTTAGTTAGGTTTTACCTCATTATTTGCCTATTGTTCCCACAACCCTAGTTATGGAGTTTAGTTACCCATAGTCCTAATCACAATATTCAAATATATTATATTAGAATTCATGTACTTACTTCAATGAGAAAGAGTAAAATCCAAAAGTTTGCTTGATTAATCACTAAAAATCACTTGCAAGAATCTCAAAGTAATAAAAACTCTCACAAAAAAGTCTAATGATAATCCAAAGTCTCACAATACAGTGTCTAGAAATAAGGTGTTTAATAATACGGAGTCTAACCTCAAAAACGAGGGTTTTCGAACTATTTATAGAAAATAAAAACCTAATTATACAAGGACTCTATTTGCTGGAAATCTGTCAAAACGCGGCTGGGTTGACGGACCTCGCGACGGATCGTCGTGGTCACGATGGACCATCATGGACTCCGTCGTCCCATACTTGTACAATTTCTTCTGCTGCTCTCTTCATTACCCTCGACGGCAAGTATGACAGACCATCATAGGCACAACGGTCCATCAAGGATCTTCGTTCCAAAACACTTAAACTCTTGGAATATGGGTACTGGGATTACTTCTCTGAACTTCATGACGAACGTGCAGGACAGACCGTCATAGACACAACAGACCGTCATGGACTCCGTAACCCCTCACTTGGTTAGATTTCCCCATCTTCCTTCAGCAGCTGCACTACGCTGCCACCTACGGACCGTCACAGGCACGACGGACCGTCACAAGTCCGTAGGTGGTCTCTTCTGCATTTCTTCGCTCAAAATCTCCGCATTCATCTTTGGAAAGATTTCCTACAAATAAATAGAAACTTATATAAAAATTAGCACAAAAAGGCTTTTGGACACACTAAACTGTAAGGAAAAAGTATTAATAATACCGTGAAACCACGGTATATCAATGTCCTAAGGTATTGCCAAGAACACTAACTCACGTGAATCACTAAATAACATATCAACCATTTTTAATACATTAATATCAATAAAACTAAATAATGTTTCAATCCATTTTAATATGTTAAGACTAACAAAAACAACCAATTATTAATATTTATAACATAAATCTGAAATTGGATTGAGTTTTACCTGTAACCATGCTATCAAACTGGCGGCGGCGCTAAGAATAAGAAGAAGAGGTGCATGCCATCTATTTTTTTTTATAACAAATAATGAAAACCCTTCTTTCTTTAACTAATTAATTAATTATTTTTATTTATTTATTTATATATATGGATATAAATTATGTAATAATAAATATTAAGTCCTACTAATTTTAATGTTATATTCTTTAATCACCAACCAAATAAGTTTTTAAAACTACCCCATTAATTTTATACTTATAGTTATGAATAGTCCAAAATATTCATTTCAAAATCTATTGAAAAAAATATTTTATCAAATAAAAATCTCTAGTACTCAAAACGACCAAATGGGTCCTTACATTTAGATACCAATTTTTCCATCGTTCGTCCTCGAACGATCAAAGAAGGTTATGGTAAGAAAGGGTACAAGAATCGACAAAAATGTGTGAATACCTTTTGTGCATATCATGCTCAATATCCCAAGGTCTTACCTAAAACGCATCACACCAACCAATGGGAGAGCCATCTCTTCTCACACTACGTCTCAAATAGGGTACGTCACTACTCAAGTTGTAGCTATTGTTGTATGTAAACTCAACTAACAATAAAATGTATTCTCACAACATAAACTTTTCATGAGATTATGTTTTTTTAAAAAATTATCTTTAGACATAGGTACTCATCAAGGGAAAATTAAACTTATCTATCCTCAAGAAGAAAATGATCATGTAACCCTCAATCGAGCAATACACCCAATCGTAAGGAACCTCTAACAACACTATCGAAATGCAAGATTAGAAGCTATTTAGACAACCTTAAGAATGATAAAACTAGACTCAATGGTCCTTACATTCAATCTCACATAGACAAAACATGATACCTAGGATGAGATAAATCTTAAGTCTATCGGAAAACTGTAAATTTTCATCGTAGATCCCTTAAAAACTGTCATAAACTAGTATACTTCAACTATCCCAACAAAACCAAATCATCCTTAACTGGAATGAACAAGTCTAATCAAGGATGCCACCCTACCATCAAGATAATCACAAAATCGGTACACACGAACCACTATTAGAAATTCACCCATAGGAGCAAAAACACACACAAACATAGAATGTAAATTATGATCACGTGCTGCGATGCTTACTATTATCGAGGGTCGTGTCGTGCGCCTCTACAGATGTATGGACAGATATGTCCCCCATGGGTCCCTGACTGAGAGACAGTGGGTGTGTATCACTAGGTCCGACATGCATCATTATACTTGACATTGCATTCCATTGCATTGCACATACTTATCATTAGTGAACTTGATATCGTGTTTTGCTGATCTTCTGATTGTCTTTCTGCGGAACTTGTTATTGATCAATATTTTCTTGTTATTGTAGATATGTAATTTGTTAAAGTGTTGTTGTTGATGATATGTAATTTGTCTAAGTGTTGTTGTTGAGTTTTGTGCTATGTAAACTGTGAGCTATAATGTTGGGTTGATTTTACTGCAGGTTGTAGTTGTGGAGGTTCGATTGCGGGTGGTAAGAGTACCCGTATTACATCCCCTTAGCTTGTGTTTAGAGGTTTACTTGCCGAGTACCGTGTGGTTTGGTACTCACCCCTTGCTTTTACAAATTTTTGTAGGTTATGAGCCTGGATTTTTGTTGTACTTGTCATTCTCTTCTTTTTCGAGGCTTTTTGGAGATTTGTGAGGTAGTTGTTTCCATCTCAGCAGACTTTCTTCTCCGTAATTATGATTTGTTCTATTCTAGAAACAAGTTCATTTGAGACTTGAGTTTTTATTTTGAATGAATTGTAATACTTTAGAGGCTTGTACACGAACTACCAGTTTTCGGGGTTTTAATTAAACTACTTATATTTTATTTCCGCACTTTATTGCAATGGTTGAGTTTTAGGCTAACTTGTCTTGGTGGAATGGGACGAGTGCCATTACGCCCATTTTTGGGTCGTGACAAAATGGTATTAGAGCCTCGGGTTAATAGGTCTCACGTGTACACAAGTTGAGTCTTAATAGAGTCTCGATGATTGGTACGAAGACGTCTGTACTTATCTTCGAAAGGCTATGGTGACTTTTAGAAAATATCTTCATTTCTTGGATCTCTATCGTGCGTACTTGGTCCATTTTGATTCTTATCGCTTCACACCATTCACTCTCATCTATGTGATGATTCATGCGTAATTCCTTTTGTGAATAGTTGACGTGTCGTGTATTGATTTGATATTAGATTTTGTATTAAGGTGGAAATGATATATATGAAACGAATCTGTGCTCATATTTGAAAGGGTTGACTAAGGTTAATTATCATAGTAAAATAATAATAATAATAAATACATTACTTATTTGGTATAAGCAATATGTGGAGTGGTTCGACAATTAGAAGTTAAATGTTTGAAAAATTGGCTAGATAATAAATAGTGTAACCTTTAAAAATACAGTTGATATAGTTGTCATACAATTAATGGGTTGTAATTATGTTGCACCAATTCAGGTCAAAATCCCTTATGTGGTTTCACAAATTGAGTGTATACAAAAGAAGGTCATGATACGACTATTGCAATGATACTGATAAGTACTTGGTTAGAAATTATGGAGTGTCTTACTTTTGTCATCGACTTGCCCTACGAAAGAATACATATAGCGTGGGCTTGATATGAAGGGAATTTGACAATATTTTAAAGTTATTCAATAGGTGAAAGTGTGTGGTCTATTTGGATACAATCTTCTCGATAGGTATGATATGTTCTACTGGTGAATATGAAAAACTTTCACAATGTTGTACTAGTGGTATATGAAAACGAATATGTTGATTTTCTAGTGTTAATACAAACTACTTAATGATTTATCAATTTTATCACTTTCTCATCTAATAAGATTCTATGTTACCTTAAAATTTGAGAGACCGACTAGCTTGTTACTACAGAAGAATGAGCTAAACATTATTTATAAGTAAAATCATAGTGGTGGATCTTAGGTATGATATTAATAAGTGTATAGGTTATAAAATGTATCCTTAGGATTCTAAATGAGCAGTGGTGATTTTATCATAAGCTCCAATTGAGTGAACTGAACTTATATGTAAAGGAATTCTCAAATAGTATACTTGTGTGACTGTAATTGAAAATCTTAGTAAGAAGTGGCCTGTCATGACCCAAAACCGAGCCGCGACTGGCACCCACACTTACCCTCCTATGTGAGCGAACCAACCAATCTAAACCCTAACATTTCAATATAATATCAACAGAAAGTAATGCGGAAGACTTAAACTCATTAATAAAACCAATTCATTAACTTCTAAAATTCAACATCTATTATTCCCCAAAATCTGGAAGTCATCACCACAAGAACATCTATGATCAAATTACTAAACTAAGAGTATTCTAAGAAGCTAAAACAAGTAAAAGCTAGTCCATGCCGGAACTTCAAGGCATCAAGACATGAAGAAGAAGATCCAGTCCAAGCTAGAAGCATTAGCTCACCCTAAAGATCCGATGTGACGAAGACTGGCTAGATTTGCAGTTAAGTTGAAGACGACGGCACATTTGCTGCACTCCACAAATAACAAAGAAGAAAACATAAAAGTAGGGGTCAGTACAAAACACGGGTACTGAGTAGATATCATCGTAGCCTACAGTATGTCTTTACTCGAAAGATTTGAACTTGAGACAGAGGAGATGGATGGAACTACTGAAGGACTACGACATCACTATTTTGTATCATCCGGGGAAGGCGAATGTTGTGGCCGATGCTTTAAGTAGAAAGGCGGGAAGCATGGAAGTCTAGCTCATTTGCAAGTTTCTAAACGCCCATTGGCTAGAGAAGTTCAGATTCTGGCTAATGACTTTATGAGGTTAGAAGTAAATGAGAAGGGAGGATTGTTAGCTTGTGTGGAGGCAAGATCTTCCTTCCTTGACAAGATTAAGGGAAAGCAGTTTAAGATGAGAAATTGATCCGGATCCGAGATAAAGTGTTGCAAGGAGAGGCTAAAGAAGCAACAATCGATGAGGAAGGTGTTTTGAGGATTAAGGGAAGAGTATGTGTACCCCGCGTCGATGATTTGATCAACACTATTCTGACAGAGGCTCATAGTTCAAGGTATTCGATAAATCCGGGTGCAACCAAGATGTACCGTGACCTAAAGCAACACTTTTGGTGGAGTAGAATGAAGCGTGATATTGTTGATTTTATTGCCAAATGTCCAACTGTCAGCAAGTAAAGTATGAACACCAGAGGCCCGGAGGAACACTTCAGAGAATGCCCATTCCTGAATGGAAGTGGGAGAGAATTGCAATGGACTTCGTGGTTGGTCTTCCCAAGACAATGGGTAAGTATGACTCCATTTGGGTGATTGTTGATAGGTTAACTAAGTCTGCTCACTTTATTCCGGTCAAGGTGACTTACAATGCAGAGAAGTTATCTAAAATCTATATCTCAGAAATCGTTCGATTGCATGGAGTTCCACTCTCCATTATATCATATAGAGGCACGCAGTTTACCTCTAAGTTTTGGAAAACATTGCATGCTGAATTGGGTACTAGGTTGGACCTTAGTACTGCATTTCACCCTCCGACCGATGGTCAGTCTGAGCGAACGATTTAAGTGTTGGAGGACATGCTTCGCGCTTGCGTGATAGAATTTGGTGGCCATTGGGATAGCTTTTTACCCTTAGCAGAGTTCTCCTACAACAATAGCTATCACTCAAGTATTGACATGGCCCCATTTGAAGCATTGTATGGTAGGAGATGTAGGTCTCCCATTGGGTGGTTTGATGCATTTGAGGTTAGACCTTGGGGTACGGACCTTTTGAGGGATTCTTTAGAGAAAGTGAAATCTATTCAAGAAAAGCTTTTAGCGGCGCAAAGTAGGCAAAAAGAATCTTTCACCTGAATCTTTAAACAGATGTGGGTATCTTTCTTGCATATCGGCCTCCTTCTCCCAAGTGGCTTCTTCAACCGGCCGATTCTTCCATTTCACCTTGATGGATGCAATCTCCCTTGACCTCAACTTGCGAACTTCTCTATCTAAAATAGCAACAGGCTCCTCATCATAAGACAAATTTCATCAAGCAGAACCGAATCCCAACGAATGATGTAATTTCCATCCCCATGATATCTTTTCAACATAGACACATGAAATACCGGATGCACTCCGGACAGCCCTGGAGGCAAGGCTAACTCATAAGCCACCTCCCCTACTCGCTTAAGTACTTCAAATAGTCCAATGTACCTTGGGCTTAGCTTACCTCGCTTACCAAACCGCATCACCCCTTTCATAGGCGAAACCTTCAGCAAGACTTGTTCACCCTCCATGAACTCTAAGTCTCTAACCTTTCGATCTGCATATTCTTTTTGCCTACTTTGCGCCGCTAAAAGCTTTTCTTGAATAGATTTCACTTTCTCTAAAGAAACCCTCAAAAGGTCCGTACCCCAAGGTCTAACCTCAAATGCATCAAACCACCCAATGGGAGACCTACATCTCCTACCATACAATGCTTCAAATGGGGCCATGTCAATACTTGAGTGATAGCTATTGTTGTAGGAGAACTCTGCTAAGCGTAAAAAGCTATCACAATGGCCACCAAATTCTATCACACAAGCGCGAAGCATGTCCTCCAACACTTGAATCGTTCGCTCAGACTGACCATCGGTCTGAGGGTGAAATGCAGTACTAAGGTCCAACCTAGTACCCAATTCAGCATGCAATGTTTTCCAAAACTTAGAGGTAAACTGCGTGCCTCTATCTGATATAATGGAGAGTGGAACTCTATGCAATCGAACGATTTCTGAGATATAGATTTTAGCTAACTTCTCTGCATTGTAAGTCACCTTGACCGGAATAAAGTGAGCAGACTTAGTTAACCTATCAACAATCACCCAAATGGAGTCATACTTACCCATTGTCTTGGGAAGACCAACCACGAAGTCCATTACAATTCTCTCCCACTTCCATTCAGGAATGGGCATTCTCTGAAGTGTTCCTCCGGGCCTCTGGTGTTCATACTTTACTTGCTGACAGTTTGGACATTTGGCAATAAAATCAACAATATCACGCTTCATTCTACTACACCAAAAGTGTTGCTTTAGGTCACGGTACATCTTGGTTGCATCACAATAAACAATGAAATTCTTACCTTCCACGGGCAAGGTGAGAATTGGTGCAGTAGTCAACAAAGTCTTGAGCTTCTGAAAGCTTTCCTCACATTCGTCCGACCATACAAATGGAACATTCTGCTTAGTCAAGTTCGTCAATTGGGAAGCAATGGAAGAGAATCCCTTGACAAATCGACGGTAATAGCTAGCTAAACCAACGAAGCTCCTTATTTCTGACACATTCGTGGGTCTTACCCAATTCTTCACTGTCTCAATCTTAGAGGGATCTACCATCACTCCATCCTTAGAAACTACATGTCCCAAGAAGGACACTGCATCTAGCCAAAACTCACACTTAGAGAACTTGGCATAAAGCTTTTTCTCCCTCAACATTTCCA
Organism: Solanum peruvianum; assembly: GCA_027705065.1. Lineage (NCBI taxonomy): Eukaryota > Viridiplantae > Streptophyta > Magnoliopsida > Solanales > Solanaceae > Solanum > Solanum peruvianum. The sequence continues at coordinate 16,500,538 of JAKWJD010001762.1, read as the reverse complement.
ATACAATTCTCAAATGCTCCTCGTGTTCCTTCTTACTTTTAGAGTATATCAGTATATCATCAATAAATACGATCACAAAGAGATCCAGACATGGCTTAAAAATCCCGTTCATCAAACTCATGAACGCCGCAGGGGCATTCGTAAGACCAAAAGACATCACTACAAATTCGTAATGCCCATACCTGGTTCGAAAAGCAGTCTTTGGCACATCCGCTGCCCGTATTTTCAATTGATGATAACCGGATCTCAAGTCAATCTTAGAGAAGACACAAGCACCTTGTAACTGATCGAACAAGTCATCAATGCGAGGAAGAGGATACTTGTTCTTAATAGTTACCTTATTCAGTTGTCTATAGTCTATGCACATCTGAAAACTCCCATCCTTCTTCTTCACAAATAATACCGGAGCACCCCAAGGAGATGCACTTGGTCTGATGAAGCCTTTGCTCAACAACTCTTGAAGTTGGGCCTTTAACTCTCTTAACTCCGCGGGAGCCATTCTATAAGGGGGTATAGAAATGGGGCGAGTGCCCGGTTCAAGATCGATACAGAAGTCAATATCCCTATCCGGTGGCATACCAGGAAGATCTGCAGGGAACACATCCAAAAACTCACGGACTACCAAAGCTGACTCCATCGAAGGTACTTGGGTAGTATCATCCCTAAGGTGTGCCAAGAAAGCTAAACAACCCTTACTAACCATTCTCTTAGCACGAAGAAAGGACACGATACGAACCAAATTGGAAGTGTAGTCGCCCTCCCACACTAACGGATCTATCCCAGGCTTGGCTAACGTCACAGTTTTAGCATTACAATCCAAAATCGCAAAATTCGGAGAAAGCCAAGTCATACCCAGAATTACATCAAAATCAATTATTTCTAAGATAACCAAGTCTACATAAGTGTTGCTCCCCACAAAAGTCACCAGACATCTTGCCTTGCTCTAGGCTCAAGAACTCATCTCTCCTCCTATCCTTCAAGGTCCGGGGGATATACTTCTCCATAAGCAAGCTAGAGAATGACGCCCAAGTCATAGGTGGTGCCTGTGCGGGTTGACACTCTACATGTGACCGCCACCACATTTTGGCGTTTCCTTGGAATTGATAAGTCACAAACTCAACACCAAACCGTTCTACTATACCCATCTTGTGTAGTAGCTCGTGACAGTCAACCAGAAAATCGTAGGCATCCTCCGATTCAGCACCCTTGAAGACTGGAGGTTTCAATTTCAAGAACTTACTGAAAAGTTCATGCTGATCATTTGTCATTGTAGGCCCTGTAGTCAGACGAGGAAACGTGCCTATTTCCTATGAGGCGTCCATGCGGGGAGCCACAGTAGCTGCATGTTATACCTCCAGAACCTGAGGTGCTGGTGCAGAAAACACTGGATGTGTCTGGCCTCGATCAGATAACCCGCTAAGATAAGCAAGAACCTGATTAATCATCTCTGGGGTAGGTTGGGGTTGTAATTCCTCATTCTGCACTTGTTCATCCTCCCCTTCTTCACCCTCTCTTACTACTTCCTCAGTCGGTGGAGGAGTCACCTCCCTAGTACCAGATGGGCTAGGTGTTTGTCCTCTTCCTCTAGAGGACGTCCTCCCACGACCTCTTCCACGGCCTCTTGCCACTACTTCCTTCGAGCTACAGCCCAGTGGCTGGCTCAGACGCTTCTTGTCTTGCCGGTATTGGTGTTGGCGCAGTCGTTGCTCTAGTTCTAACCATTTGCGAAATAGAGTGAAGATGGTCAGATACCAATTTGTATCACCTAGATACCAATTGGATCCAAGTAATAGCACGAAAGAAAGAAAGAAAGAATGGAATTTTCCTAAAGTCCTATAGCCTCTCAAAGAAAAGTAAAGGCGTCCCCCTACCGTTCCTTAAGACTCTACTAGACTCGTTCTTGTGTGATGAGACCAACGAACCTAATGCTCTGATACCAAGTTTGTCACGACCCAAAACTGAGCCGCGACTGGCACCCACACTTACCCTCCTATGTGAGCGAACCAACCAATCTAAACCCTAACATTTCAATATAATATCAACAGAAAGTAATGCGGAAGACTTAAACTCATTAATAAAACCAATTCATTAACTTCTAAAATTCAACATCTATTATTCCCCAAAATCTGGAAGTCATCACCACAAGAACATCTATGATCAAATTACTAAACTAAGAGTATTCTAAGAAGCTAAAACAAGTAAAAGCTAGTCCATGCCGGAACTTCAAGGCATCAAGACATGAACAAGAAGATCCAGTCCAAGCTAGAAGCATTAGCTCACCCTAAAGATCCGATGTGACGAAGACTGGCTAGATTTGCGGTTGAGTTGAAGACGACGACACGTTTGCTGCACTCCACAAATAACAAAGAAGAAAACATAAAAGTAGGGGTCAGTACAAAACACGGGTACTGAGTAGATATCATCGGCCAACTCAAAATAGAAAACAGTATATACCAAGTAATATCATAAATCAACTATGATGCTCAACATGTAGCAACAACAAGTACTTTAATCGTTAATAAGTATTGCCAAGTTCATACATGAGGACTCAAGCCTCAATACCATTCTCATTTGGGAATTATGTTCATTAGATTGAGTATATTAACATCTTTCAAGATTTATTATCTTTAATCCTCTTGTGTCGGTACGTGACACTCCGCTCCCTCATTATCTTTATTCCTCTTGTGTCGGTACGTGACACTCCGATCCCTTACTACTATGTGTCGGAACGTGACACTCCGATCCCCTAATTCTACGTGTCGGTTCGTGACACCCGATCCCTTAAATCTACGTGTCGTTTCGTGACACCCGATCCCCTAAATCTACGTGTCGGTTCGTGACACCCGATCCCCTAAATCTACATGTCGGTTCGTGACACCCGATCCCCTAAATCTACGTGTCGGTTCGTGACACCCGATTCCCTAAATCTACGTGTCGGTTCGTGACACCCGATCCCTTAATTCTATGTGTCGGAACGTGACACTCCGATCCCCTAATCTCATTCTATCAATTCATCAAGCCTTCTCTTATACCAAGGCATCATCATTCTCATTACTTTAGTTCATCAAGCCTCCTCTTATACCAAGGCATCATCGTTAACAAAGAGATTAGGGTTTCTTTTCAAGATTTGGGATTCAATAACTTCATCATGCTTATTTTATCACAATTACATAATCATATTCATGCAAGCATACAATTAAGCATATAGGAGGGTTTACAATACTACCAATACATATCATTCGCTATTAAGAGTTTACTACGAATAGCATGAAATAACCATAACCTACCTCCACCAAAGATGAGTGATCAAGCAAGCAAATTCCCCAAAGCTTCGTTTCCTCTTCGTTTCTCCTCTTTCTCGTTCAATCCTCTCTCTCTCTTTGTTCTTTCTATTTTTCTTATTCAAACCCTCTTTCTTTTACCCTAATTAGCATATGATTAAGTATAAAAGATGGCAATAATAACCCACTAATTAACTCAAGGTTACTCCTTTTAACCCCCAAGTAATTAGACTTATTAACATTAACCCACTAACTTTATAATTAAAACAGGAATAGTCAAAAACGTCCCTTAAAACATTTAAAGAAATCCGACCCAGCCTGGGATTACGCAGCCTATGACGGCCCGTCGTGCCTGCGACGGTCCGTCCTGCTGCTCCGTCACAGAGTTCAGAGACTCAATTTTCTTTAAGAGTCTGTGACGGTCCGTCGTGCCCACGACGGTCCGTCCTGCCATTCCGTTACGAAGTTCAGAGAGTTGATTTCAGTACCCAATTTCAGAATTTCTAAGTGTTTTGAAACGAGACCCTGCAACGGCCCGTCGTGCCCATGACGGTCCGTCGTGGGGTCCGTCGTCTCAGCCAATTTTTTCAGAAATAAAATCTGCTGCTCAAAACGACTAAACAGGTCGTTACATGGCCTATGAGGTTGGGTTAGTCTTTTGATTTTTGTTGGTATAACAGAATTGAAGGTGTCATATTGATGAAAAGGTTAATTTCGTGGTGATGACAAGGACTAACTAAGCTAGATACTAATAAAGATTTGTGATGGATTGTGATTGAGATACATCTATATAATAATGATTTGTTGGTTAAACATATTTTTTATGGTAATGGCGACTACTGTGAGTATCTAAGATTTTTGTTTGATACTATTGGTGAATATTGTGGTTGTACGGAAAGTTGATGAAGGGCCTTGGACACAACTCGAACAAAATTGAAAGGGCTACCATCATTACAAGATGAATTAGTTGAAGGTAATATATTTTTCAGAAAGAGGGAAAGACAAGGATATTTATTCTTATTGCAAAGGGCCAAAGATGTATCTTTAGAGAATGGATAATTGGTTTTAGAGACACGTGGTTTCATATTTTTTTTCCTCTATTTATGGTGATAGTGTCCCAAGTTCATCAGATTGGTAAAAAAAGACTATTGAATAATATTTGAGAAATGAGTATATAAATGTTCAACTCGAGTGTTATGATAGTTTTTTTTTTGTATGTGATTTTGATTTTGGCAATGAGTATGATTGATTTCTTTTGTTGAAAGATATGATAAGTTCGATGGAGAGGCGATCTATGATTATCTAAGCTACGTAAATCCATAAAAATCTTCAAGGTATGAGCTATTGTTGATAGATAAAGGGATTGGGTTACATAGTTGGATTCAAAATTCAAATTTTTATTGTGAGTTTAGGTTTGCAATAGTGTGTTTTGTGAAGGTATGAATTGCTAAGGTAAGAAATCATCGATCACATTTAGTAGGAAGCATTTGGAAGGATTTAACAATAATTTGAGTATTAATTTTTTTTTTGTTATACCTAATGAATTTTCACGTAATGTTTTGCTTTAGAGATTAAGGAAAAAAAACATATCATGGGTTGTTGGTCAAAGGATAAGATTGGTAAGCGAGTCAACCAAAGAAACAAGAGTAGATGCATTGAAGAGTTCAAGATACTCAAAATTTTGCGTCAAAAGAATAATTTAAGAGAAACAGGAATAAGACATCTCATATAGAATCTTGGTTTGAAGTTGAAGGATGTAGGAATTTTCATATATAATATCTAATATGACTATGGATGTGAACTTGTTCGGTATAGACTTATCATGAATTATCAACAATTTTTATGAATATAGGGTTTTGATTTGGGTGAAAAAAAGTGAGGGTATAAGATTATGTGCTCTTATGTGGAGCTAAATTGTTCAAATTATGATAGGTAACTTATTTGTGTAAAACAGTGTGGACCTACAGTTTTATATACTTAATGAGGACTTGAGGAGAGACCAAAATTACTTTGTTGATGGGACGATACAGACTGTTAAGATGTGCTACATAGGCATTTGATAGTGAGTAGAGGTTATGATCTTATGGTATTCAAATTATTGGTGTGACAACAAATTTCTTAAGTATTGGCATGAGGCATATGATGATTTTGAATATTGGTTAAAATTAGATAATAAAAAATTTCATGGAATTGACATTTAGTGTGATTCAATTATTGTATCTCGATGGTAAAGTACTTTTATATATGAAATTAGTGCTATTAGTCTTAAGTGTGAATTGTATTTTTCATGAAATGCTTAAATAGAAAGAGAGGGAGCCATAGTTTGAAAATTTTGGAGACGATAATGTGTTTGTTAAGAAGAGCTTAATACTAGTGACAGTTTGAGAATAAGGTAAATAGCTGGTGTGACTATGAAGTTTTGTTTGTATTAAGAGTGTTGACCGTAGTGAAGTACTTTAAAGAGAATTTATGGTTTGATAAATATCAGTATGTGAGCAATTATAATAGAGACTAAACTGGTGATTTTGGGTAGCTAGACAAAAAATTTAAGAGACAGAGTCATATGAATGCAAATATTTGATATGGACATTATGAAAGCAGTGTTAAGTATTATTCAACCTTGCTGCTGTATATTCTTATGTAACCACCTTCTTCGTATTGATCACTATTTTGAGTAAGATTCCCTATTTATATTATATGTGTTTCCACATCTATGGGTGAATTTCTTAGTGGTGGATCGGATATACCCCTCTTGTGTCCCTTGATATGATTAGATCCTTGGGATGAATTGATCACTTCAGTTATGATAAGTTTGATTTTGTTTGAAAGTTGAATTACATAAGTACATGCACAATATTTTTTTACGAAAACCTATATAAGAGGTATCAAGAGTTACAATTGTCTAAGAGTGTTGTTAGAGGTTCTGTTCTCTTGGGTGTATCACTCGATATGTGGTTACTTAATGTTTTTTTTTGGGTTAGATAATTTGATTCTCCCTTGATTAGTATCTCATGTACAAAAGGTCAGATTTTTATAAATTAAATTCGTGGAAATGTTGTGTTGTGAAAAGAAGATATTGATAAGATATATGATGGTTTGTGCATTATGATTGTGTGGTGGTTGGTTCAAGTTCACTTCTCGTTGTAGTCGCTAGATATTCAAGATGTTATCTTGATTACGTAAGAAAAGATTTGTCTTGACAATTGTGTTATTGTCCAAAGTGTTTCCATTTAAATAAGATGGGTTAGTGTGTGGTATGACAATTGTTCTTGGTTTGATTTGAAAGTTTAGTTCTTGATAGTTGATCACGAGATATGGTCTTAAGAATGAGTTTACATAGAGAGATAAATATTAATATTGTAAATTATCCCTCAGGTTTTTTTTTAATGTTTTCTTCTTTCTCTTCTTTATGTTCGAGGATGAACATAGTTCTTAGTAGTGGATACTGTAATGACCCGTTAGACTATTTTGTGTACAAGTCCACCTTCTTTCATAAAGGACCCTTGTCGTAAAAAAAATTCTATGGGAACTTTAAATTACTTATTCAACTATAGTTAATTAATTAGGGAGTAAATTTTAATTATTTTATTTTCTTTTAATAATTCGTTAATGAGCCAAGTCTAATTATTTAATACCTATACTACTTGACTTATTTAGTAAAATTAGTAGCGGGGTTAATATTTTTTTATTACAATGTGATGAGACGAAAAGAGTAAAAGTAAGTTTATAGGAAGCCGCCGATAGAAGACCTAATGGTATGGTGGTTAAAAAAAACCTTCAGGTACAAAAATAACAAATTCATCCGTATTTCATATTATATTAGTATATAAGTCCTATTTTCGTTTATTCATGGGATTAATTATTATTTTATTATTGTGTGTGAGGCTTCAATTGGTATGGTGTATTAATTACCAGCAAGTTCAACTTTTTAAATAGGAAATTGAGGGTTGTAGTATTAATGGTTGCCAGTTTGAATTGAGAAATTTAAAGTAAAAAATTGAGGCTAATAATAAAATAATAAATTGCTCATCTTTGCTACATATTGTTGAAATGGTGTTATTCAGTGTATAACTTACGGGTGAGGATTTTTTTCCTCTACTTTAGCGATTCCACCACTGGTTCATAACCAGTGGTTCTTATATTTATTAGTCCTTATTTTATTATCATAGTATGATTCAATTTTTGATATATTAAAATGGGTAATTAAATATCGAGTGTATTATATTATGTGAAAGCTATTAGGGTTGTAGTATTACGAGAAATTATGACTTAAACCTAGACTGAAATTTGAGGAAAATGAGAACTGAAATTAATTGGAATCCAAATTAAGAACGTGGTTATATGTTTGAGTGATTTTTTGGGTCTAAGATAGACACATAGTAATATGGGTGTGGTTAGTTTTGAATCTTATTGTGATTATTATGTGAATAGATTGCATTGTTATGGAAGCTTAACGAAAAGGGAAGGCTCAAGTTCTGGAGTGAATTCTTGATTTATTAAGGCAAGTGGATTTCTAAACTCTTGTTAAGTGTATGAAATGCGCGTATTTCCTTGTGCTATATGTTTAGGATTAATGGGATTGGTGATGGGTTGACTTGTTGTAACAACCCGTGTAGTCGGTTTGGGCACTAGAAATTTTTATGTTAGAAAATACTTTCTGATAGATTTAAGTGGGTGTTTTGGACTATTCATAATTATAATTATGAAATTAGTGGGGTAGTTGTACTAATTTATTTAGTTAATGGTTAAGAAATAATTTTATAATTAATAGTGGGTCACTTTTATCACTATTATAATTATATGAGTATAATAATTAGGGTAACAAATAATCTATAGAAGAATAGAAAAGAGGAAAAAAGAAGAACAATGAGAAAGCCGGCTTACCTGTGCAGCTACATTAAAGATTAAGCGTGGATTCGTTTAGCGGTAAGTTTCTTTATAAATTTGTAACATGCAGATTGGTGGAAAGAATATATTAGTTCTTGTAAAACTATAAATGTTCAGGTGTATGCTAAATTGCTACGATATAGGTTTAAGTACAAATTGTTGATTGAAAAAGTTAGGCAGCCATTAATAATTAATGTGTAAACAAATTGGAAGATTAAGGTATGGATGTGCATGTGGAAAAGCTTACTGCCACTGGGTTGGCACCAGTAACTTAAAATTTTAGACATTAAAATATTTTATACCTTACTATATGTTATAATTTTATACATTGAAGTATGAAATTAATTATGGTTGGATAAGAAGGTATTAGATGAGAAGAATTGCTAAGTTGTAAAATTGGGTTAGACGTTTTGCCACTAGGGTTCGAAACCAGTGCTTAATCTTGAATTAAACTGCGTATCATCCTCTTATAAATTGAGTTTGGTATATTAAAATAGGTAATTAAATATTAGGTGTATGAAATTATTTATATTTCATTAAAGTTATGTTAATTAGGGGAACTAAGACCTACCCTTAGTTTGAACTTTAGGAATTTGAATTTATAATTAAGTGAGTTTTTGGGTCTAGGCTAAATATAGAATAATCTGAGTGTTTATAGACTCGTTAACTTACAAATTGTGCATATATATACTTGATAGATTGGAAAGGTTCGGAGGCAATAAGGAAAGGAAAGGCATTGGAGAAGTAGTTACTTGACTTCAATTCTTCGGTGGAGGTAGGTTATGGTTTATGCTATTTGATAGTAAACTCTTAATAGTGATTGATATGCCTTGAATGATATTGTGAAGTTCTCTATGTACTTGACTGTGTGATTGTGTGATTTGGTTGTGTGGTTTGTGATTGGTCTTAAATCCTGAGACCGTAGAATTTATATTCTCTAATCCTATCTATCGAAATGATGCCTTGAATAAAGAAGGCTTGATGAAAATAATATAACAATGAATTGAAAGCGGTGATAATAAAGGATAAATTAATAGTATAATTCGATCGGATTATCACGTTCCGACACGGTATTCTTGGATCGGAGTGTCACGTTCCGACACGGTATTTTTGGATCGGAGTGTCACATTCCGACACAGTATTCTTGGATCGGAGTGTCACGTTCCGACACGATATTTTTGGATCAGAGTGTCACGTTCCGACACGATAATATTAAAGGAAAATATGTTGAATTATTGGAAGATATTCAATCTCAAAGAACTCAACTCCCAAAATGGTTTGGTTTGGAGGCATGAGTCCTCATGTGCGATCTTGATACCGTTGACTTAATACATGCTAACCTTATTGTTATTGACACTTGTTCATGTTGTTTGTTGCTTATTCACATGTTAGTGCTATAGTTAAGTTCATACTATTATTCTTTGTTATATTAGTACTATTTGGGTTGACCGATGATACTACTCAGTACATGTTGCCTCGTACTGAGTCCTACTTGTTTTCTTCTTTGTTTTCTTTTATGAAATGCAGCGAGTGTATCTATGACTTCTGATTTCCCTCAGCTCTAGCCAGCCTCCGCCATATCAAGTTACAGGGTGAGCTATCCATTCAAGCTCGTATTGGATTCTCTCGGTCACGACATGATGTCCTATACTTTCGGACACATACCATTTTATTCTTATTTTTAGTGTTTTCGATATTCTTAGACTTAGTATTGGAGATTAGATGTCCTTGATGTGATGTATCAGATTTGGGTGATAAGTATTAAACTTTAGAAACTTATTTGAATTGGTTGCTTAGTATCTTTTGGAGCTCCGCATTATTTATATTATTTATAGTTGAACTATTGGTATATGTTGGGGTTTAGATGTGTTGGTTCTCCCACCTAAGTAGGTAAGTGTGGGTGCCATTCACGACCTGTTTTGGGTCTTGACAATCTTGGTATCAGAGCGTTAGGTTCGTTGATCTCATCACACAAGGACAAGTCTAGTAGAGTCTTGCGGAATGGTCAGGGGACGCCTTTACTTTTTTCTTCGAGAAGCTATAGGACTTTAGGAAAGCTCATTTCTTTCTTTCTTTCGTGCTACTACTTGAATCCAATTGGTATCTAGGTGATACAAATTGGTATCTGAACTTCTTCACTTTATTTCAAATATGAGTGCTACTAGAGTATTTAAAGTTGAAATAGCAACAACAGAAAGAAAAAAAAAAGATATGTCCTTAGAAATAGATATATTTTCTCGATCGCAAAATGTGGTGGTAGTCTCATGTCGAGTGTCGGTTAATAAAGACACTACTATGACTTTATAGAGTGAGGGATATTCGAGAAAGTCATCGATGCTTACTTGGTTAGAGTTAGGAGTGTTTGTGTTTGAATTGAACTAAGAAGTAAAACAAATTGTTTGGTCTAGAGAGAGAACATATTCGATAATGTTTTGCAATTATTCAATGGGTAGAAATATGTGGGCTCTTTGGGTACGATATTATGGACAGGTATGATGTGTTCTAGTATGTATCTAATAGGACTTTCACGGTGTGGCAGTACTAGGGTTATGTGGAAACAGGTACGTCGATTGTCAAGTATGAATACTAATTACTAAGGAGTTACAATTGTACGACATGGTCAGATAATAAGATTTAGTGTTGCATTCACATTTGAGAAACCAACTAGTTTATTACTACACGAACTTAGATTGAGCATTATTTTGAAGGAAAATTTTAGTGGTTGAGCATTATTTTAAAGAAAATCTTTAGTGGTGGATCTTTGGTACAAATATTAACACAACTTAAGCTGTGCAATGTATCTTAAGGGTTTTGAGTGAGGACTGGTGGTTTTATCTTAAGCTTCAAAAGGTAGATTGATACTAGCATGACAGACTTATAGGGAAAGAAAATCCTATTGGGTATACTTTGGGTGAAGTAAAATGAAGATTTTAGTAAGAAAGTAAATATTAAAATTTTGTTAGTCCCTTTCTTTTGATTACTATATCTGAGTTTAAGGTGTCATGTCGAGGAAAAAAAAATTTGACTTTGTGTGATGAAAAGGGCTTACAAATACATGATGGTGATAGGAGTAAGTGATGGATGGTGACGGAGATGCAAATTATAGAATACAAATTATTGGGCAAATAAATTTTGTATGGTGATAAAAACTGGGAGTATCTAAGGTTGATATTTCTACTATTTAGTGAGTAATGTGGTTGTATGAAAATTTTAGGAGATTTAGGGCACACTCGAATATAATTTAAGGAGCTTGAATCATAACTAAAATAAGATAAACTTGTGGGATGTGTAGCCTTAAGAAAAATAAGTGAGGGCAGAATTATTTTCTCTGATTGTAAGAAACTAAAAATGTATCTTCGAAGGGATCGAGAATTGGGTTCAAAATTGCGTGATTTCATCTATTTTGTTTTGGTTAAGGTAATAGCATAACAGGTTAATCAGCTTGGTTAAAAGCTATTGAATAGAACTTAAGAGAGCAGTGTACAGACGTTCAACTTGAGTAAGATGATAGGTTCTGTTGTACTGTTGAATTTAGAAATGAGTAGGGTTGGATTTTTAGTGAAGCATATGGTATGGTTGTGGAGAGGCAATCAATGATAAGATAAGATAAGGTGATTCGTAAAAATCTTCAAAGTATAAGCAAATGTAGATAATTAAGGGCATTGTGTTACACAATTGGACTTATAATTCAAATTATTTTTTTTTGTTATAAGTCTGAATTTCTGGTGGTATATTTTGTCAAGGTATGAATTAGTAAGATGAGAAACGATTGATTGCATCGTTATTGAGCACGTGAAAGAATTTATGCATGCTTTGGACCATAAAGTTGTTACTTTTGATTGTTAAAGGATCTAAGGAAGGGTTTACCCTCAGAGTTTGTATTTAGAGTGTGAAGTAAAATGTCATGGATTATTAGTAAAACATGAGACCGGTAAGCAATCTAGATAAACAAGAGTTTGATATATTGAAGGAGCAAGATATTTAGAATTTGCACCATGAAAAGAATTTGAGAAAAGTGAAAGAATAAGACCTCTCGTATAAATCCATGGGGTGTAGTTGATGGTTGTTTTAATTTATGCCTATGAGTTTAGATATAATTGTGAGATGTGAACTAGTTCGGTACAGACTTACTAGGAGTTTATCATCGACTTCTAAAAAAAAGAGTTTTGGTTTAGGTGACAAATAATGAGGTATGAAAATTTTAGTATTTCACAATGAGGTTAGATTGATCAAGTTAGGATAGAAGACATAAGAATGATGTAAAAGGTGAGATATAATTCTACATGGTTATTAAGAATAAAGTTGGGTTAATACTACTCTATTGATGGGACTTCATAGAATGTTAAGGTGTGTTACATGGACATTTGATGGTTAATAGAGGTTATGAGCTTATAGTATACAGAATAGTTTGAGTGACAAAGAATTTTCCTTAAGTGTTGGCATGATATATATAATGGTTTTAAAATGGTACCTTAAGCATGGTATGTGAAAGTGGTGTAGATTTGACTTTGGGTGTGATTTAATAGTTTTGTCTCAATGAAAAGGTACTATCACATTTGAAATTAGTGCTATAGGCCTTATTTGGGACTCGTATATGTCAGGAAATGCTAAATAGAAAGAGATAGCCATAGTTTGAACATGTATTTGATAAGCATACTTTGATACTAATGATGGTTGAGAGTAAGGTAGATGATCGATGTAGTTATAACATTTGTTATTATTAAGAGTGTTGACTTCAATGAATGTGGAGTTTGATAAACCAAGTATGTGTGCAATTATATTAGAGACATTCTATGAGGGGAGGTGTAGATCTCTAGTTTTTGATACTATTGAGATGAGACAATGGGTATTAATATTTTGGAATAATCATTGAGATAACTATCCTTTCTTGCCTTGCCTTCCTTTGATCGTTCAAGGACGAACGATGGGTAAATTGGTATCTATTGTAACAACCCGTGTAGTCGGTTTGGGCACTAGAAATTTTTATATTAGAAAAAATACTTTCTGATAGATTTAAGTGGGTGTTTTGGACTATTCATAATTATAATTATGAAATTAGTGAGGTAGTTTTACTAATTTATTTAGTTAATGGTGGGTCACTTTTATCACTATTATAATTATATGAGTATAATAATTAGGGTAACAAATAATCTGTAGAAGAAAAGAAAAGAGGAAAAGAGAAGAACAGTGAGAAAGACGGCTTACCTGTGCAGCTACATTAAAGATTAAGTGTGGATTCGTTTAGCGATAAGTTTCTTTATAAATTCGTAACATGCAGATTGGTGGAAAGAATATATTAGTTCTTGTAAAACTATAAATGTTCAGGTGTATGCTAAATTAGTACGAGATAGGTTTAAGTACAAATTGTTGACTGAAAAAGTTAGGCAGCCCATTAATCATTAATGTGTAAACAAATTGGAAGATTAAGTATGTATGTGCATGTGGAAAGCTTACTTGCCACTGGGTTGGCACCAGTAACTTAAAAATTTTAGACATTAAAATTTTTATACCTTACTATATTTATAATTTTATACATGAAGTATGAAATTAATTATGGTTGGATAAGAAGGTATTAGATGAGAAGAATTGCTAAGTTGTAAAATTGTGTAGACGTTTTCACTAGGGTTCGAAACCAGTGCTTAATCTTGAATTAAACTGCGTATCATCCTCTTATATAAATTGAGTTTGGTATATTAAAATAGGTAATTTAATATTAGGTGTATGAAATTATTTATATTCATTAAAGTTATGTTAATTAGGGGAGGGAACTAAGACCTACCCTAGTTTTGAAATTTGGGAATTTGATTTTATAATTAGGTAAGTTTTTGGGTCTAGGCTAAATATAGAATAATCTGAGTGTTTATAGACTCGTTAACTTACAAATTGTGCATATATATACTTGATAGATTTGAAAGGTTCGGAGGCAATAAGGTGTAACGACCTGTTTAGTCGTTTTGGCAACAGATTTTATTTCGGGGAAAACTGGCGGGGACGGATGGATGTCACGACGGACCGTCGTGTCACGACGGCCCGTCGAGGAGTCAGTTTCGTTCCATGACACTTAGAATTCTTCAATTTGGATATTAAAATCGACTCTCTGTAAATTTGTGACGGACCTGCAGGACGTGCCGTCACATCCACGACGAACCGTCGTGAGTTTCCGTTGCAAAACACTTCAACTTTTGAGAATTTGGTACAAGACGAGTTTCTACCGTCATGACGGAGGTGCAGGACGGACCGTCACAAGGGTGACGGGCCGTCACAGTCCACCTAAAAATTTGGGGAGGATGCGACGACCCATCGTGACGGACCGTCGCAGGCACGAGAGGCCGTCACAGTTGCGCATAATGGGATTTCTTCACACGTTTTAAGGGACGTTTGGACTATTTCTTTCCTTAATTATAAGGATTGAGTGTTTATATTAATAACTCAAATTCCTTGAGGGATAAAAGGGGTAACTTGGGTTAATTAGTGGGTTTTTATTGTCCTCTTTTACACTTAATTTTATATTTTAATTAGGGTAAAGGAAGAGGGTTTGAATAAAAACAAAGAGAAAGAACAAGAGAGAAAAGAGAGACACGAATTGAGAGAGTATTGATCGATCGAAGAGGGAAGAGGAATAACAAAGCTTGGGAGATTTCTTGTTGATTCCAATTCTTCGGTGGAGGTAGGTTATGGTTTATATTATGATATTCGTAGTGAACTCTTAATAGTGAATATTATGTGTTGATAGTATTGTAAACCCTGCTATGTGCTTAAATTGTATGCTTGCATGATTTATGATTATGAAATTGTGATGAATTAACAAAGCATGATGAAGCTATTGAATCCAAATCTTGAAAGAAACCCTAATTGCTTGATTAAATATTATATAATAAGATTGATGATGCCTTAGTATGAAAGAAGGCTTGATAAATTATATAATGAGAATGAGATGCCTTAGTGTAAAGAAGGCTTGATGAATTAGGGATCGGGTGCCACGTTCCGGTACCAGGACAGATGAATATGAGGAGGAGGAGTGTCACGTTCCGACACCAGGATAGTATATGGATCGGGTGCCACGTTCCGGTACCAAGATAGAATAAATATGAGGATCGAGTGTCACGTTCCGACACCAGGATAGTATATGGATCGGGGGTGCCACGTTCGGTACCAGGATAGAATGAATATGGATCGGAGTGTCACGTTCCGACACCAGGATAGTATAGGATCGGGTGCCACGTTCCGGTACCAGGATAGTATATGGGATCGGAGTGCCACGTTCCGGCACCAGGATAGAATGAATATGAGGAGCGGAGTGTCACGTACCGACACAAGAGAAGAAGAAAGATAATGAATCTTGAAAGATAATGAATATACTCAATCTAATGAACTTAACTTCCCAAATGAGTATGGTATTGGGGCTTGAGTCCTCATGTGTGAACTCGGTGTATTCATTGATGAAATAATATTGTTATTGCTACATGTTGAGTATTGTAGTTGATTTACATTATTATTGATATATACTGTTCCCTATTTTGAGTTAGCCGATGATATCTACTCAGTACGTGGTGTTGTACTGACCCCCTACTTTATGTTTTCTTCTTGTTATTTGTGTAATGCAGCAAACGTTCCGTCAACTTCAACTCAACAGTAGATCTAGCTAGTCTTCACTACCTTCGGAAATCCAGGGTGAGCTAACGCGTCTAGCTTGGACTGGGTCTTCTTCTTCAAGTCTTGATGCCTTGAACTTCCGGCATGGACTAGCTTTTATTGTTTTAACTTCTTAGACAGTTTTAGTTTAGCAATTTGAGATAGATGTTCTTGTGATGATGACTTCCAGATTTTGGGATGATAATAATAGTTTTGAATTGTTTTTATTAATGAGTTTAAGTCTTCCGCATTTCTTTTGTTGATATTGTACTAAAATGTTAAAGGTTAGATTGGTTGGTTCGCTCACATAGGAGGGTAAATGTGGGTGCCAGTCGCGTCCCCGTTTTGGGTCGTGACAAACTTGGTATCAGAGCATTAGGTTCATTGGTCTCATCACACAAGAACAGGTCTAGTAGAGTCTTAAGGAACGGTAGGGGGACGCCTTTACTTTTCTTTGAGAGGCTATAAGACTTTAGGAAAATTCCATTCTTTCATTCTTTCTTTCGTGCTACTACTTGAGTCCAATTGGTATCTAGGTGATACAAATTGGTATCTGACCATCTTCACTCTATTTCGCAGATGGTTAGAACTAGAGCAACGACCGCACCAGCAGCAACAACGGAAAGACAAGAAACGACTGAGCCAGCCACTGGGGCTGTGGCTCGAGGAAGAACAGCGGCAAGAGGCCGTGGTAGAGGTCTGGGAGGACGTCCTCTAGAGGAAGAGGACGAGCACCTAGCCCATCTGATGCTAGGCGCAGTGGAGTGACTCCTCACCGACGAGGAGGTGATAAGAGAGGGTGAGGAAGGGGAGAATGAACAAGTGCAAAATGAGGAAATGCCACCCCAACCTACCCCAGAGATGATCAATCAGGTTCTTGCTTATCTGAGCGGGTTATCTGATCACGGTCAGGCACCTCCAGTGGTTTCTGCACCAAACACCCCGGTTTCAGAGATACGACATGCGGCTACTATGGCTCCCCGCATGGATGCATCATTGGGAATAGGCACATTTCCACGTCTGACTACTGGGCCTATTATGACAAATGATCAGCATGAACTTTTCAGTAAGTTCTTGAAATTGAAACCTCCAGTCTTTAAGGGCGCAGAATCAGAGGATCCTACGATTTTCTGGTTGATTGTCATGAGCTACTACACAGATGGGTATAGTAGAACGGTTTGGCGTTGAGTTCGTGAGCTCAGTTTCAAGGAAACGCCAAAATGTGGTGGCGATCACATGTTGAGTGTCAACAACAGAGGCACCACCTATGACTTGGGAATCATTCTCTACCTTGTTTATGGAGAAGTATATCCCAAGGACTTTGAGAGATAGAAAAAGGGATGAGTTCTTGAGTCTAGAGCAAGGGAGGATGACAGTTAACGCGTATGAGGCTAAATTTCGCGCACTATCCAGATACGCCACCCAACTTTGTTTCAGTCCACAAGAACGGATCCGCCGTTTTGTGAAGGGGTTGAGGTCAGAATTGCGGATTTCAGTCTTACAGATAGCGGCAACAACAACATCCTTCCAAGAGGTGGTAGACTTTGTGATAGAAGTGGAAGGAGTGAAGCCAGATGACTTCCCCACGACATCGACATCAAAAAGGTTTCGAGGGGAGGTGAGTTTAATGGTTCTCACTCTAGAGGACAGAGCTCCGGAGGTTACGCAAGTCGACCAATTCAGTCTTCACTACAGACTGTAGTTGGGGGTCCACCTCAACCGGTCCGTTGTCACTTCTCTGAGGGACCGATGCGTGAACCCAGAGAATGTTATGGATGTGGGGAGATTGGACACATTAAGAGGTATTGTCCAAACCAGAGTTACAGACCCCCAATAGCTAGAGGTAGAGGTGGTCATGGTAGAGGCCGTTTTTCTGGAGGCGGGCGTGGTGGTCGAGGTAATGGTGGTCACCACAATGGAGAGGTGATGGGCAAATGGGAGCCACTACGACACAACATGGTAGGGGCAACGGACAGACTGGTGATAGGGCCCATTGTTACGCTTTCCCTGGGAGATCTGAAGCGGAGGGTTCTGATGCTGTTATCACAGGTAATCTTTTGGTTTGTGATTGCATGGCATCTGTATTATTTGACCCTGGCTCCACGTTTTCATATGTATCTTCATCATTTGCTAATGGTCTAAATTTGCATTGTGAATTACTTGACATGCCTATTCGTGTTTCTACTCCGGTGGGTGAGTCTGTGGTAGTTGAAAAGGTATATAGGTCTTGTTTGGTGAATTTTGTGGGGAGCAACACTTATGTAGACTTGGTTATTCTAGAAATGGGTGACTTTGATGTAATTCTGGGTATGACTTGGCTTTCTCCGAATTTTGCGATTTTGGATTGTAATGCTAAAACTGTGACGTTAGCCAAGCCTGGGGCAGATCCGTTAGTGTGGGAGGGCGACTACACTTCCAATCCGGTGCGTATCATCTCCTTTTTTCGTGCTAAGAAAATGGTGAGTAAAGGGTGTTTAGCTTTCTTGGCACATCTCAAGGATGACTCTGCTCAAGTACCTACGATGGAGTCAGTTTCGGTAGTCCGTGAGTTTTTGGATGTTTCCCTGCAGATCTTCCTGGTATGCCACCAGATAGGGATATAGACTTCTGCATGATTTGGAACCAGGTACTCGCCCCATTTCTATACCCCCTTATAGAATGGCTCCCGCAGAGTTAAGAGAGTTAAAGGCACAACTTCAAGAGTTGTTGAGCAAAGGCTTCATTAGACCAAGTGCATCTCCTTGGGGTGCTCCGTCTTGTTTTTAAAGAAGAAGGATGGGAGCTTTCGAATGTGCATAGATTAGCGACAGTTGAACAAAGTAACTATTAAGAACAAGTACCCCATTCCTCGCATTGATGACTTGTTCGATCAGTTACAAGGTGCTTGTGTCTTCTCAAAATAGACTTGAGGTCCGGTTATCACCAATTGAAAATACGCGCAACGGATGTGCCAAAGACTGCTTTTCGAACTAGGTATGGGCATTATGAATTGTGGTAATGTCTTTTGGTCTTACGAATGCCCCTGCTGCTTTCATGAGCTTGATGATGGGATGGGTATTTTTAAGCCATATTTGGACCTCTTTGTGATCGTATTTATAGATGATATATTGGTATACTCTAAAAGTAAGAAGGAACATGAGGAGCATTTGAGAATGGTGTTAGAGTTGTTGAGGAAGAAAAAGCTTTATGCGAAATTCTCCAAGTGTGAGTTTTGGCTAGATTCAGTGTCCTTCTTGGGGCACGTGGTTTCTAAGGATGGAGTGATGGTGGATCCATCTAAGATTGAGACGGTGAAAAATTGGGTAAGACCTACAAACGTGTCAGAAATAAGGAGTTTTCGTTGGTTAGCTAGCTACTACCGCCGATTTGTCAAGGGATTCTCTTCTATTGCTTCCCAATTGACGAACTTGACTAAGCAAAATGTTCCATTTGTATGGTCGATGAGTGTGAGGAAAGCTTTCAGAAGCTAAGACCTTGTTGACTACCGCACCATTCTTACTTTGCCAGTAGAGGGTAAGAACTTCATTGTTTATTGTGATGCATCCTATACGGGTTTGGGTGCAGTGCTAATGCAAGAGAAGAACGTGATTGCTTATGCTTCAAGACAATTAAAAGTGCATGAACGTAACTATCCAACTCATGACTTAGAATGACTGGTAGTATTGGCCGGTAGTATTTGCATTGAAGCAATGGAGGCATTATTTATATGGGTTAAGTGTGAAATCTACACGGATCATCGTAGTTTACAGTATGTCTTTACTCAGAAAGATTTGAACTTAAGACAAAGGAGATGGATGGAACTACTGAAGGACTACGATATCACTATCTTGTATCATCCGGGGAAGGCGAACGTTGTGGCAGATGCCTTGAGTAGAAAGGCCGGAAGCATGGGAAGTCTAGCTCACTTGCAAGCTTCGAGACGTCCATTAGCTAAAGAAGTGCAGATTTTGGCTAATGACCTCATGAGGCTAGAAGTAAATGAGAAGGGAGGATTGTTAGCTTGTGTGGAAGCAAGATCCTCCTTCCTTGACCAGATCAAGGGAAAACAGTTTGATGATGAGAAACTAAGGCGAATTCGAGATAAAGTGTTGCAAGGAGAGGCTAAGGAAGCAATAATCGATGGGGAAGGTGTTATGAGGATTAAGGGAAGGGTATGTGTACCCCGCATCGATGATTTGATCACCACTATTCTTACAGAAGCTCATAGTTCCGGATATTCTATACATCCTGGTGCAACCAAGATGTATCGTGACCTAAAGCAACACTTCTGGTGGAGTAGAATGAGAGATGTTGAGATATTGTGTGTTGCCAAATGTCCAAATTGTCAACAAGTAAAGTATGAACACCAGAGGCCCGGAGGAACACTTCAGAGAATGCCCATTCCTGAATGGAAGTGAAAGAGAATCGCAATGGATTTTGTGGTTGGTCTTCCAAAGACCTTGGGTAAGTATGACTCTATTTGGGTGATTGTTGATAGGTTAACTAAGTCTGCTCATTTCATTCCGGTCAAGGTGACCTACAATGCAGAGAAGTTAGCCAAGATCTACATCTCAGAGATCGTTCGGTTGCATGGAGTTCCACTCTCCATCATATCAGATAGAGGTACGCAGTTTACTTCTAAGTTTTGGAGGACATTACATGCGGAATTAGGTACTAGGTTGGACCTTAGTACTGCGTTTCACCCTCAGACTGATGGTCAGTCTGAGTGAACGATTCAAGTATTGGAGGAGGATATGCTTCGTGCATGTGTGATAGAGTTTGGTGGCCATTGGGATAGCTTTTTACCTTTGGCGGAGTTTTCATACAATAATAGCTATCACTCCAGTATTGATATGGCTCCATTTGAAGCATTGTATGGGAGGAGGTGTAGATCTCCCATTGGTTGGTTTGATGCCTTTGAAGTTAGACCTTGGGGGACTGATCTGTTGAGAGATTCTCTGGAGAAGGTGAAAGCTATTCAAGAAAAGCTTCTAGCGGCGCAAAGTAGACAAAAGGAGTATGCAGACCGAAAGGTTAGAGACTTGGAGTTCATGGAAGGTGAACAAGTCTTGTTGAAGGTTTCACCCATGAAAGGGGTGATGCGGTTCGGAAAAAGGGGTAAGTTAAGTCCAAGGTACATTGGACCATTTGAAGTGCTTAAGAGAATAGGGGAGGTGGCTTATGAATTAGCCTTACCCCCAGGGCTGTCCGGAGTGCATCCGGTATTTCATGTGTCCATGTTGAAAAGATACCATGGAGATGGAAACTACATCATCCGTTGGGATTCAGTTTTGTTGGATGAGAACTTGACTTATGAAGAGGAACCGGTTGCTATATAGAGAAGAGAAGTTCGCAAGTTGAGGTCGAGAGAGATTGCATCCATCAAAGTTCAATGGAAGAATCGACCGGTTGAAGAAGCTACTTGGGAGAAGGAGGCAGATATGCAAGAAAAATACCCACATCTGTTTACAGATTCAGGTACTCCTTTTCGCCATTGTTTTTCTTCTTTTGATCGTTCGGGGACGAACGATGGGTAAATTGGTATCTATTGTAATGACCTGTTTAGTCGTTTTGAGCAACAGATTTTTTTCGGGAAAACTGGCTGGGACGACGGATGTCACGACGGACCGTCGTGGTCACGACGGCCCGTCGTGGCACGTCGGCCCGTCAGGGAAGTTTCATCATGACACTTAGAATTCTTCAATTTGGATATTAAAATCGACTCTCTATAATTGTGACGGACCTGCAGGACGTGCCGTCACATCCACGATGAACCGTCGTGAGTTTCCGTTGCAAAACACTTCAACTTTTGAGAATTTGGTACAAGAAACGAGTTTCTGACCGTCATGAGGGAGGTGCAGGATGGACCGTCACAGGGGTGACGGGCCGTCACAGTCCACCTAAAATTTGGGGAGGATGCGACGACCATCGTGACGGACCATCGCAGGCACGACGGGCCGTCACAGGTTGCGCAAATCCCAGGCAGAATGGGATTTCTTCACACGTTTTAAGGGACGTTTTGGACTATTCTTTCCTTAATTATAAGGATTGAGGGTTTATATTAATAACTCAAATCCTTGAGGGACAAAAGGGGTAACTTTGGGTTAATTAGTGGGGTTTTATTGTCCTCTTTTACACTTAATTATATTTAATTAGGGTAAAGGAAAGAGGGTTTGAATAAAACAACAAAGAAGAGAAAGAACAAGAGAGAAAAGAGAGACACGAATTGAGAGAGTATATGATCGATCGAAGAGGGAAGAGGAATAACAAAGCTTGGGAGATTTCTTGTTGATTCCAATTCTTCGGTGGAGGTAGGTTATGGTTTTATATTACGATATTCGTAGTGAACTCTTAATAGTGATATTATGTGTTGATAGTATTGTAAACCCTGCTATGTGCTTAAATTGTATGCTTGCATGATTATGATTATGAAATTGTGATGAATTAAAAGCATGATGAAGCTATTGAATCCCAAATCTTGAAAGAACCCTAATTCGCTTGATATATTATATAATAAGATTGATGATGCCTTAGTATGAAAGAAGGCTTGATAAATTATATAATGAGAATGAGGATGCTTAGTGTAAAAGAAGGCTTGATGAATTAGGGGATCGGGTGCCACGTTCCGGTACCAGGATAGAATGAATATGAGGATCGGAGTGTCACGTTCCGACACCAGGATAGTATATGGATCGGGTGCCCAATTCCGGTACCACCAGGATAGAATGAATATGAGGATCGAGTGTCACGTTCCGACACCAGATAGTATATGGATCGGGTGCCACGTTCCGGTACCAGGGAATAGAATGAATATGAGGATCGGAGTGTCACGTTCCGACACCAGGATAGTATATGGATCGGGGTGCCACGTTCCGGTACCAGGATAGTATATGGGGATCGGAGTGCCACGTCCGGCACCAGGATAGAATGAATATAAGGAGCGGAGTGTCATGTACCGACACAAGAGGAAGAAAGATAATGAATCTTGAAAGATAATGAATATACTCAATCTAATGAACTTAACTCCCAAATGAGTATGGTATTGGGGCTTGAGTCCTCATGTGTGAACTCGGTTGTATTCATTGATGAAATAATATTGTTATTGCTACATGTTGAGTATTGTAGTTGATTTACATTATTATTGATATATATTGTTCCCTATTTTGAGTTAGCCGATGATATCTACTCAGTACGTGTGGTTGTACTGACCCCCTACTTTATGTTTTCTTCTTGTTATTTGTGTAATGCAGCAAACGTTCCGTCAACTTCAACTCAACAGTAGATCTAGCTAGTCTTCACTACCTTCGGAAATCCAGGGTGAGCTAACGCGTCTAGCTTGGACTGGGTCTTCTTCTTCAAGTCTTGATGCCTTGAACTTCCGGCATGGACTAGCTTTTATTGTTTTAACTTCTTAGACAGTTTTAGTTTAGCAATTTGAGATAGATGTTCTTGTGATGATGACTTCCAGATTTTGGGGATGATAATAATAGTTTTGAATTGTTTTTATTAATGAGTTCTAGTCTTCCGCATTTCTTTTGTTGATATTGTACTAAAATGTTAAAGGTTAGATTGGTTGGTTCGCTCACATAGGAGGGTAAATGTGGGTGACAGTCGCGTCCCCGTTTTGGGTCGTGACATAAGGAAAGGAAAGGCATTGGAGAAGTAGTTACTTGACTTCAATTCTTTGGTGGAGGTAGGTTATGGTTTATGCTATTTGATAGTAAACTCTTAATAGTGATTGATATGCCTTGAATGATATTGTGAAGTTCTCTATGTACTTGACTGTGTGATTGTGTGATTTGGTTGTGTGGTTTGTGATTGGTCTGAAATCCTGAGACCGTAGAATTTATATTCTCTAATCCTATCTATCGAAGTGATGCCTTGAATAAAGAAGGCTTGATGAAATAATATAACAATGAATTGAAAGCGGTGATAATTAAGGATAAATTAATAGTATAATTGGATCGGAGTGTCACGTTCCGACACGGTATTCTTAGATCGGAGTGTCACGTTCCGACACGGTATTTTTGGATTGGAGTGTCACGTTCGGACACGATAATATTAAAGGAAAAATATGTTGAATTAATGGAAGATATTCAATCTCAAAGAACTCAACTCCCAAAATGGTTTGGTTTGGAGGCATGAGTCCTCATGTGTGATCTTGATACCGTTGACTTAATACATGCTTACTTTATTGTTATTGACACTTGTTCATGTTGTTTGTTGCTTATCACATTTTAAGTGCTATAGTTGAGTTCATACTATTATTCTTTGTATATTAGTTACTATTTTGGGTTGACCGATGATACTTACTCAGTACATGTTGCCTCGTACTGAGTCCTACTTTTTTTCTTCTTTGTTTTCCTTTTATGAAATGCAACGAGTGTACCTATGACTTCTGATTTCCCTCAGCTCTAGCCAGCCTCCGCATATCAAGTTACAGGGTGACTATCCATTCAAGCTCGTGTTGGATTCTCTCGGTCACGACATGATGTCCTATACTTTCGGACACATACCATTTTATTCTTTATTTTAGTGTATTCGATATTGTTAGACTTAGTATTGGAGATTAGATGTCCTTGATGCGATGACTATCAGATTTTGGGATGATAAGTATTAAACTTTAGAAACTTATTTAAATTGGTTGCTTAGTATCTTTTAGCTCCGCATTATTTATAATATTTATAGTTGAACTATTGGTATATGTTGGGGTTTAGATGTGTTGGTTCGTCCACCTAAGGAGGTAAGTGTGGGTGCCATTCACGAGCCATTTTGGGTCGTGACACTTGTCCACATTGATTAATGATAATGATTAAAAAAAGGGAATAACAAAAGGCAATGTGATTAATTGTTTATGTGTGATGTGTTGAGAAAGGGTTGAAGGCTTGTTGAATTATTGTCGATGTGACTTTATGTTTGTGTGGTTATGAACTGTGCGATGTTATGAAAATGGTCATCTCCTCATGATTTGTGTGAATTTGTCATCTGCATTATTCTGAGGCATTGGTTGTGACATGTGTTATGTTCATTGAGAAAGAATGAGTACTCAAGAGGATGTACCATTTCGAGGGATGCGCCGCGATGGATACTGTATTTCAAGGGACGTATCGCGCACCGCGATGGTTACTATTATAGAGGGTCTTGTCGTGCGCCGCAACAGATGCATGGACAGATATGTCCCCCATGGGTCCCGGGCTGAGAGACAGCGGGTGTGTATCACTAGGTAAGACATGCATCATTATACTTGACATTGCATTCCATTGCATTGCACATACTTATCATTAGTGAACATGATATCATGTTTTGCTGATTTCTGATTGCCTTTCTTCGGAATTTGTGATTGATCAATTTTGATCTTGTTATTGCGGATATATAATTTGTTAAAGTGATGTTCTTGAGGATATGTAATTTGTATAAGTTTTGTTGTTGAGCTACGTGCTATGTAAACTGCGACCTATTAGGTTGGGTTGATTTTACTGCAGGTTGTAGTTGTGGAGGTTTTATTGGGGGTCATAGGAGTACCCGTATTTCATCCTCTTAGCTTGTGTTTAGAGGTTTACTTCCCGAGTACCGTGTGGTTTGGTACTCACCCCTTGCTTTTACAAATTTTTGTAGGTTATCAGCCTAGATTTTTGTTGTACTTGTTATTCTCTTCTTTTCCGAGGCTTCTTGGAGATTTGTGAGGTAGGTATTTCCATCTTAGTAGACTTTCTTCTCCATAATTATGATCTTGTTCTATTCTAGAAACAAGTTCATTTGAGACTTGAGTTTTTCTTTTGAATCAATTGTAATACTTTAGAGGCTTGTACACGTGACTACCATGTTTTGGGTTTTTTATTAAACTACTTATATTTTATTTCCGCACTTCATTGTAATGGTTGAGTTTTAGGCTGATTTGTCTTGGTGGGATAAGACGAGTGCTATCACGCCCATTTTTGTGTCATGACACATAGTATCTTTATATTGCAACTGTTCGTACAAAATGTCACCTTAAGTACTCTATGGAAATAGTTCCACCAATTATTTTCCCTAAATTATTTCATTCCACTTATTTTTGTAACGACCCATTTGTTCAATTTGAGCAATAGAGAATTTTATTTCATAAAATAATTTTCGATAGATTCTAAATGGGTTTTGACTATTTGTAATTATAATTATAAAAATAATGGGATAATTTTAATAATTTATATAGTTGAGGGTTAAAGAAGATAAAATTATAATTAATTGTGGGTTCCTTTTACCACTTTTATAATTAGTCATATAACAATTAGGGTAACAATAATCAATAGAAAAAAAATAATAATAAAAAGTGACGCATGGTTGTACAAGAATATGCGAAGGCGGCTTCAGGTAAGAATGATTTCACTCTAATTCTTCTTAGTGCATTAATTGTATGTATGATTATTAGTGAAGTAGGAAAATTATAAAGTGCAAAAGTGTGGCCTCAATTTGTATGAATATGATTAATTGATTGAGTGAGATTTTTTTACAGAAGTGAGGAAATTAATATTTGACAATGGTTAGTGAAAATGGCTAATGGCAATAAAATAATATTGTAAGTTCTGCATATTCCATATATACAGGTCATGTAGTTTGGATTGCTGTTTGTTCGTATGCCACTGGTTTTATGACCAGTGGCTTCCATCTTTATATGTTAATATTTTGTTCTCACATTATAAATTATATTTTAATATATTAAGATAGGTAATTAAAATATAGGTGTATTGTATTATTTAAATTTCATTTAAGTTATGCTAGTTGGAGGAATTAAGACTTATCCTTAGGTTTGAACGTTAGAAAAAATGATTAGAAATTAGGTGAGTTGTTGGGTTTAGGCTGGACATAAAATAATATGAGTGTTTATAGACTCGATAACTTAAAAATTATGCATAAATACTTGATAGATTGAAAACGTTCGGAGACATTGAGGAAAATAAAAGTATTGGAGAAGTAGCTTGCTTGACTTCGGTTCTTCGGTGGAGGTAGGTTATGGTTTATGCTCTTTGATAGTAAACTCTTAATAGTGACTGATATGCATTGAATGATATTGTGAAGTTTTCTATGTACTTGATTGTGTGACTGTGTGGCTCGGTCATGTGTTTTTTTTTTTGTGATTGGTCTGAAATCCCGAGACTGTGGAATGTATAATCTTAAACCATCTCTATTGAAGTGATGCCTTGAATAAAGAAGGCTCATATTATTAACAAATGGAAGAGTGGTGATATTAAATTATAAATTAATGATATTCTTGGATCGGAGTGTCACGTTCCGACACGGTATTTTTGGATCGGAGTGCCACGTTCCGACACGATATTCTTGGATCGGAGTGTCACGTTCCGACACATTATTCTTGGATCGGAGTGTCACGTTCCGACACGGTAATATTAAAGGAAAAACATGTTGAATTAATGGAAAGTACTCATTCTCAAAGAACTCTACTCCCAAAATGGTTTGGTTTGGAGGCATGAGTCCTCATGTGTGATTTTGATATCATTGACTTATTACGAGCTTACTTAAATGTTGTTGACACTTGTTCATGTTAAGTGCTATGGTTGAGTTCATACTATTATTTATTGTATATTAGTTCCTATTTTGGGTTGCCGATGATACCTACTCAGTACATGTTGCCCCCGTACTGAGTCCTACTTGTGTTTTTCTTTGTTTTCCTTGTATGAAATGCAGCGAGTGTATCTATGCCTTCAGATTTCCCTCAGCTCTAGCCAGCCTCCCGCATATCAAGTTCCAGGGTGAGCTATCCATTCAAGCTCATGTTGGATTCTTTCGGTCATGACATGATGTCCTATACTTTCGGACACATACCATTTTATTCTTTTATTTTGGTGTATTTGATATTCTTAGACTTAGTATTGGAGATTAGATGTCCTTGATGTGATGACTTTCAGGTTTTGTGAAATTATATTTAGTAAGATTTTGAGTTTCTATGTTATCTTTGTATTTTGTAAGTTATGGTAAATTGGTTGGTTCTCCCACTTAGGAGGTTAAGTGTGGGTGTCACTCAAGACTCATTTTGGGTCGTGACAGACTTGGTATCAGAGCGTTAGGTTCAGTGATCTCATCACACAAGGACAAGTCTAATAGAGTCTTGAAGAACGGTATGGGGACGCCTTTAGTTTTCTTCGAGAAGCTATACGACTTTAGGAAAACTTCATTCCTTCTTTCTTTCGTGCTACTACTTGAGTCCAATTTGTATCTAGGTGATACAACTTGGTATCTGATCTTCTTCACTCTATTTCGCATATGATTAGTACAATAGTAGTAAAATTGGAAACACAAACATCAGTAAGAATGTATGCGTCCTTAAAAATAGATATGATTCCACGATTTACTATAGACATGTAATTACTAGTGACTAGTATGATGTTTTTATTAAGTTCTTAAAGTTGAAACTCCTATTCTTTATGGGTACTGAATGTGAAGATGCTTATGATTTCCTTATTGTTTGTCACAAGTGTTGTTTCTTAAGATGGATATGATAGAGTGATTGGACTTTGAGTTTCTTACTTACTAATTTAAGGAATATGCAAAAATGTGATGACAGTCTCTGTCACGACCCAACCCGATGGGCCGTGACTAGTGCCCATTTTGGACACTCACATACAAACCTATAAAGTATGACCAACTGAAACTAAGACAATATGGAATTTAATCAATTCAAGCCAAACCCAACGCCATATATATATAAAGTGGATCTATCTCATAAAGAGTCATAACCATTCAACCGTAACAACATACGCGAGCCGACAAGGCCGCCACTATTAAAAGCATAATAGCATACGCAGCCGACAAGGCTGCCACTACACAATACACAAAAATGTACATAGCCGACAAGGCTGCCCTTGTACAAACGGACATCCCAAACATACCATGTCCAGACCATTATCCAAAACATAAATATACAACCCACACGATGTCTACAGACCTCTAAGAGTATAGTAGTGAAACTCGACGAGACAGGGCCCCGCCATACCCATAGACAAGCAAAAGACTACACAAAAGTTATGTACCAAAATGACTGGGCTCCGGAACAGTGGAGCTCTCCCAAACAGCAGAGTAGATATCCTAGGCGGGAGGATCACCGAACTGAGCGTCTACACCTGCGGGCATGAAACGCAGCCCTCCCGAGAAAAGGGGGTCAGTACGGCCAATGTATTGAGTATGTAAAGCATAAGTTAAAGATGACAGGATACCAACATGATAAGTCGAAACAAGATATCGCTACACATGTACCTTTTAATTGAAAATCATGCATATTTTTAACATATAAGATGCCCAGCTTCACTAGTAAGGGGCTTGGCAAAATAATCATCATTATATATACATCATACGTACCCGGCCCTCTAATGAGGGACTCGCTGAAATAGTCATCACATCATCTCTGTCATCATCATCATCATAACCATCCTCATCACCAATCATATATATAATATACATACCCGGCCCTCTTGTGAGGGACTCGGTGACATATGCAAGAAACTCCGCACGAACATTACCCGGCCCGGGACTCGTTGAAATGATAAATGACTCTATGCACGAGCAGAATATTATGAGCAACCATATGCAATTAAAATCATTTCTTATGACTCAATAGAACAATCAACGTGAACCAGCAAGGAGTATTACCAAAGATTAACGTTATATCAAGATTATGAACCTTTAATACAATATGGAAACGTAAAATCTCAATGACTCTAAGAAGCTCTACCATAAATATCAGAAATCACCATAGCCTTAGACATAGCCGATATATAAAGGAATAGTTGTGGAAGCAAGAATATACGTCACCTAGACGCTCTAGAAGTAAGTATCAAATCTGTCCACTATTCGCTCATTTTTAAAAGTCATGCCAAACAAAGAAAGAAAGGATAGTGTTACATACCGAATAGTCGAGCCGCACGTCCAATATT
Organism: Solanum peruvianum; assembly: GCA_027705065.1. Classification (NCBI taxonomy): domain Eukaryota; kingdom Viridiplantae; phylum Streptophyta; class Magnoliopsida; order Solanales; family Solanaceae; genus Solanum; species Solanum peruvianum. Next base: position 16,470,834 of record JAKWJD010001762.1, on the reverse strand, counting down.
TACTGCTCAAGGTATTAATCTATAACAAGCAACAATGGTGCCGCAATTAGATAAACGTCGCGCTTTACTACTTATTGTAAGCTAGCTAATAATCTAACAAAAATCCGGCAGCACTTCCCCTATTTTCTTTACTTCGTCCCAATCCGACAACAACCCAAATTATCCACAGCAATACCAACAACACATATAATCCAACGAATCATATTAAACAGCCCCCCCAAAATAGTTCCGTTTTGGCAACCATAGTAATGGAACAACGACACACCGAGCGATAACTCATTTTATAATTCGCAACACATCTACCTTATCGTATTCATCCTTTGGAGTATATACCCATAATCACATTAACATATACATAACACCAAAACAGAATTTTCCGCAGTTTGCTTTAATCAAAACAGCCCAAACACTAACATAACACCACTAGCAATCCGATCATGGTTTCTGTTCATACTTAGAACATTCAATAACTAAAACAAATTTCCTAAGCTACTGTTCACGCCCCCTTCTTAACATTAAAGGCTAATTAACAAAGGTATTCTAAGGAATTAACACACCAAGCAAAGAGATTACTAACCAATTTCTTTGCAGCTGCTGGCCAAGAAGTTTCATGGCTGGTTTTCTCCATTTACATGGCTGCCCAAGTCATGTGGTGAAAGAGATGATATGCTTGGAAAGCATTTCACTACACCATTTAACAATATGAAGTGGAGGCAGCCCCCCACTACACATGCTCCACTAAGTCCATCTCCAAATCTGATTTCTTTTTAATACATAATAATATGAAGTGGAGGCAGCCCCCCACTACACATTCTCCACTAAGTCCATCTCCCAAATCTGATTTCTTTTTAAATACTTAATAATATGAAGTGGAGGCAGCCCCCCACTACACATGCTCCACTAATTAATCCCACACTTAAAGTTAATGGCCTAATCAGCCACTAATTAATATCACATTTAGAATTAACATCCTTGCCTAACATTTCTTTAAACACTTGGAACTTAAAATAAAATCTCATTTCCCGAACTTACATCTACTAGTTCATGACGCGCACTACGTATAAAAATACGAGGCATAACATCCTTCCCCCCTTAGGAACATTCGTCCTCGAATGTTAAGTTAGCGTCTTACCGGAAATAAAAAAAATACCAGCGAAGTCTCTCTAGCAGTTATACCTATCAACCTGCATTCCGTAACTTACACATGCATCACAGAGTCACAACTTACTACATAATCTCGTTTATCAATCAATATAGTCAAGCTAGAAATTGAATTACCTGCAGGTACGGGGAATAAGTAAGGATACTTATTCTTCATTTCGTCTTCCGCTTCCCAAGTCATCTCCTCCCTATTATTATTTTGCCACAACACTTTGACGGAAGCCACATCCTTAGTACGTAACCTTCTAACCTGTTGATCAAGTATAGCTACGGGCTTCTCCTCAAATGACAACTCCTTTGTTACCTGAACATCATCTACAGGGAATACTCTAGAAGGATCACCAATACATTTACGAAGCATCGATACATGGAAGACTGGATGTACCACTTCCAAATCAGATGGTAGATCCAACTCATATGCAACCTTGCCTACCTACGAACAATCTAATAAGGCCCAATGTATCTTGTACTGAGTTTCCCCTTCCTGCCAAATCTCATCACACCCTTCATGGGTGATACTTTCAGGAATACCCAGTCACCAATCTGAAACTCCAAATCTCTACGCCGATTATCTGCATATGACTTCTGTCGACTCTGGGCTGCTAATAATCTTTCTTGAATAAGCTTTACCTTGTCAACAGCTTGCTGAATCATATCCGGGCCTATTAACTTAGTTTCTCCAACATCAAACCAACCAATAGGTGACCTGCACTTCCTCCCATATAAGGCCTCCTACGGTGCCATTTGGATACTAGAATGGTAGCTATTATTATAGGAAAACTCAATGAGCGGCAAGTGATCATCCTAGCTACCTTTGAAGTCAATAATACAGGCCCGCAACATATCTTCTAATGTCTGAATAGTACGCTCAGCCTTCCCCTCAGTCTGAGGGTGAAATGTTGTGCTAAGGTTCACCTGTGTCCCCAATCCCTTCTGAAATGATCTCCAAAAGTTGGCTGTAAATTGAGCTCCTCTGTCTGATATAATGGACGTGGGAATCCCATGAAGTCTCACTATCTCCATGATATATAACCTCGCATAATCTTCAGCCGAATAAGTAGTCCTGACTGGAAGAAAATGGGCCGATTTCTTCAGCCTATCTACAATAACCCATATAGAGTTATACTTCCGTTGGGTGCGAGGTAAGCCTGTAATGAAGTCCATATTAATCATCTCCCATTTCCAAGTCGGAATTTCTATCTCTTGTAATAATCCACCAGGCTTTTGATGTTCGATCTTGACTTGTTGACAATTCAAGCACTGAGCAACAAACTCCGTTATGTCCTTTTTCATGCCATCCCACCAGTATAAGCATCTGAGGTCATGATACATTTTTGTTGACCCTGGGTGAATAGAATAACGGGCAGAGTGTGCCTCTCCCATAACCTGCCGTCGTAGCCCCGCAATATCGGGTACACACAATCTGCCTTCATATCGTAACACTCCGTCAGGTGTAACCTTAAATGGGGTCTTTTCCTTTTTAAGAGCTTCATCTCTATACTGTGCCAGAATAGGGTCCTCGTATTGGTGTCTCTTTACCTCATCTATGATTGAGGACTCAGCAACCTCTCTGATAGAAACTCCACTATCTTCTGAATTAGCCAGACGGACTCCAAGGCTGGATAGCCGCTGAATCTCCCGAACCATCTCCCTCCTTTCTGGTTGTACATCTGTCAAGCTACCCATGGACTTACGGCTAAGAGCATCTACTACAACATTCGCTTTCCCTGGATGATATAAAATATCAACATCATAATCCTTTAGCAACTCTAACCACCACCTCTGTCGTAAATTCAGCTCCTTCTGTTTAAAGATATATTGGAGACTCTTATGATCTGTATAGATGTCCACATGGACACCATATATATAATGCCTCTATATCTTCAAGGCATGAACCACGACCGCTAACTCCAGATCGTGAGTAGGATAGTTCTTTTCATGCTTCCTAAGCTGTCGGGAGGCATAGGCTATAACTTTGCCATGGTGCATCAATACACATCCTAGCCCAACACCGGAAGCATCACAATAAATAACATAACCGTCTGGTCCCTCCGGAAGAGTTAGGACTGGAGCTGTAGTCAATTTGTCTTTAAATAGCTGGAAGCTTCGCTCACAAGCATCAGTCCACTGGAACTTGGCTGCCTTTTGAGTTAGCCTTGTCAAAGGCGCTGATATTGAGGCAAAATTTTCTACGAATCTCCTGTAATATCCTGCTAACCCCAGAAAGTTGCGTACCTCAGTAGGCGTCGTAGGTCTGGGCCAAGTTTTTACCGCCTCAATCTTCTGCATGTCTACCCGAATACCATCAGCTCCAATAATATGCCCCAAGAATGCCACTGAAGTCAACCAGAACTCGCACTTAGAAAACTTAGCATACAACTTCTGGTGCTGAAGCACCCTAAGTACCGTCCTTAAATGGTCTGCATGCTCTTCTTCTGAACGTGAATAGACTAGAATGTCGTCTATAAATACAATAACAAACATATCAAGGAATGGTTTAAATACTCGATTCATTAAATCCATAAACACCGCTGGAGCATTAGTCAGCCCAAAAGACAGCACTCTAAACTCATAATGCCCGTATCGGGTCCGGAATGCCGTCTTTGGAATATCTGCCTCCCTTACCCGCACCTGATGATAACCTGACTGCAAGTCTATCTTTGAAAAACACTTAGCACCCTCCAACTGGTCAAATAGATCGTCAATTCTTGGGAGGGGATACCTATTCTTCACTGTTACTTTGTTCAGCTGCCTATAATCAATACACATCCGCACCCATCCTTCTTCCTCACAAACAGTACCGGTGCTCCCCAAGGTGACGTACTAGGCCTGATGAAGCCCTTTTCTAAAAAATCTCTCAATTGCTCTTTCAATTCTTTCAACTCAGCAGGTGCCATTCTATAAGGAGGTATAGATATAGGCTGGGTATCTGGCAGTACATCTATAGTAAACTCTATCTCCCGTTCTGGAGGAAGGCCTGGAAGTTCCTCTGGGAATACATCGGGAAATTCATTAACTACTGGGACTGATTGAAGAGTCGGTGTGCTCTGCCTTTATGTCATGCACCCGAACCAGATGATAAATATAGCCTTTTCTAACCATCTTCCTGGCCTTAAGGTATGAAATGAACTTACCTTTCGGCGATACTGTACTCCCCTTCCACTCTATAATCGGTTCCCCTGGAAATTGAAATCGACTATCTTTCCTCTACAATCAACATTAGCATAACAAGCAGCCAACCAATCCATGCCCAAGATAATATCAAACTCAATCATATTTAGCTCTATTAGATCTGCTACGGTACGACGACTATATATAACCACTGAGCAATTCTTATATACTCGCGTAGCTATGACAAAATCTCCTACAGGCGTAGCTACCTCAAATGGTTCTATCAACTCAGACTCTATTCCAATCCTACTAGCAACGAAGGGAGATATAAATGATAAGGTGGAACCTGGGTCTATCAATGCACACACACTTCGGGAGAATAGTGATAATATACCTGTGATCACATTAGGTGACGCCTTCTGATCCTGCCTACTAGTCAAAGCATATATACGGTTCGAGGGACCGCTAGAACTGGAAGCTCCACCACGTCCTCTACCATGGCCTGCTGGCGCCTGAATACCCTGCCCCATAGGACGCATAGCCACAGAAGGAGATGAACCAGCAACGGACCCAAAAGGCTGTGCAATACCACCTGCACTACCTCTAAGATGACACTCCCTCATAGTATGACCCTGACGGCCGCAGGAAAAACACGCACCTGTAGCCCAACGACATTCCCCAGGATGGGACCTACCACAGCGAGAACACCGAGGCAAAGGTGGCCTCGACTGGCTCAAACCCCTGCCCATCTGTGACCCTGACGTCCTAGAGCTCTGACCAGCTTCCGAATATCTCGTACGATCGAACCCCCTACCCATGGAACGTAGGGGTGCACTCTGTGCTGGCTGGGAAGAAAATCTAACATGCTGCTTAGACTGCCCGCCTCGAAACTCGTCAGGATAACCTGCTGATCTAGCCCTCTTATGCTGGCCTCTATTATAATCTCTATCTGGCTGACGTCCCCAGTGCCGATCCTCTACCCCCTGTGTATATGCCTGCACCCGAGCAATGTCCATCCCTGGCTGAAGAGTCACTGCCATACAACCGTCAATCAGATAACGATCCAATCCCATCACATAACGATGTACCCTGTCTGCCATATCCGCCACAATAGTAGGCGCATGCCTAGACAATGAATCAAACTCGAGGCTATACTCTTGAATGCTCCTGCCATTCTGCCTCAAATGCAAAAATCTATCGACTCTAGCTCGCTTCATCTCTGGAGGCAGGAAGTGGCCCTGGAAAGCCTCCACAAATTCATCCCATATCGCTGGAGGAGCACCCTCACCCCTAGATAACTCCCAAGACTCATACCAATTAATAGCTACATCCCGCAAACGATATGTAGCCAACTCGACAGACTCGGTCTCCGAAGCTTTGATTATCCTCAATGTACACTGCATCTGACGAATAAACTCTTGCGGATCATCCTGGGGCCTTGACCCAAAGAACTCTGGAGGATTACAACTTAAGAAGTCATGAGCTCTTAAGCTATCAGATCTGTCCGCATGATCAACTCCTAGTCCATGCCTGCGAGCCTGACCTGCCACTAATCTAGTCAGCAACTGAACCGCATCTCTCATGGCCCTATCCTCTGCCCCTGGCTGAGGAGCTGGAGGTTCAGGTTCTGGGCCTCGGGGGCTAGTGGTGGTGTCCTCCAAAATGGAGTTCTTATTGCTCTAAGCTCCTCTAGCGGTGGCGGTGTAGCAGAGCTCTCCGACTGGAGCACAATACCAGGCATAGACTGGGCACAGGCCCTAGTAACTCTCTGGGTCTGACAAGTACTTTCTGCTACCGATTTGCCATTCTGGGCGGCTGTCGCTTTCTTTGGAGGCATAACTGAAAACACAGGGATTCGTTAGAGGGATTATCCTGTTAAAGCTCTCTATCGCACGATCTAGAATAGGAAGAAAGATGACATCCTAAATGTCCTGTAGCTTCCTGTTTATAGATGTGGTGAACAACACACCGATAAACAAGACTCTACTAGACACGGTCTGTAGACACTTCCAAGGAAGAACCGCTCTGATACCACTTTGTCACGACCCAACCCGATGGGCCGTGACTAGTGCCCATTTTGGACACTCACATACAAACTTATAAAGTATGACCAAGTGAAACTAAGACATATGAAATTTAATCAATTCAAGCCAAACCCAACGCCATATATATATAAAGTGGATCTATCTCATAAAGAGTCATAACCATTCAACCGTAACAACATACGCGAGCCGACAAGGCCGCCACTATTCAAAGCATAATAGCATACGCAGCCGACAAGGCTGCCACTACACAATACACAAAGATGTACATAGCCGACAAGGCTGCCCTTGTACAAACGGACATCCCAAACATACCATGTCCAGACCATTATCCAAAACATAAATATACAACCCACACGATGTCTACAGACCTCTAAGAGTATAGTAGTGAAACTCGACGAGACAGGGCCCCGCCATACCCATAGACAAGCAAAAGACTACACAAAAGTTATGTACCAAAATGACTGGGCTCCGGAATAGTGGAGCTCTCCCAAACAGCAGAGTAGATATCCTAGGCGGGAGGATCACCGAATTGAGCGTCTACACCTGCGGTCATGAAACGCAGCCCCCCCCCCCCCCCGAGAAAAGGGGGTCAGTACGGACAATGTACTGAGTATGTAAAGCATAAGGTAAAGATGACAGGATACCAACATGATAAGTCGAAACAAGATATCGCTACACATAAACCTTTTAAATGAAAATCATGCATATCTTTAACATATAAGATGCCCAGCTTCCCTAGTAAGGGGCTTGGCAAAATAATCATCATTATATATACATCATACGTACCCGGCCTTCTAATGAGGGACTCGGTGAAATAGTCATCACATCATCTCCGTCATCATCATCATCATAACCATACTCATCACCAATCATATATATAATATACATACCCGGCCCTCTAGTGAGAGACTCGGTGACATATGCAAGAAACTCCGCACGAACATTACCCGGCCCGGGACTCGGTGAAATGATAAATGACTCTATGCATGAGCAGAATATTATGAGCAACCATATGCAATTAAAATCATTTCTTATAACTCAATAGAACAATCAACGTGAACCAGCAAGGAGTATTACCAAAGATTAACGTTATATCAAGATTATGAACCTTTAATACAATATGGAAACGTAAAATCTCAATGACTCTAAGAAGCTCTACCATAAATATCAGAAATCACCATAGCCTTAGACATAGCCGATATATAAAGGAATAGTTGTGGAAGCAAGAATATACGTCACCTAGACGCTCTAGAAGTAAGTATCAAATTTGTCCACTATTCGCTCATTTTTAAAAGTCATGCCAAACAAAGAAAGAAAGGATAGCGTTACATACCGAATAGTCGAGCCGCACGTCCAATATTTACTGCTCAAGGTATTAATCTATAAACAACAATCGTGCCGCAATTAGATAAACGTCGCGCTTTACTACTTATTGTAAGCTAGCTAATAATCTAACGAAAATCCGGCAGCACTTCCCCTATTTTCTTTACTTCGTCCCAATCTGACAACAACCCAAATTATCCATAGCAATACCACAAACATATAATCCAACGAATCATATTAAACAGCCTCCCCCAAAACAGTTCCGTTTTGGCAACCATAGTAACGAAACAACGACCAGCGAGCGATAACTCATTTTATAATTTGCAACACATCTACCTTATCGTATTCATCCTTTGGAGTATATACCCATAATCACAATTAACATATACATAACACCAAAACAGAATTTTCCGCAGTTTGCTTTAATCAAAACAGCCCAAACACTAACATAACACCACTAGCAATCCGATCATGGTTTCTGTTCACACTTAGAACTAAAACAAATTTCCTAAGCTACTATTCACGTCCCCTTCTTAACATTAAAGGCTAATTAACAAAGGTATTCTAAGGAATTAACACACCAAGCAAAGAGATTACTAACCAATTTCTTTGCAGCTGTTGGCCAAGAGTTTCATGGCTGGTTTTCTCCATTTCCATGGCTGCCCAAGTCATGTGGTGAAAGAGATGATATGCTTGGAAAGCATTTCACTACATCATTTAACAATATGAAGTGGAGGAAGCCCCCCACTACACATGCTCCACTAAGTCCATCTCCGAATCTGATTTCTTTTTAATACTTAACAATATGAAGTGGAGGCAGCCCCCACTACACATTCTCCACTAAGTCCATCTCCCAAATCTGATTTCTTTTTAAATACTTAATAATATCAAGTGGAGGCAGCCCCCCACTACACATGCTCCACTAATTAATCCCACACTTAAAGTTAATGGCCTAATCAGCCACTAATTAATATCACATTTAGAATTAACATCCTTGCCTAACATTTCTTTAAACACTTGGAACTTAAAATAAAATCTCATTTCCCGAACTTACATCTACTAGTTCATGACGCGCACTACGTATAAAAATACGAGGCATAACAGTCTCATGTTGAGTCCTGCCGTTAATGACACTACCTATGAATTGGGTATCCTTTATGGCTTCTTCATGGGGAAGTGTATTATCTGGATCTTAAGAGATATAAGGTTGATGGGGTGAAGCAAGATGACTTTGCCAAGGTGCATACTATCAAAAAGTTCGTAAGGGACGATTAGATAATGAAATTTTGTTGAGTCAATCGGTGGTAGAATGAATCTCTATTACAATTTCATAGACTAAGTGTATAAAAGAAAAGGGTCATGATACGACTACTACAATAATATCAATGTTTACTTGGTTAAAGTTATTATGTGTGTTATTTTTTCATCGACTATACCTAAGAATGAATTTAATAATATTTTAGATCTATTCAATGGATAGAAATATGTCAGATGTTGGTGTACTATCTTCTTAGTAGGTAAGACGTGTTTTAGTGAGGCATATAACGAACTTTTAAAGTGTGGTAATAGTGTTATATGAAAATGAATACATCAATTCTCAAGTGTGAATACTAACTGCTTAAAGAGTTATTAGTGGTATGTCATGTTTAGATAATAAGATTCGGTGTTGCTTTTACATTTGAGAAATCAACTAATTTATTACTACACGAGCTTGGATTGAACATTATTTATTATTTATTTACTTTAGAAAATTTTAGTGGTTGATCTTTAGTACAGATATTAACACAACTTAAGCTGTGCAATATATCTTGAGGGTTCTCAATGAGGACTGGTGATTTTATCTTAAGCTTCAAAAGGTAGATTGACACTAGCATGACAGACTTATAGGGAAAGAAAATCCTAGTGAGTATACTTTGGGTGAAGTAAAATGAAGATTTTAGTAAGAAAGTTCATATAAAAATTAGGTTAGTCCCTTGAATTTGATTGGTATACCAGAGTTTAAGGTCTCAGGATATAAAAAGTTTCACTTCGTGGTGATAACAAGGACTAACTGAGCATGATGGTGAAAAGCGTTCGTGAGGGATTGTGATTGATATGAAACTATATAATAAGGATTTGTTGGTTAAATGATTTTTGCATTGTAATAAAGACTTGTGAGCATCTAAGGTTGTGACTTTCTACTATTTAGTGAAGTAATGTGATTGTATGAAACGTTTTAGAAGATATTGGGGCACCGCTTGTATAGAACTTAAAGGATCTAGAGTCATAATTAAAATAAGATAAAATTTATGGGATGTGTAGCTCTCAGAATTAGGTGAGAGCAAGGATTATTTTCTTTGTATGCTTGGATTAAAAATATATCTTCGAAAGGATTGAGAATGGGATTCAAGAGCGCGTGATTTTCCTAATTTGTTTTGGTTAAAGCAATAATGTAACAGGTTAATCAGATTGGTTAAAAGTTATTGGATAAATTTTAAAAGAGGAGTGTACAAGCATTCATCTTGAGTGGGATGATAAGCTTTGTTGTAGTGTTGAATATAGCAATTAGTAGGGTTAGATTTTAGCGTAGGATATGGTAAGGTTGATGATAAGATAAGATACAGTAATTCATAAAAATCTTCAAAGTATAAGCAAATATAGATATATAAGGGCATTGTATTACACAGTTGTACTTACAATTCAATATTTTTTTTATAAGTCTGGATTTATGGTGATATATTTTGCCAAGGTATGAATTAGTAAGATGAGAAATGATTGATTGCATCGGTATTGAGCATGTGAAAGAGTTTATGCATGTTTTGGACCATAAAGTTTGTTATTTTGATTATTAAATGATCTAAAGAATGGTTTACCCTCAGATTTTGATTTAGGGTGTGAAGTAAAATATCATGGGTTATTGGTAAAATATGAGATCACTAAGCAAGCTAGAGAAACAAGAGTTTGATATATTGAAGGGTTGGGATACTAGAATTTTGCACCATAGAAAGAATTTGAGAAAAGTGAAGGAATAAGACCTCTTGTATAAACCCATGTGGTGTAGTTGATGGTTGTATTGATTTTTGCGTATGAGTTTAGATATGACTGTGAGATGTGAACTAGTTCGGTACAAACTTACTAGGAATTTATCATCGATTTTTATAAATGAGGTATGAAAAGTTTAGAGTTTTACGTGGTATTAGATTGCTCAAATTAAGATAGATGACTTACGAATGATGCACAAGGCGAGATATAATTTTACATGGTTATAAAAAGAAAGTTGGATTAATACTCTATTGATGGAACTATTGATGGAACTACGTAGAATGTTATGATGTGTTACATAGACATTTGATAGTAAATAGAGGTTATGAGCTCATAGTATATAAACTAATGGTGGTGACTAAATTTTTTTGAAGTGTTGGTATGAGTTATAGAATTATTTTAATGGTAGCATAAATTAGGTATATGAAATATTGTGTAGAGCCGACATTGTGTGTGATTTAATAACTCTATCTCGAAGGGAGAGTACTATTACTTTTGAAAGTATATCTATTAGCCTTGGGTGAGGCCCCTATCTATTATGCGATATTTAAATGAAAAGAGAAGGAGCTATATTTTTAAATTTTAGAGGCGATAATGTGTTTTCTATGAAGACTAGATACGAGTGACAATTTGAGAGAAAGGGAAATGAAGGGTGTAGTTATGATTTTTGGTTACATTAAGAGTGTTGAATTTAATGGAGTATTATGAGAAATATGTGAGATTTGATAAACCAAGTATTTATTTGTGCACTTATAATAGGGACTAAATTAGAGATTGTCATGTAGCTGACAAATCAAAGAGATAGAGTCGGATGAATAAAATTGTATGATATGGACAATATGAAAGGAGTATCTAGAGTTATTAGACCTGCGTTATGTATCGATTATTTGATTGTCCTGTTGGTAGAGCGGAAACCTTGGTTAGAATTGTTTATTCTTGTTACGAAAGATTTGGTGTTGTTTGAGAAAGTTAAAGTATACTAGTGACTTAACACAACAACTTTGAATATGAGAATTCATAAGAGAGCGACCAGTTGTTCGATAGACATCAGATTTATCTCATCATCGATATCATGTTTTGGCTATGTGTGATTGAACGTGAGGACCATTGGGTCTAGTTTTGTCATTCTTAAGGTTTGTCTATGATAGCTACTAATCTTGCATTTCGATAGTATTGTTAGAAGTTCTGTATGCTTGGGTGTATCACTCGATGGTGGTTACTTGATCTTTTTCATATTTGGATCAAATGAGTTCGATTTTCCTAGATGATTACTTAAAAATAAGATCTATGATGGTTTGTGCATTATGAGTTGTGGTGGATGGTTTAGGAATACTCCTGGTTTTAGCCAATATTGATTTAGGATTGTATCATGATTATGTTAAAAAAAATATTTATCATGATGGTTGTGTGAAGGTCTAGTGGAAGAATCGATCAGTTGAAGAGTACTCCACTAGGGAATAGTTTTGTTGTTAGTTGAGTTAATACAAAACATATCATTGGAGTATTAATATGGCTCCATTTGAGGCATTGAATGGGAGGAGGTGTAGATCTCCTATTGGTTGGTTCGATACTTTTGAGGTGAGATCTTGGGTACTAATATTGTAAAGGAATAGTTGAGACACCTATCCATTTTACCCTCGCCTTCTATTGATCGTTCGAGGACGAACGATGGGTAATTGGTATCTAATGTAACGACCCATTTGTTCAATTTGAGCAATAGAGCATTTTATTTCATAAAATAATTTTCGATAGATTCTAAATGGGTATTTTTGACTATTTGTAATTATAATTATAAAAATAATGAGATAATTTTAATAATTTATGTAGTTGAGGGTTAAAGAAGATAAAATTATAATTAATAGTGGTTCCTTTTACCACTTTTATAATTAGTCATATAATAATTAGGGTAACAATAATCAATAAAAAAATAATAATAATAAAAAGTGACACATAGTTGTACAAGAATATGCGAAGGAGGCTTCAGGTGAGAATGATTTCACTCCAATTCTTCTTAGTGCATTAATTGTATGGATGATTATTAGTGAAGTAGGAAAATTTATAAGTGCAAAAGTGTGGCCTCAATTTTATGAATATGATTTATTGATTGAGTGAGATTTTTTACAGAGTGAGGAAATTAATTTTTGACAATGGTTAGTGAAAATGGCTAATGGCAATAAAATATATTGTAAGTTCTGCATATTCCATATATACAGGTCATGTAGTTTGGATTGCTGTTTGTTCGTATGCCACTGGTTTATGACCAGTGGCTTCCATCTTTATATGTTAATATTTTGTTCTCACATTATAAATTATAGTTTAATATATTAAGATAGGTAATTAAATATAGGTGTATTATATTATTTAAATTTCATTTAAGTTATGCTAATTGGAGGAATTAAGACTTATCCTTAGGTTTGAACGTTAGAAAAAATGATTATAAATTAGGTGAGTTATTGGGTTTAGGCTGGACATAAAATAATATGAGTGTTTATAGACTCGATAACTTATAAATTATGCATATATACTTGATAGATTGAAAACATTCGGAGACATTGAGGAAAAGAAAAGTATTGGAGAAGTAGCTTGCTTGTCTTCGGTTCTTCGGTGGAGGTAGGTTATGATTTATGCTATTTGATAGTAAACTCTTAATAGTGACTGATATGCATTGAATGATATTGTGAAGTTTTCTATGTACTTGATTGTGTGACTGTGTGGCTTGGTCATGTGTTTTTTTTGTGATTGGTCTGAAATCCCGAGACCGTGGAATGTATAATCTTAAACCATCTCTATTGAAGTGATGCCTTGAATAAAGAAGGCTCATATTATTAACGAATGGAAGAGTGGTGATATTAAATGATAAATTAATGATATTGTTTGATCGGAGTGTCACGTTCCGACATGGTATTTTTGGATCGGAGTGTCACGTTCCGATACGATATTCTTGGATCGGAGTGTCACGTTTCGACACATTATTCTTGGATCGGAGTGTCACGTTCCAACACGGTAATATTAAAGGAAAAACATGTTGAATTAATGGAAAGTATTCAATCTCAAAGAACTCTACTCCCAAAATGGTCTGGTTTGGAGGCATGAGTCCTCATGTGTGATCTTGATATCATTGACTTATTACGAGCTTACTTTAATGTTGTTGACACTTGTTCATGTTGTTTGTTGTTTATCACCTGTTAAGTGCTATGGTTGAGTTCATACTATTATTAATTGTATATTAATTCCTATTTTGGGTTGGCCAATGATACCTACTCAGTACATGTTGCCCCCATGCTGAGTCTTACTTGTGTTTTTCTTTGTTTTCCTTGTATGAAATGCAGCGAGTGTACCTATGACTTCAGATTTCCCTCAGCTCTAGCAAGCCTCCCGCATATCAAGTTCTAGGGTGAGCTTATTCATTCAAGCTCATGTTGGATTCTTTAGGTCATGACATGATGTCCTATACTTTCGGACACATACCATTTTATTCTTTTATTTTGGTGTATTTGATATTCTTAGACTTAGTATTGGAGATTAGATGTCCTTGATGTGATGACTTTCAGGTTTTGGGAAATGATATTTAGTAAGATTTTGAGTTTCAATGTTATCTTTGTATTTTGTAAGTTATGTTAAATTGGTTGGTTCGCCCACTTAGGAGGTTAAGTGTGGGTGTCACTCACGACTCGTTTTGGGTCGTGACAATTTTACTACACCAGCCAAAAGATTTTTTAAAGAAAAATTAAATGTAAAAGCAAAATAAAAGAGACTCATTTTTAATAAAAACTTTTGATCTCTAATATTCAAAAGAGACTAATTTTAAATCCAAACTGTTCATCTCTAGTATTCGATCTCAGCCTTACATCTCTTTTAAAAATAAACAATATAGATAAAAACAATTGGTTTACCTATTTTAATCTACCAAGGGAAAAACCCTTAAAAAAATTCACTCCCCACCCTTCACCATAGTAGCGTAGCGGCGCCCGCTCTCTCTTCTCCTCCCCTCCTCATCACTGCTTCTCTTCTCTCCCCCGACAAGAAAGAACAGCCAGAAGCTCCAGCGAGCAGGCTCCATCTACGTAAATAATAAGCTCAGGGAGCGAGCTCAAGGCAACATCGCCTCTTTCTCTCTTTTGGCAAAAACAAGAGAACAACAACACCAGAAGCCTGTGATATCCCTAGTGCATCCCTTCATTCTTTTCTATTTTCTACCCGCTCCGGAGATGACAAACAGCAGCACGGAGATGGCCAGCGTCTGGTATTTTCTTTTCCATTCTCCGATCAGTGAGCTACGAGAAAGAAGCTCCGACGCAACCGCCTTCTTCTTTAGAGAGTCGATTTCTATCACATGAGTAGCGATAGTTCTATCCCAATTTTTAGCTGAGTTGAATTTGGTGGTCAAAGTTTGTTGTCTAAACTATTTTGGAAGTAGAATAAAAAATTCCCCCTTTAGCATGTTTTTTTCCCATGTATATAATTTTTTAATGGGCTTTTTTGTTTGTTTGTGGTTGTTTAGATTTGAAGGAAGTTGCATCACTGATTGAACGTGGAGCATATACAAGTGAAGTGCAGAAGATATAGAGACTATGAGATTGACCATGAAACTCAGGAGCAAACTAAAGGCTTCAATACTTTCTACTTTTTTACCTAATTTTGTGAACTTGAATGAATGCCAATTCTTGAACATTCTTTGATTATTTTATGTTTAGGCTTGATTTTTGTGAACATCAATGTATGTTAACTCTTGAATAATAAATAGAAATCATGTGTACTTATATCCATTATATGGATACGACTAGTTGAAGTAAATATTGATTTCATATTTTCTGTCATTATATTATAGTTTACCATTTAAAAAGTATATTGCAATAGCTTAATAACATTGTTGCAAAAGTTTAGAAGTAATGTTGTAACAGAATAGGCCGAGTTGTACCATAAATTTTTTGTTATAGGTCTTTTGCAACGGTTCACAAGTGTTGCAGAAACGCACAAAAGTGTCGTCCTAGACTGAAGATTAATTGTTGATATAGATAGTGTGTTGCAACTAAACTAATTCAACATAGAAAGTTTTTAAAATGATAAATAAGTTGAAATGGTTAATATAGTATTGGAATTAAGTTAAAACCAAACTAATTAGACTTAGAATGTTGTGAAGTTGGTTAATAAATTAAACTGGTGAATATATTATTGGAATTAAGTTAAAACTATACTAATTAGACTTATAAAATTTTAAGTTGTTTAATGAGTTAAATTGGTGAATAAAGGTTTGGATTACGTTAAAACTAAACTAATTAGACGTAGAAACTTGGTTAAGTTCTTCAAATAAACTAATGTGATTTAGTTGGTCAATATAGAGTTAGAATTAAGTATTACTAAACTAAATACACTTATAAATTTTCTAAGTTCTTCAAATAAAGTAATGTGATTTAGTTAGTTAATATAGTGTTGGAATAAAGTTAAAACTAAACTAATTATACATAGAATGTTTTAAAGTTGTCTAATAAGTTAAACTGGTGAATAAAGTGTTGGAATTAAGTTGAAACTAAACTGATTAGACTTAGAAAGTTTTTAAGTTCTTGAAATAAGTAATTAAGCTAAAACTACACTAATTGGACTTAGAAAGTTGTTAAATTATCTAATAAATTTAATTGATGAAGAAAGTAATGGAATTAAGTTAAAACTAAACAAATTAGACTTAGAAAGTTGTTAAGTTCATCAAATAAGATAATGTGATTTAGTTGGATAATATAGTGTTGGAATTAAGTTAAAACTAAACTAATAAGACTGAGAAAGCTGTTAAGTTGGTTAATAAGTTAAATTGATGAATATCTTATTGGAATTAAGTTTAAACTAAACTAATTAGACTTAGAAGGTTGTTAATTTGTTAAAATAAGTTAAATTGGTGAATAAAGTGTTGGAATAAAGTTAAAACTAAACTAATTAGACGTAGAAAATTGTTTATGTTCTTCAAATAAGCTAATGTAATTTAGTTGGTCACTATAGTGTTATAATTAAGTTAAACTAAACTAATTATAATTAGAAAGTTGTTAAGTTGTTTAATAAGTTAAATTGGTGAATGTAGTGTTGGAATTAAGATAAAACTAAACTAAGTAGACTTAGAAAGTTGTTGTGTTGGTTAATAAGTTAAATTGGTACATAAAGTGTTGGAATAAATCTAAAACAAAACTAATTAGACTTAGAAAGTTTTTAAGTTGGTTAATAAGTTAAACTAGTGAATGTATTATTGGAATTAAGTTACAACTAAACTAATTAGACTTAGAAAGTTGTTAATATGTTAAATAAATTAAATTGGTGAATATAGTGTTACAATTAAGTTAAAACTAAACTAATTAGACTTAAAAAGTTGTTGTGTTGGTTAATAAGTTAAATTTGTGAATATGTTATTGGAATTGACTTAAAACAAACCTAATTAGACTTAGAAAGTTGTTAAGTTATTTAATAAGTCAAATTGGTAAATATAGTATTAGAATTCAGTTAAAACTAAACTAATTAGACGTAGAAAGTTGCTAAGTTCGGTAATAAGTTAATTGGTGAATATAGTGTTGGAATTAAGTTAAAACTAAACTAATTAGACTTTGAAAGTTGTTAAGTTGGTTAGTAAGTTAAATTGTTAAATATAGTGTTAGAATTAAGTTAAAACTAATCTAATTTGACTTAGAAAGTTGGTAAGTCAAAGTTGGTATGTTGTATAATAAGTTAAATTGGTAACTATAATGTTGGAATTAAGTTCAAACTAAGCTAATTACACTTAGAAAGTTGTTAATTTGGTTAATAAGTTAAATGTGTGAATATTGTGTTAGGATTAAGTTAAAACTAAACTAATTAGACTTAGAAAGTTGACAAGTTGGTTAATAAGTTAAATTGGTGAATATATTATTGGAAATAAGTTAAAGCTAAACTAATTAAACATAAAAAGTTGTTAAGTTATTTAATATTGAATATATTTTTGGAAATAAGTTAAAACTAAACTAATTAGACTTGGAAATTTGTTAATTTGGTTGAAAAGTGAAATTGGTAAATATAGTGTTGGAATTAAGATAAAACTAAAACAATTTGACTTTGAAAGTTGTTAAGTTGGTATATAAGTTAAATTCGTGAATATAGTGTTGGAATTAAGTTAATACTTAACTAATAAGACTTAGAAAGTTGTTAAATTGTCTAATACGTTAAATTGATGAATATTGTGTTGGAATTAAGTTAAAACTAAACTAATTTGACTTAGAAAGTTTTAAATTCTTCAAATAAGTTAATGTGATTTAGTTGGTTGATATAGAGTTGAAATTAAGTTAAAACTAAACTAATTAGATTTAGAAAGTCGTTAAGTTGTCTAATAAGTTAAAGTGATGAATAAAGTTATGGAATTAATGTAAAACTAAACAAATTAGACTTAGAAAGTTGTTAAGTTCTTCAAATGAGCTAATGTGATATTGTTGGAATTAAGTTAAAACTAACACTACTAGAAAACATGCCTGTAACAACAATTATTTAGCAACAACTGAATATGTCTTGCAATAGATACTATTTCACAAAGGTTATAGCCTTTACATTAGACAACTGAACCTAATTAAACACTTTGAGAATTAAATCGTTGCATTAGTAGTGCATCCGTTGCCATAGTATCGTTATATTGCACCTCTTTGTACAAAATGTCGCCTTAAGTACTCTATGGGAACAGTTCCGCCAATTATTTTTCCTCAATCATTTCACTCCACTTATTTCACTACACCAGCCAAAAGATTTATGAAAAAAATTAATTGTAAAAGTAAAATAAAAGAGACTCATTTTTAATCCAAATTTTTTATCTCTAGTACTCAAAAGAGACACATTTTTAATCCAAACTGTTGATCTCTAGTATTCAATCTCAGCCTTAAATCTCTTTTAAAAATCAACAATATAGATCAAAACAATTGGTTTACCTATTTTAATCTACCAAGGGTTACCCTTTAAATATTTTACTCCCCACCATTCACAATAGCAACGTAGCGGCGCCCGCTCTCTCTTCTCCTCCCCTCCTCATCGCTGCTTCCCTTCTCTCCCCCGACGAGAAAGAACAGCCAAAAGCTCTAGCAAGCAGGCTCCATCGACGGAAATAACAAGCTCCAGAGAGCGAGCTCAAGGCAACGGCGCCTCTTTCTATCTTTTGGCAAAGACGAGAGAACAACAAAACCAGCAGCCGGCGATATCCCTAGCACATCCCTCCATTCTTTTCTCTTTTCTAGAAGCTCCAGAGATGACCAACAGCAGCACGGAGATGGACAGCATCTGGTATTCTCTTTTCCATTCTCTGATTAGTGAGCTACGAGAACGAAGCTCCGACGAAACCGCCTTCTTCTTCCGAGAGTCGATTTCTATCACATGAGTAGCGATAGTTCTATCCTAATTTTTAGCTGAGTTGAATTTGGTGGTCAAAGTTATGTTGTTTAAACTATTTTGGAAGTAAAATGAAAAAATCCCCCTTTAGCAAGTTTTTTTTCCAAGTATATATTTTTTTAATGTGCTTTTTGGTTTATTTGTGGTTGTTTAGATTTGAAGGAAGTTGCATCACTGATTGAACGTGGAGCATATACAAGTGAAGTGCAAAAGATATAGAGGCTATGAGATTGACCATGAAACTCAGGAGCAAACTAAAGGCTTCAGTACTTTCTTCTTTTTTACCTAATTTTGTGAACTTGAATGAATGCCAATTCTTGAATATTCTAGGATTATTTTATGTTTAGGCTTAATTTTTGTGAACATCAATGTATGTTAACTCTTGAATTGTAAATAGAGATCATGTATACTTATCCTTAATATATGGATACGACTAGTTGAAGTATATATAGATTTCATATTTTCTATCATTATATTATAGTCTACCATTTAAACAGTATATTGCAATAGCTTAATAACATTGTTGCAATAGTTTAGAAGTACTATTGTAATCGAATACACCAAGTTGTATGATAAATATTTTACTATAGGTCTTTTCCAACGGTTCACATATGTTGCAGAAACGCACAAAAGTGTCGTCCTAGAGTGAAGAATAATTGTTGCTATAGATAATGTGTTGCAACTAAACTAATTAAACGTAGAAAGTTGCTAAAATGATAAATAACTTGAATTGGTTAATATAGCATTGGAATGAAGTTAAAACTAAACTAATTAGACTTAGAAAGTTGTTAAGTTGGTTCATAAGTTAAACTAGTGAATATATTATTGGAATTAAGTTAAAACTAAACTAATTAGACTTAGAAAGTTTTTAAGTTGTTTGATAAGCTAAATTGGTGAATAAAGTTTTGGAATTACGTTAAAACTAAACTAATTAGACGTAGAAAGTTGCTTAAGTTCTTCAAATATACTAATGTGATTTAGTTGGTCAATATAGAGTTATAATTAAGTTATTACTAAACTAATTACACTTATAAATTTGCTAAGTTCTTCAAAGAAACTAAAGTGATTTAGTTAGTTAATATAGTGTTGGAATCAAGTTAAAACTAAATTAATTATACTTAGAAAGTTTTATAGTTTTTTAATAAGTTAAACTGATGAATAAAGTGTTGGAATCAAATAAAACTAAACTGAATAGACTTAGAAAGTTTTTAAGTTCTTCAAATAAGTAAATGTGATTTAGTTTGTTAATATAGGGTTGGAATTAAGCTAAAACTAAACTAATTGAACTTATAAAGTTGTTAAATTATCTAGTAAGTTAAATTGATGAAGAAAGTAATGGAATTAAGTTAAAAATAAACAAATTAGACTTAGAAAGTTGTTAAGTTCTTCGAATAAGATAATGTGATTTAGTTGGGTAATATAGTGTTGGAATTAAGTTAAAACTAAACTAATTAGACTTCGAAAGTCATTAAGTTGTCTAATAAGTTAAATTGATGAATAAAGTAGTCGAATTAATTTAAAACTAAACAAATTAGACTTAGAATGTTTTTAAGTTCTTCAAATGAGCTAATGTGATTTAGTTGGTTAATATATTATTGAAATTAAATTAAAACTAACACTACTAGAAAACATGCCTGTAGCAACAATTATTTAGTAACAATTGAATATGTAATGCAATAGATACTAATTCACAAAGGTTATTGTCACGACCCAAAATGATTCGTGAGTGGCACCCACACTTACCTCCTTAGGTGAGCGAACCAACACATCTAAACCCCAACATATACCAATAGTTCAACTGTAAATAATATAAATAATGCGGAAGATCCAAAAGATACTAAGCAACCAATTTAAATAGGTTTCTAAAGTTTAATACTCATCATCCCAAAATCTGATAGTCATCACATCAAGGACATCTATTTTAAAATTACCAAATCTAAGAGAGTGTAGGAAACAAAAATAAGCCAAAAGAGGGTCCATATCTGAAGTTCAAAGACATCAAGACGTGAGTGAGAGAATCCAGCACGAGCTAGAATTAATAGCTCACCCTAAACTCTGATGTGCTGGAGACTGGCTAGAGCTGAGGGCGAGTCGAAGTTGATGGTACACTTGTTACACTCCATGAAAGAATAAAGAAGAAAATACAAGTACGGGTCAGCACAATGAACACGTATTGAGTAGGTATCATCGGCCAACTCAAAATAGAAACCAATATATATTGAATAATAATATAAAAATCAACTACAATACTTGACAGGTGGCAAGCAACAAACAAAGGAACCATTGACAAAAACACAATAATAGGTACACCAGCAATCACAACATCAAGCACCCCTATGAGGACTCATGCCTCCACACTTTATTCATTTGGAAAATAGGTTCTTTGATATTATGTATATTAAGATACTTCAAGATTCCTTTCATAAAATATTATTGTGTCGGAACGTGACACTCCGATCCCATATATTGTGTCGAAACGTGACACTCCAATCCTATAATATCGTGTCGGGACATGACACTCTGATCCAATAATACAGTGTCGAAACGTGACACTCCGATCCAATTATTTCATTGTTTTATTTCATCAGTCCTTCTTTATTCAAGGCATCAATTTAATAGAGAGGGTTCAACATTAGAAATTCAGCAGTCTCATAATTTTAGGCCAACCACAAACCACACAATCAAAACCTACAATCACACAGTCAAGTACATAGGTGACTTTACAATATCACTCAATATATATCGATCGCTATTTAGAGTTTATCTATCACATATAAATAAACCATAAAAAACCTCCACCGAAGAGCCGAAGTCAAGCAACCACTTCTCCAAAGCCTTTCCTTTCCTTATTGCCTCCGAACCCTTCCAATCTATCAAGTATATATATACATAAGGTGTCTATTTCCTCCCATTCGCATAACATTAATGTAATTGATATAATATTCTACACCTTATATTAATTACCTATCTCAATGAGTTAAGCTAAAATTATAATGTGATATTTAAATAAACTATCAAATTCAAAAAAATTAAAGGTGTACCATGAATAATTAATCGACTAAATATTTCTAATGTTCGGTGTGGATATTACTCCACCCCTATTTGTTGCCTTACATCACTGGCCAGTGATAGGGCAATTCATTGCCCCATGACTAACATTAGAGCACCCACATTTTTCCAATATTCCAACCGTACCATACATATAACAACTATTTTTTTTAATTACTGAACTGAAATCCCTGAATGACACTTACAAACAAAATTCAACCTTTCAATTCTTTATATTCATTTTTTTTCCCACCATTCAAAACATATATACTCACAAACACAAATCAACCACTTTATACAACTATCCGTTTATATATTTTACACTACATAGGTATTAAATCCATTTATATTTAGGTAGTTAGGTTTTCATAAATAAAGAACCATACAGCAAAACAATGTGCACAGGTTTGATCTTTCGCTGCCTTTTCTTCGTTCTTCTCTTCCCCTTCTTCCTTCTAAAGAGTAGAATATAACTAATTATAAAAATAGTAAAAGTGATCCATCTTACTTCTAATGTTACTTTTCTTAACCACCAACTAAATAAATATTAAGAACTCCCCCACTAATTTTATAATTATAATTCCGAATAGTCTAAAATATCAACTTAGAATATATCGTAAAGTATTTTACGAAAATAAGGTTTTAACACACGAAACGACCCAAAGGGTCGTTACAATAGAAACTAATTTCCCATCATTCGTCCTCGAATGATCAAAAGAAAGTGAGAGTAACGAAAGGTACCTGAATTGGTAAAAATGTGTGGATATCTTTTAGCATATCAGCCTCACTCTCCCAAGTGAACTCTTCGACTGGCCGATTCTTCCATTGAACCTTAATTGATGCAATATCCTTTGACCTTAACTTGAATACCTCCCTATCTAGAATAGCTATAGGCTCCTGCTTATAAGATAAATTCTCATCAACCAGAACAGAATCCCAACGAATGATATAGTTTCCATCACCATGATATTTTTTTAGCATAAATACATGAAATATCGAGTGCACTCCTGACAACCCTGGAGGCACTTCCAATTCATAGGCCACCTCCCCCACACGCTTTGGAACTTCAAATGGACCAATATACCTCGGACTAAGCTTGCCTCGCTTACCAAACCGCATCACACCATTCATGGGTTAAACCTTCAGAGAGACTTGTTCACCCTCCATAAAATCCAAGTCTCTAACTGTTTGATATGCATATTCCATCTGCCTACTCTGAGCTGCTAAAAGCTTTTCTTGAATAAATATCACATTCTCTAATGATTCCCTCAGAAGATCAGTACCCAAGGTCTAACTTCAAATGCATCAAACAAACCAATGGGGTACCTACATCTCCTCCCATACAATGCCTCAAATGGCGCCATATCAATACTCGAGTGGTAGCTATTGTTGTATGAAACTCCGCTAAAGGTAAAAATTTATCCCAATGACCACTAAATTCTATCACACATGCAGGAAGCATATCCTCCAATACCTTAATCGTTCGCTCAGACTGACCATCGCTCTGAGGGTGAAATGAAGTAATAAAATCCAGTCTAGTACCTAATTCGGCATGTAATGTCCTCCAAAACTTACAAGTAAATTGCGTACCTCTATCTGACATGATGGAAAGTGGAACTCCATGCAATCGAACAACCTCAAAGACATTGAGTTTGGCTAACTTTTTGGCATTGTAAGTTATCTTAACCGGAATGAAGTGAGCAGACTTAGTTAACCTGTCAATAATTACCCAAATAGAATCAAACTTACCCAATGTTTTTGGAAGACCGACAATGAAATCCATTGCAATTCTTTCCCACTTCCATTCAGGAATGGGTATTCTCTAAAGTGTCCCCCCAGGCCTCTGGTGTTCATACTTTACCTGCTGACATTTCGGGAATTGGGCAACAAAATAAACAATGTCACGCTTCATTCGACTACACCAATAATTTTGCCTTAGATTACGATACATCAATTAGTGTCTCTTTAGCCTCTCCTTTTTCTAGTACTTCCAGCCTTATAAAGTCATTAGCCACAGTCTGAACCTCTCTAGACAATGGGCTCCTAGAAACCTGTAAGTGTGCTAAACTACCCATGCTCCCTGCTTTTATACTTAAAGCATCTGCCACAATATTAGCTTTTCTTGGGTGATACAAAATAGTAATATCATAGTCATTCAATAGTTCCATCCACTTCCTCTGCCTCAAATTCAAATCTTTCTATGTAAAGATATATTGTACACTACGATGATCTACATAAACTTCATACTTGACCCCATATAGATAATGTCTCCATTGCTTTAATGCAAATACAACTACAGCCAACTCCAAATTATGGGTCGAATAGTTACGTTCATGCACTTTCAATTGCCTTGAAGCATAAGCAAATACATTCCTCTCCTGCATTAGAACTGCACCCAAGCAAGAATAAGATGCATCACAATAAACAATAAAAATTTTACCTTCCGCTGGCAAGGTAAGAATTTCTGTAGTAGTCAACAAGGTCTTGAGTTCTGAAAGCTTTCTTCATATTCTTCTGACCATACAAATGGAACATTCTGCTTAGTCAAATTTTCCAGCTGGGAAGCAATAGAAGAAAATCCCTTGACAAATCAACGGTAGTAGATAGATAAACCAACAAAGCTCCTTACCTCTGAAAACATTAGTAGGTCTTACCCAACTCTTCGTTGCTTCAATATTAGAAGGATCTACCAACACTCCATCCTTAGAAACCACATTCCCCAAGAAGGACAATGAATCGAGCCAAAACTAACACTTGGAGAACTTGGCATAAAGCCTTTTCTCCCTCAACAATTCCAATACAACTCTCAAATGATCCTCGTGTTCTTTCCTTCTCTTTGAGTATATCAGTATATCATAAATAAATACAATAATAAAAAGATCCAAATATGGATTTAAAATCCCGTTCATCAGGCTCATGAAAGCAACAGGGGCATTCGTAAGCCCAAAAGACATTACTAAGAATTCATAATGCCCATACCTTAATCGAAATGTAGTCTTTGGCACATCTGTTGCCCGTATTTTCAATTGATGATAATCGGATCTTAAATTAATTTTAGAGAAGACACAAGCACCTTGTAACTGATCGAAAAAGTCATCAATGTAAGGAATGGGATACTTGTTCTTAATAGTTAACTTATTCAGCTGCCTGTAGTCTATGAACATCCGAAAGATTCCATCTTTCTTCTTCATAAATAAAAATGGATCACCTCAAGGGGATGTACTCGGTCTAATAAAACCTTTACCTAACAACTCCCGAAGTTGGGCCTTTAACTCGCTTAACTTAGTTGGATCCATTCTATAAGGGGGAATGGAAATGGGGCAAGTACCCGGCTCCAGGTCAATACAAAAACCAATATCTCTTTTCAGTGGCATCCCTGGAAGGTCTGCAGGAAACACCTCCAGAAACTCACAGACTATTGAAATAGACTCAATCGAAGGAACTTTGGAGGTATCATAGATGATGAGATGTGCCAAAAAGGATTAACAACTGTTATGCACCAACCTCTTAGCACGAAGAAAAGAGATAATACGAACTGGAGTGGAAATATAGTCACCCTCACACACTAGAGGATTTGTCCTAGGCTTGGCCGATGTCACAGTTTTAGCATTACAATCTAAGATTGCAAAATTTTGAGAAAGCCACGTCATACCCAGAATTACATCAAAATCAACCATATCTAGAATAATCAATTCTACATAAGTATTGCTCCCCACAAAAGTCACAAGGCAAGACCTATACAACTTCTAAATTATAACAGACTCACCCAAAGGAGTAGAGACACGAATAGGCATGTTAAGAAAAATCACAATATAAATCAAGACTAGTAGAAAATGAGGAAGATACATATGAAAATGTGGATCCAGGATTTAACAGTACCGAAGCCATGCAATCATAGACCAAAAGACTACTGTGATAACAACATCACATGTCTCTGCTTCAGACCTCCCAGGGAAAGCATAATAATGTGACCTATCACCTTTCTGTCTACTGCCCCTACCGAGCTGCACTGCAATAGTTCCAACTTGCCCGCCACCCCGACTGAACTGGTGATCACCATTACCTTGGTTACCATTTCCTTCTGAATGGCGGCCTCTACTATGACCACCTCTACCTCTAACTACTGGGGGTCTGTAACTCTGTTTTGGACAGTATTTTCTAATATGTCCAACCTCTCCACATCTTTAACAATTCCTAGAGTCAAGTATAGGTCTTTGTGAAAATGACGAAGTCTGAGATAACCTCCAAACTCATACAAAGGCTGACTGGTCTGCGATGGACCCCCAGCTGAAGCCTGCAATGAAGACTGAATAAGACGGGTTGGGTAACCTCCTGAACTATGCCCTCTGGAGTAAGAACCACTAAACTCAATAAGACAAGTCAGCCTAAAACCAAAAAATAGTTGTGATGGCACTTGTCTTATCCGACCAAAACAAGTCAGCCTATAACCCAATATCTAACAAAGTGCGGAAGTAAATGACAATCCAACAACAATTTCTATTATGAAACCAAGTCATATTAATTCAATTCCAAAAACTAGGTTGTCACGTGCACAAGCCTCTAATATAAATATTAGAATTGAAATAAAATAGAAGTCTAAAATGAAGTTGTCTTTCAAGTAAAAACAAAGTCATAAACTGCAGTAGGAAAGTTCGTTGAGATGACAAGCAACTACCTTACAACCCTCCACAAGATGCCTCGGAAACGATAAAAATGATAGGTATCACAAAGATCCGAGCTCGTAACCTACAAAAATTTGTAGAAGCAAGGGGTGAGTACCAAACCACGCGGTACCCAACAAGAAAACCTCTAAACACAAGTTAAGTGAACAAAATATGGGTAATCCTTACACACAATCTAAACCTCCACGCTACAGCCTAACATTTTACAGTTTACCTAACACACAACTCAATAACCACACTCTATCATTTTACACATTCTCAATAACAATTCAATATTCAACAGTGACAAGCTTCATAGAGAAATAATCACAAGATCAAAAAAACACGTGTTCAAGTTCATCAATAATAAAATGTGCAATTCCATGAGATGCAATGTCAAATATAGTGATGCATGTCTTTCTTAATGATACACACCCGTTGTCTCTCAGTCTGGGACCCATGGGGGACATATCTGTCCATGCATCCGTCGCGGCGCATGATACGACCCTTGATAATAGTAACCATCGTGGTGTGCAATACGTCCCTCGAAATATAATATCCAGCGGTGCGCGATACGATCCTCAAAATGGTACATCCTCTTATCACCTAACTCTTATCCAACCATGTTTCAAAACAAGAGTTTAGAAATCCACTTGCCTTAGCCAATCGAATAATTACTCTTGGACTTGAGCCTTCCCTTTCTGTTGAGGTTCTGAACCAATGGAATCTATTCAAGTATATATTCACAATTAGGTTTCAGAACTAACAACACTCACACTTTATGTGTTTAACCTAGACCTAAAAATACACCCCAAATTTATAATCAAGTTTGTAATTCTTGATGTCAGTTAAAATTTCCACTATCATAGTTTACAACTTTCAAGTTTAGGATTGCATCCCATATTTTTCCAACGTCTTAATTTAAAATGGTACTCACAAAATTTTATTCATCAAATATTTAAATTAAAAACCAATATATCAAAACTTGAACAATAATATAATAATTAATATTCTGGAATTTACGCCTAATGATGCCATTAACGTATTCTGCATTATGTTTTTTTTTCCCTTTCAACTCACTAATGATTGGTTCATTATGAACCAATCATTGACCCACTAATGATTTGCTCATCATGAACCATTCATTGATCCACTAATGATTCAAATGGTTATCAACTATTCCGTGATTTTCTATTCAATTTTTTTATTCACATGCAATCTTCATTTATTATTATACACACATATATATAATAAACTATATAATATTGGTATATACACCATCTATGTGCAGAAATCAAGAACTAAAGGAAAAGAAACTTACCTTAAGCAGTTTGTAAGCCGCAAGTGCAGAGAAACCCTTCGCCCCTTTTTTTCCTTTTCCTTATTTCTTTTTCTGAATTATTTATGTACTAAAAGTGGTAAAACTTTACCCACTTTTTTTTAATAAATAGTCTAAAGGGTATAAGGTCTTAAAAATTTTATCACTTTATCCCATTAACTATTAATTTTATCAATTATCTACAATTATTCATCCATTGTTAACTCAAGTTAAGCAAATATTCAAAATTTCCAAAATTGACCTTCCGAGTCATAACATTATCCACCGCTAAAAATAATGTTCTTTCTCGAACATAAAGTAAAAGAAAGTACCTGATGCTTCAAAAAGTTGAGGATATCTGGCACGCATGTCAGACTCTGTCTCCCAAGTTGCTTATCTTACTGAAAGGTGCTTCCATTGCACCTTCACTGAAATAAGCTTCCTTGTCCTAAGCTTTCGGATTTGCCTATCCAATATAGCTATAGGCTCTTCCTCATATCTGTCAAAGTCTTGACCCACCAGCTCCACAGAATCGAGTGAATCACATGATATTCATCCGGAATATACTTCCGAGCATAGAGACATGGAAAACGGATGAACTGCCGACAAAATAGGTGGCAAGGCCAACTTATAGTCCCCTCTCCCCACTCGGCTCAAATTCTCAAAAGGTCCAATAAACCTAGGGCTAAGCTTCCCTTCTTTCCAAACCTCATCACACCCTTCATGGGTGATACTCGGAACCAAACATGATCACCCTCCATAAACACCAAGGCACTAACTCTCCGGTCTGCATCACTCTTCTGTCGACTCTAAGATGTCAATAATCTATACTGAATCATACGGACTTGCTCCATAGCATCTCTCAGCAAGACTGTATCCAAAGAGTCTATATCCGCCGAATCAAACCAACCAATCGGAGACCTACACCGTCTTCCATACAACGCCTCAAATGGGGCCATCTGGATACTAGAGTGATAACTTTAATTATAGGCAAACTCCTCTAATTGTATATGTTGATCCCATCTAGCACCAAAATCGATCACACACGCCGAAGCATATCTTTCAATACCTGAATGGTCCGCTCAGATTGACCATCTGTCTGAGGGTGAAATGCTATACTCTTATCTAAGTAAGTACCCTGAAAATGTTGTAATGCCTTCCAGAAATGAGAAGTAAATAGTGAACCCCGATCCGATATGATAGAAATTGGAACTCCATGTGGTCGCACAATCTGACTGATATATAGCTCGGCTAACTTCTCTGCCATATACTTCACCCGAACCGGAATAAAGTGGGAAGACTTTGTCAGCCTATCAACAACAACCCAAATGGAGTCATAACCACTCGTTGTGGTAGGCAAACCCACTATAAAGTCCTTAATAATCCGCTCCCACATCCAAGTAGGAATAGGCATCCTCTATGATAGACCCCTGGGCCGCTAGTGCTCACACTTGACCTGCTCGCAAGTCAAACACCTCGAAACACAATCTGTAATATCTCTCTTCATCCCACACCACAAGTACTGCTGACTCAAATCATGATACATCTTCGCCGCTCCCGGATGGATGGAATACCGAGAACAATGGGCCTCCTCAAGGATCAATCTAATCAAACCGCCTGTCTTGGGCGCACAAATCCTACCTGCGATCATCAAGACACCATCAGAATCAAGGACAACCTCCTTAGCTTCCCGTCTTAATACTTTGTCAATGAGATATAATTTTTTTATCATTAAACTGGTGTGCACGGATCTGCTCGACTAAAGAAGATCGTGTCTCAATAAAAGCAATCATCCCATCACTCTCCTCTGAGATCTGCTATCGGACAAGACTGTTAGCTAACAATTGAACATCTCTAGCCAATGGTCTCTCCTCAATACTGATAGATGCAAGACTCCCCATGCTATGAGTCTTCCTACTCAAAGCATCGGCCACAACATTGGCCTTCCCCGGATGATACAAAATGGTCACATCATAGTCCTTCAGCAACTCGAGCCATCTCAGCTGCCTCATGTTCAAATCTCGCTGACTAAAGAAATAATGGAGACTCCGATGATCAATGAAGACTCACAATGCACTCTATACAAATAATGACGCCATCACTTAAGTACAAATACCACAGCCGCCGCCAACTCCAGATCACATGTAGGGTATTCTTCTCATGGGACTTCAATTGCCTAGAAGAATAAGCAATCACTTTCCCCTTCTGCATCAACACACCACCCAATCCAACTCCTGAAGCATCACAATACATTGTAAAGCCTACACCCTCCACGAGTAGAGTCAACACAGAGATGAAGTCAATAAAGTCTTGAGTTTTTGAAAGCTCTGCTCACACTCATCAGACCACTGAAAATGTACATCCTGTCGAGTCAATCTAGTTAACGGAGCTGCAATAGTAGAGAAACTCTTAACAAATCGACGATAGTATCCTGTCAATCCCACAAATCTCTGAATCTAAGTAGGTGAAGTAGGTCGCGTCCAGCCTCTAACTGCCTCAATTTTGTCCGGATCTACTCTAATGCCCTCCTTAAACACCATGTATCCCAAGAATGTCAAAGAAGTAAGACAAAACTCACACTTTGAGAACTTGGCATACAACTTCTCTTCTCTAGACCTCTGAAGTACAATCCTCAGGTTTCCGACATGGTCCTCCTCAGTCTTAGAGTAAACCAAGATGTCATCGATGAAAACAATCACAAAAGAATCAAGGTATGGTGGAACACACCCCATTCATCAATCCATGAATTCTGCAGGGGCATTAGTCAATTCGAAGAACATCACTAGAAACTCATAATGCCCATACCGGGTCCGAAAATTTGTCTTAGGGATATCTGATGCCCTAATCTTCAAATGATGATACCTTGACCTCAAATCAATCTTGGAGAACAATGATTCTCCCTATAACTGATCAAATAAGTCATCAATACGCGGAAGAGGATACTTATTCTTCATTGTTACCTTGTTCAACTGTCTTTAATCAATACACATTCTCATAGTCCCATCCTTCTTCTTCACAAACAATACTGGGGCACCCCAAGGTGATACACTAGGGCGAATAAAACCCCTTACTCAATAAATCCTGCAACTGATCCTTCAATTCTTTCAACTCTGCAGGGGCCATAAGATTTGGAGGTATAGAAATAGTCTTAGTGCCTGGCTCCAAATCAATAACAAAATTGATATCCCTATCGGGAGGAACACCTGGAAGATCAGAAGGAAATACATAGAGAAACTCCTTAACAATGGGAACAGAGTCCATGGGAGGTGAATCAACACTAGTATCCCGAATAAATGCTAAGTAATACAAACACCCCCTGTCCGCCATTCTCAGAGCACGAATAAAAGAGATAACTTTGCTAGGATAAGAACCACTAAAACTCTTCCACTCAACCCTCGAAACACCACGCATTGCTAAAGTCACAGTCTTATCATTACAATCAAGGACAGCGTGATAAGGAGAAAGCCAATCCATACCCAAGATAACATCAAAGTCTCCCATTCCCAGAATGATTAAGTCTACCCAAGTGTCATACCCAGCCAAAGAAACAAGACAGGATCGATACACTCGATCCACCACTAAGGGCTTACACATGGGTGTAGAAACACGAATAGGTACAGTCATGCTATCACATATCATATCTAATTAAGTAGCAAAATACGTAGACACATCAGAGAATGTAGAACCTGGATCAAACAACATTGACGCAGGTCGATGGCATACTGGGATGATATCTGTAGTAACAGCATCAGAGGTCTCCGCCTCAGGTTTCCCCGGGAAAGCATAGCAGTGGCCTCCCGTCCACCTCCAGCCTGGGTGGTACCTCTACCCCTACTATGCTGAGCTGCAACACAACTACTAGAAACTCTATCACCTCTACCGGACTGAACTCTACCACGACCTCTACCCTGTGGAGCTGGTGGTCTAGTCTGGAATGAAGAATTAGGTCGAGGCCTACCATGACCCCTTTGATAAGTACACTGCTGCATTAGATGATCGGGATCTCTACAAGTAAAACAAAATCTCTGACCGAGGAACTGTTGGTTGGACCCTAAAAAATCACTATAATTGCCTTGCCCTGTAGGTCGCTGCTATGAACCGTACGAGTCCTGCCCCGGACTATAAGAACCCCTAGATGTCTAGCCACCCTCAAATATCGGTATAGATACATGAATAGGTCCCCGCTGCTGAAAAGAACCACTCACTCTCTGTGATCCCCTACCTCCAAATGAGGCACCATGAAACTGACCTGATATACGGTCCCTTTTAGGGTCCCCAAATTCCTCTCTCTCCATAAATTCCGCCTCTTTGACGACACACACAATGGACTGGAAAGAATCCCCCTCCCTAGATGTACGAAACACATATGACCTTATAGAGAAAGTCAATCCCCTCACAAATCTGCGGATCCTTTCTGTCTCATTTGGAATAATGACCAACACATTCCTAGACAACTGGCAAAAATGCACCTCATACTCTGTAAACGATAAACCATCCTGCCTCAGACTCTCAAACCTCAAGCGACTCTCCTCTCTCACGCTCTATGGGATAAAACGATCTTGGAATGCACTAGCAAACTGCTCCCAAGTCACTGGAGGAGATCCAACTGGCAAAACCCTCGAATAAGTCCTCCACCAGTCTCTCGGTGGTCCATAAAGCTAGAGTGTAGCATATCGAACCCCATGTGACTCAGCTAATCAAACCACCTCTAGTACTCTCGGCAGTTAGTTAGAAACTCATGAGCGTCCTCGCTCTTCCCACCCTGAAACTGAGGTGGGTCCATCTTTCGAAATATCTCATACCTACGCTGCTCATCCTGTGTCAGAACAACTATCGATGCAACTTTACCCCCAACTGCTGGTGCAACATCATTCTGAACCGCGGGATCTACTGTAGTTGCCCCACCGCATCCTGAAAAACTGGAGCTTGTTGATGCTCTCGAGTCTGAGCCCCCTCTCGAGTACGAGAGTCATATGGTGTGTAAGTCGCACCACCACCCTGAGAAAAGCCCCCTAGCACACTTAACACCCTGAATAGTGTATCTTGAAGCAAAGGTGTGACTATTGACTCTAGAGGAACCTAGTCCTCTCTGCCATCAATCTGAGGTTCTAAAGAGACCTCTCTAGCACGACCTCTCTCTGGTGCTGCTCCACGCCCACGACCTCTGGATATTGTCGTACCACGAGTAAAACCTTTAGCTCGAGCTCTACCCCTAGCCCTAGTTGGGGACTCAACAACTACCTCGGGAAGTGCCTCATTTCTACCACCAGTAACGTTAGTTCTAGTCCTCGTCATCTTTCAAAAGAGTATACAACAACTCATTGCAAATGAAGGTAACTATGCACGATGAAAAAGAATGAACTAAAAGAAGTTTCCATGTAATTTTTATAGCCTCTCAGAGATAAGTTCAGACATCTCTGTACTGATCCTTGAGACTCTAGTAGACTCGGCTTGTATACACGTGAGACCTATGAACCAGGGGCTCTGATACCATTTTGTCACCACCAAAAATAGGTGTGATGGCACTTGTTGTATACCACCAAGACAAGTCAGCCTAAAACCCAATATCTAACAAACTGCGGAAGTAAATGACAATACAACAAAATTTTCTATTATGAAACCAAGTCATATTAATTCAATTCCGAGAACCAGGTTGTCACGTGCACAAGCCTCTAATATAAACATTAGAATTGAAATAAGATAGAAGTCTAAAATGAAATTGTCTTTCAAGTAAAAACAAAGTCATAAACTGGAGTAGGAAAGTTCATTGAGATGAAAAGAAGCTACCTCACAACCCTCAGCAGGATGCCTCGAAAATGATAAGAATGACAGGTATCATGAAGATCCGGGCTCGTAACCTACAAAAATTTGTAGAATCAAGGGGTGAGTGCCAAACCAGGCGGTACGAAATAAGCAAACCTCTAAACACAAGTTAAGTGAACAAAATACGGGTACTCCTTACACCAATCTAAACCTCCACGCTACAGCCTAACAGTTTACAGTTTACCAAACACATAACTCAATAACCACACTCTATCAGTTTACACATTCTCATAATAATTCAATATTCAACTGTCACAATCTTTTGAGAGAAACAATAACAAGATCAGCAAAAAACGTGTTGAAGTTCATCAATAATAAATGTGCAATTCCATGTGATGCAATGTCAAATATAGTGATGCATGTCTCTCTTAATGATACACACCATCTGTATCTCAGTCCGGGACCCATGGGGGACATATATGTCCATGCATCTGCCGTAGCGCACGACTTGACCCTCGATAATAGTAACTATCGCGGTGCGCGATACGTCCCTTGAAATATAATATCAATCACGGCGTGCGATACGACCCTTGATTAAATAACAATGATCACTCTAGTATCAAGATGGACACATTTCAGGCTTTGTATGGTAGACGGTGTAGATCTCCGATTGTCTTTTTTTATTCGACATAGATGGACTCTTTGGATACACTTGCTTAGAGATGCTATGGAGAAAGTCCGTATGATTCAGTATAGACTGTTGACAGCCTAGAGTCGGCAGAAGAGTTATGCAGATCGGAGAGTTAGAGCCTTAGTGTTTATGGAGGTTGATCATGTTTGGCTCCGAGTATCACCCATGAAGGTTGTGATGAGTTTCGGAAAGAAGGGCAAGCTAAGCCATAGATTCATTGGACCTTTTGAGATTTTGAGCCGAGTGGGAGAGGTGGCCGATAAGTTGGCCATGCCACCTAGTTTATTGGCAGTTCATCCTATTTTCCATGTCTTTATGCTTCGGAAGTATATTCCTGATGAATCTCATGTGCTTTCACTTGACTCTGTGGAGTTGGGTCCAGACTTGGCATTTGAGGAGGAGCCTATAGATATTTTGGATAGGCAAGTTTGAAATCTTAGGACCAAAGAGATTGCTTCAGTGAAGGTGCAGTGGAAGCACCGATCAGTGGGAGAGGCAACTTGGGAGACTAAGTCTGATATGCCTGCCAGATATCCTCAACTTTTTTAAGCTTCAGCTACTTTCTTTTACTTTATGTTTGAGGACGAACATGATTCTTAGTGGTGGATAATGTAATGACCCGGAAGGTCATTTTTGGAAATTTTAAATACTCATTTAACTAGAGTGAATTAATTGATGGTTTGGGTATTAAATAACTAACTTTAGTTAATGCTTAGTGGGTTAAAGTGAGTTAAGTTATTTGGGGTTTAATGTATATATCACAACTGAAAAAAATTAAGAAAAGAGAGTGTACGGCTATTGAAAAAAAAAAGGGAGAACTCACCAAAATCAAGCGAAATCGGTAAGTAATCAAACGTTTCTTTCACTTTTAGCGTCGTTTTGGTTGGATTGTTCATTATTGATAATATTATATATTATATGTATTGTGGGAAAGGAGAAAGAGACAAAATACTTCCATAAATGGCAAAAAAAATAAAAAAAAATAGTTTGGCCTTAGAATTTTTCTAAGTGGGTTCCTGGGAAATTTTTGACCAACTTTTTTTAAAAAATTAATTATAAAATAATCAAAGTGTAATAATTGCTATACATGTGGATACAATTAGAAATTTGGAGGGGTATATTCTGCGTATGAATTGTAGGGTTTGGAAGTTGTGTTTTTCTGTGAACGAATAGCTATTTGATTTAATTTCTTATTATTCTTATTACATTATGAGTTAAGTTTTGGCATATTGGAATAGGTAAATAAATATTACATCTATCAAATCATATGAATATCATTCAAATTATGATATTGGGAAAAATATGAGATTTAACCTTTGCCTTGAAACTTGAAAATCATGATAGTTTAAATGTTAATTGACATCAAGAATTACAAACTTGACTATAAATTGGGGTGAAATTTTAGGTCAAGGTTAAACACATAAAAGTGTGAGTGTTGTTAGTTTTGAAACCTTATTGTGATATATATACTTGAATAGATTCCATTGGTTTGGAAGCTCAACGGAAAGGGAAGGCTCGAGTCCAAAAGTAATTATTCGATTGGCTAATGCAAGTGGATTTCTAAACTCTTGTTAAGCGTATGAAATTCATGTATTTCCTTTTTTGATGTTGAGAATGATTTTGAAACTTGTTGCTTATTTGTTGTTGTTGTATTCCTTGTAGTAAATTGCGCTTTGTTATCAAAATGATTATCTACTCTTTTTCATTTGAGCATGTCATTTGCATTGTATCTGAGACATGGTTGTGGTAAGGGGATGTACAATTTTGAGGGTCGTATCGCGCGCCGCGATGGATATTATATTTTGAGGAACATATAGCGCGCTGCGAAGGTTACTATTATCAAGGGTCGTGTCATGCGCCGCGACAGATGCATGGACAGATATGTCCCTCATGGGTCCCATACTGAGAGACAGTGGGTGTATATCGTTAGGGAAGACATGCATCACTATACTTGACATTGCATCTCATGGCATTGCACATTTTATTATTGATGAACTTGAACACGTGTTTTGCTGATCTTGTGAGTGTTTCTCTGTGAAGCTTGTGACTGTTGAATATTGAGTTGTTTTGAGAATGTGTAAACTGATAGAGTGTGGTTATTTAGTTGTGTGTTTGGTAAACATTAAACTGTTAGACTGTAGCATGGAGGTTTAGATAGGGTGAAAGGAGTACCCGTATTTTGTTCACTTAACTTGTGTTTAGAGGTTTGCTTGTTGGGTACCGCGTGGTTTGGTACTCACCCCTTGCTTCTACAAATGTTTGTAGGTAACGAGCCCGGATCTTCGTGATACCTGTCATTCTTTTTCGTTTCCGAGGCATCTTGTGGAGGGTTGTGAGGTAGATGTTTGTCATCTCAACGAACTTTCCTACTGCAGTTTATGACTTTGTTTTTACTTGAAAGACAACTTCATTTTATACTTCTATTTTGTTTCAATTCTAATATTTACATTAGAGGCTTGTGCTGAGTTGAATTTGGTAGTCAAAGTTTTGTTGTTTAATGTAACGACCTGTTTAGTCGTTTTGAGCAACAGAGTCCATTTCTGGAAAAACTGGCTGGGACGACGAGGGTCACGACGGACCGTCGTGGTCACGACGGCCCGTCAAGGGGGTGTCGTCCCATGGCACTTAGAAATTTGAAATTGGGTACCGAAAATCGACTCTCTGTAAATTGTGACGGACCTGCAGGACGTGCCGTCACATCCACGACGAACCGTCGTGAGTCCCGTTGCAAAACACTTCAACTTTTGAGAAATTGGTGCAAGAAAACGAGTTTCTGACCGTCATGACGGAGGGGCCAGGACGGACGTCACAGGGGTGACGGGCCGTCGCAGACCACCTGAAATCTGGAGGAGGCGACGGCCACCACCGACCGGACCGTCGCAGGCATGACGGCACCTCACAGTCTGCACAATCCCAGGCAGTTTGGGATATCTCCACACTTTTGTTTGGGGGTCGTTTTTTCTATTTTCCATTCCTTAATTATAAAGATTGAGGGGTAACATTAATAAATCTAATTACTTAGGGTTAAAAGGGGTAACCTTAAGTAAATTAAAGGGGTTTTATTGTCCTTTTTCACACTTAATTATATGATTAATTAGGGTAAAGGAAAGAGGGTTTGAATAAAACAAAAGAGAAAGAACAGAAGAGAGAGAGCAGATCGATCGAGAGGCATAGGGAATATCAAAGCTTGGGAATTTGCTTGTGGATTCCAATTCTTCGGTGGAGGTAGGTTATGGTTTATATTACGATATTCGTAGTGAACTCTTGATAGTGAATAATATGTGTTGATGATATTGTAAACCTGTCTATATGCTTATTGTATGATTGTAATGAATATGATTATGTGATGTTGATAAAACAAGCATGATGAAAACCATTGAATCCCCAATCTTGAAAGAACTTTAATCTATGATATTAATGATAATGCCTTGGTATAAAAGAAGGCTTGATGAATTAAAGTGATTGGGATTGATGATGCCTTGGTTTAGAGAAGGCTTGATGAACGGATATAATGAGATTAGTGGATCGGAGTGTCACGTTCCGACACATAGAATTAGTGGATCGGAGTGTCACGTTCCGACACATAGAATTAGTGGATCGGAGTGTCACGTTCCGACACATAGTATTAGTGGGACGGGTGTCACGAACCGACACGTAGATGTAGGGGATCGGAGTGTCACGTACCGACACATAGGGGATCGGAGTGTCACGTTCCGACACATATAGGGGATCGGAGTGTCACGTTCCGACACATATAGGGGATCGGAGTGTCACGTACCGACACATAGTAGTAGGGGATCGGAGTGTCACGTACCGACACAAGAGGAAGAAAGATAATGAATCTCGAAAGATGTTAATATACTCAACATAATGAACTTAATCCCCAAATGAGTATGGTATTGAGGCTTGAGTCCTCATGGATGAACTTGATGGTATTTATTGACGATTATACTACTTGTTGCTACATGTTGAGTTTATAGTTGATTTATAATATTACTTGATATGTATTATCGCCTATTTTGAGTTAACCGATGATATCTACTCAGTACGTGTGGTTGTACTGACCCCCTACTTTCATGTTTTCCTCTCTTGTTATTTGTGTTATGCAGCAAACGTTCCGTCAACTTCGACTCAGCAGTAGATCAAGCCAGTCTTCACTCCATCGGAAATTCAGGGTGAGCTAATGCGTCTAGCTTGGACTGGGTCTCTTCTTCAAGTCTTGATGCCTTGAACTTCCGGCATGGACTAGTTTTTTCTTGTTTTTAGCTTTTTAGACATTCTTAGATTAGTAAATTGACCATAGATGTTCTTGTGATGATGACTTCCAGATTTTGGGATAATAATAATAGTTTTTTGATTTGTTTTTATTAATGAGTAAAGTCTTCCGCATTTCTTTTGTCG
This sequence comes from Solanum peruvianum, assembly GCA_027705065.1. Lineage (NCBI taxonomy): Eukaryota > Viridiplantae > Streptophyta > Magnoliopsida > Solanales > Solanaceae > Solanum > Solanum peruvianum. The sequence goes on along the minus strand of JAKWJD010001762.1, from coordinate 16,431,915 downwards.
ATATTGTATTAAAATGTTAAGGGTTAAATTGGTTGGTTCGCTCACATAGGAGGGTAAATGTGGGCCAGTCGCGTCCCCGATTTGGGTCGTGACAGACTTGGTATCAGAGCATTAGGTTCATTGGTCTCATCACACAAGAACAGGTCTAGTAGAGTCTTAAGGAACGGTAGGGGGACGCCTTTACTTTTCCTTGAGAGGCTATAAGACTTTAGGAAAATTCCATTCTTTCATTCTTCTTTCGTGCTACTACTTGAGTCCAATTGGTATCTAGGTGATACAAATTGGTATCTGACCATCTTCATTCTATTTCGCAGATGGTTAGAACTAGAGCAACGACCGCACCAGCAGCAACAACGGAAAGACAGGAAACTACTGAGCCAGCCACTGGGGCTGTGGCTCGAGGAAGAACAACGGCAAGAGGCCGTGGGAGAGGTCGTGGGAGGACGTCCTCTAGAGGGAGAGGACGAGCCCCTAGCCCATCTGATGCTAGGGCGGTGACTCCTCCACCGACTGAGGAGGTAGTTAGAGAGGGTGAGGAAGGGGAAACTGAACAAGGGCAGAATGAGGAAATGCCACCCCAACCTACCCCAGAGATGATCAACCAAGTACTTGCTTATCTTAGCGGGTTGTCCGATCAGGGTCAAGCACCTCCAATGGTTTCTGCACACACCACCTCCGGTTTCAGAGATACGACATGCGGCTACTATGGCTCCCCGCATGGATGCACCATTGGGAATAGGCACATTTCCACGTCTGACTACTGGGCCTATTATGACAAACGATCAACAACGACTTTTTAGTAAGTTCTTGAAATTGAAACCTCCAGTCTTCAAGGGTGCAGAATCTGAAGATGCTTATGATTTTCTGGTTGATTGTCATGAGCTACTACACAAGATGGGGATAGTAGAGAGGTTTGGTGTCGAGTTCGTGAGTTATCAGTTCCAAGGTAACGCCAAAATGTGGGGGCGTTCACATGTTGAGTGTCAGCCAACCGAGGCACCACCTATGACTTGGGAATCATTCTCTAGTTTGTTCATGGAGAAGTATATCCCAAGGACTTTGAGAGATAGGAAGAGGGATGAGTTCTTGAGTCTTGAACAGGGAAGGATGACAGTAAACGCGTATGAGGCTAAATTTCGCGCACTATCCAGATATGCCACCCAACTTTGTTTCAGTCCACAAGAACGGATCCGCCGTTTTGTGAAGGGGTTTGAGGTCAGAATTGCGGATTTCAGCCTTACAGATAGCGGCGACAGCAACATCCTTCCAAGAGGTGGTAGACTTTGTGATAGAGGTGGAAGGAGTGAAACCGGATGACTTCACCTCAACGTCTACATCAAAGAGGTTTCGTAGGGGAGGTGAGTATAATGGTTCTTATTCTAGAGGACAGAACTCCGGAGGTCACTCAAATCGACCAATACAGTCTTCACTACAGACTGTAGTTGGGGGTCCACCTCAGAACGGTCAACACTACTCCGAGAGACCCATGCCTGACTCCAGAGAGTGCTATGGATGTGGGGAGATTGGACATATTAGGAGGAATTGTCCAAAACAGAGTTACAGACCCCCAATGGCTAGAGGAAGAGGTGGTAATGGTAGAGGTCGTTATTCTGGAGGGCGTGGTGGCCGAGGTAATGGTGGTCACCAAAACGGCAGAGGTGAAGGGCAAAACGGAGCCACTACTACACAACATGGTAAGGGCAACGGACAGACAAATAATGGGGCTCATTGTTATGCTTTCCCTGGAGGTCTGAAGCGGAGGCGTCTGATGCTGTTATCACAGGTAATCTCTTGGTTTGTGATTGCATGGCATCTGTATTATTTGACCCTGGCTCCACGTTTTCATATGTATCTTCCTCATTTGCTAATGGTCTAAATTTACATTGCGAATTACTTGACATGCCTATTCGTGTTTCTACTCCGGTGGGTGAGTCTGTGATAGTCGAAAAAGTGTATAGGTCTTGTTTGGTGAATTTTGTGGGGAGCAACACTTATGTAGACTTGGTTATTTTTAGAAATGGGTGACTTTGACGTAATTCTGGTATGACTTGGCTTTCTCCGAATTTTGCGATTTTGGATTGTAATGCTAAAACGGTGACGCTAGCCAAGCCTGGGGCAGATCCGTTAGTGTGGGAGGGTGACTACACTTCCAATCCGGTGCGTATAATCTAATCTCCTTTATTCGTGCTCAGAAGATGGTTAGTAAGGGTTGTCTAGCTTTCTTGGCACATCTTAAGGATGACACTACTCAAGTACCATCGATTGAGTCAGTTTCGGTAGTCTGTGAGTTTTTGGATGTGTTCCCTGCAGATCTTCCCGGTATGCCACCAGATAGGGATATAGACTTCTGCATCGATCTGGAACCCGGTACTCGCCCCATTTCTATACCCCCGTATAGAATGGCTCCCGCCGAATTAAGAGAGTTAAAGGCTCAACTTCAAGAGTTGTTGAGCAAGGGCTTCATTAGACCAAGTGCATCTCCTTGGGGTGCTCCGGTGCTATTTGTGAAGAAGAAGGATGGGAGTTTCCGAATGTGCATAGATTACCGACAGTTGAACAAAGTAACTATTAAGAACAAGTACCCCATTCCTCGCATTGATGACTTGTTCGATCAGTTACAAGGTGCTTGTGTCTTCTCAAAGATTGACTTGAGGTCCGGTTATCACCAATTGAAAATACGAGCAACGGATGTTCCAAAGACTGCTTTTCGAACTAGGTATGGGCATTATGAATTTGTGGGTAATGTCATTTGGTCTTACAAATGCCCCTGCTGCCTTCATGAGCTTGATGAACGGGATTTTCAAGCCATACTTGGACCTCTTTGTGATTGTGTTCATTGATGATATACTGATATACTCCAAAAGTAAGACGGAACATGAGGAGCATTTGAGAATGGTGTTAGAGTTGTGAGGAAGAAAAAGCTTTATGCGAAATTCTCCAAGTGTGAGTTTTGGCTAGATTCAGTGTCCTTCTTGGGGCACGTGGTTTCTAAGTATGGAGTGATGGTGGATCCATCTAAGATTGAGACAGTGAAGAATTGGGTAAGACCTACAAACGTGTCAGAAATAAGGAGTTTTGTGGGGTTAGCTAGCTACTACCGCCGATTCGTCAAGGGATTCTCTTCCATTGCTTCCCAATTGACGAACTTGACTAAGCAAAACGTCCCATTTGTATGGTCGGATGAGTGTGAGGAAAGCTTTCAGAAGCTTAAGACTTTGTTGACTACCGCACCAATTCTTACCTTGCCAATAGAGGGTAGAGACTTCATTGTTTTTACTGTGATGCATCCTATTCTGGGTTGGGTGCAGTGCTAATGCAAGAGAAGAATGTGATTGCTTATGCTTCAAGACAATTAAAAGTGCATGAACGTAACTATCCAACTCATGACTTGGAATTGGCCGCGGTAGTGTTTGCACTAAAGCAATGGAGACATTACTTATATGGGGTTAAGTGTGAAGTCTCCACGGACCATCGTAGCCTACAGTATGTCTTCACTCAGAAAGACTTGAACTTAAGACAGAGGAGATGGATGGAACTACTGAAGGACTACGACATCACTATTTTGTATCATCCGAGGAAGGCGAATGTGGTGGCAGATGCCTTGAGTAGAAAGGCCGGAAGCATGGGAAGTCTAGCTCATTTGCAAGCTTCTAGACGCCCATTGGCTAGAGAAGTGCAGATTTTGGCTAATGACCTTATGAGGTTAGAAATAAACGAGAAGGGAGGATTGTTAGCTTGTGTAGAGGCAAAATCCTCTTTTCTTGATCAGATTAGGGGAAAATTTTTGATGATGAGAAACTAAGGCGAATTCGAGATAAAGTGTTGCAAGGAGAGGCTAAGGAAGCAATAATCGATGGGGAAGGTGTTTTGAGGATCAAGGGAAGAGTATGTGTACCCCGCATCGATGATTTGACCACCACTATTCTTACAGAAGCTCATAGTTCCGGATATTCTATACATCCTGGTGCAACCAAGATGTATCGCGACCTAAAGCAACACTTCTGGTGGAGTAGAATGAAGCGAGATATTGTTGAGTTTGTTGCCAAGTGTCCAAACTGTCAACAAGTAAAGTATGAACACCAAAGGCCCGGAGGAACACTTCAGAGAATGCCCATTCCTGAATGGAAGTGGAGAGAATCGCGATGGACTTCGTGGTTGGTCTTCCCAAGACATTGGGTAAGTATGACTCCATTTGGGTGATTGTTGATAGGTTAACTAAGTCTGCTCACTTCATTCCTGTCAAGGTGACCTACAATGCAGAGAAGTTAGCCAAGATCTACATCTCAGAAATCGTTCGGTTGCATGGAGTTCCACTCTCAATCATATCAGATAGAGGTACGCAGTTTACTTCTAAGTTTTGGAGAACATTGCATGCTGAATTAGGTACTAGGTTGGACCTTAGTACTGCGTTTCATCCTCAGACCGATGGTCAGTCTGAGCGAACGATTCAAGTGTTGGAGGACATGCTTCGCGCGTGTGTGATAGAGTTTGGTGGCCATTGGGATAGCTTCTTACCCTTGGCAGAATTTTCATACAATAATAGCTATCACTCCAGTATTGATATGGCTCCATTTGAAGCATTGTACGGGAGGAGGTGTAGATCTCCCATTGGTTGGTTTGATGCCTTCGAAGTTAGACCTTGGGGGACTGATCTGTTGAGAGATTCTATGGAAAAGGTGAAGGCTATTCAAGAAAAGCTTTTAGCGGCTCAAAGTAGACAAAAGGAGTATGCAGACCGAAAGGTTAGAGACTTGGAGTTCATGGAAGGTGAACAAGTCTTGTTGAAGGTCTCACCCATGAAAGGGGTGATGCGGTTCGGAAAAAGGGGTAAGTTAAGTCCAAGGTATATTGGACCATTTGAAGTGCTTAAGAGAGTAGGGGAGGTGGCTTATGAATTAGCCTTGCCCCCAGGGCTGTCCGGAGTGCATCCGGTGTTCCATGTATCCATGTTGAAGAGATACCACGGAGATGGAAACTACATTATCCGTTGGGATTCAGTTTGTTGGATGAGAACTTGACTTATGAAGAGGAACCGGTTGCTATATTAGATAGAGAAGTTCGCAAGTTGAGGTCAAGAGAGATTGCATCCATCAAAGTTCAATGGAAGAATCGACCGGTTTGAAGAAGCTACTTGGGAGAAGGAGGCAGACATGCAAGAAAAATATCCACATATGTTTACAGATTCAGGTACTCCTTTTTTCGCCATCGTTTTTCTTCTTCTGATCGTTCGGGGACGAACGATGGGTAAATTGGTATCTATTGTAACGACCTGTTTAGTCGTTTTGAGCAACAGAGTCCATTTCTGGAAAAACTGGCTGGGACGACGAGGGTCACGACGGACCGTCGTGGTCACGACGGCCCGTCAAGGGGGTGTCGTCCCATGGCACTTAGAAATTTGAAATTGGGTACCGAAAATCGACTCTCTGTAAATTGTGACGGACCTGCAGGACGTGCCGTCACATCCACGACGAACCGTCGTGAGTCCCGTTGCAAAACACTTCAACTTTTGAGAAATTGGTGCAAGAAAACGAGTTTCTGACCGTCATGACGGAGGGGCCAGGACGGACCGTCACAGGGGTGACGGGCCGTCGCAGACCACCTGAAATCTGGGAGGAGGCGACGGCCACCGTGACGGACCGTCGCAGGCATGACGGCCCGTCACAGGCTGCACAATCCCAGGCAGTTTGGGATTTCTCCACACGTTTTAGGGGTCGTTTTTGACTATTCTTTTTCCTTATTATAAAGATTGAGGGGTAACATTAATAATCTAATTACTTAGGGGTTAAAAGGGGGTAACCTTAAGTAATTAAAGGGGTTTTATTGTCCTTTTTCACACTTAATTATATGATTATTAGGTAAAGGAAAGAGGGTTTGAATAAAACAAAAGAGAAAGAACAGAAAGAGAGAGAGCAGATCGATCGAGAGGCATAGGGAATATCAAAGCTTGGGAATTTGCTTGTGGATTCCAATTCTTCGGTGGAGGTAGGTTATGGTTTATATTACGATATTCGTAGTGAACTCTTGATAGTGAATAATATGTGTTGATGATATTGTAAACCTGTCTATATGCTTATTGTATGATTGTATGAATATGATTATGTGATGTTGATAAAACAAGCATGATGAAAACCATTGAATCCCAAATCTTGAAAGAAACTTTAATCTATGATATTAATGATAATGCCTTGGTATAAAAGAAGGCTTGATGAATTAAAGTGATTGGGATTGATGATGCCTTGGTTTAGAGAAGGCTTGATGAACGGATATAATGAGATTAGTGGATCGGAGTGTCACGTTCCGACACATAGAATTAGTGGATCGGAGTGTCACGTTCCGACACATAGAATTAGTGGATCGGAGTGTCACGTTCCGACACATAGTATTAGTGGGACGGGTGTCACGAACCGACACGTAGATGTAGGGGATCGGAGTGTCACGTACCGACACATATAGGGATCGGAGTGTCACGTTCCGACACATATAGGGGATCGGAGTGTCACGTTCCGACACATATAGGGGATCGGAGTGTCACGTACCGACACATAGTAGTAGGGGATCGGAGTGTCACGTACCGACACAAGAGGAAGAAAGATAATGAATCTCGAAAGATGTTAATATACTCAACATAATGAACTTAATCCCCAAATGAGTATGGTATTGAGGCTTGAGTCCTCATGGATGAACTTGATGGTATTTATTGACGATTATACTACTTGTTGCTACATGTTGAGTTTATAGTTGATTTATAATATTACTTGATATGTATTATCGCCTATTTTGAGTTAACCGATGATATCTACTCAGTACGTGTGGTTGTACTGACCCCCTACTTTCATGTTTTCCTCTTGTTATTTGTGTTATGCAGCAAACGTTCCGTCAACTTCGACTCAGCAGTAGATCAAGCCAGTCTTCACTCCATCGGAAATTCAGGGTGAGCTAATGCGTCTAGCTTGGACTGGGTCTCCTTCTTCAAGTCTTGATGCCTTGAACTTCCGGCATGGACTAGTTTTTACTTGTTTTTAGCTTTTTAGACATTCTTAGATTAGTAAATTGACCATAGATGTTCTTGTGATGATGACTTCCAGATTTTGGGGATAATAATAATAGTTTTTGATTTGTTTTTATTAATGAGTAAAGTCTTCCGCATTTCTTTTGTCGATATTGTATTAAAATGTTAAGGGTTAAATTGGTTGGTTCGCTCACATAGGAGGGTAAATGTGGGTGCCAGTCGCGTCCCCGATTTGGGTCGTGACATTTAAACTATTATGGAAGTAGAATGAAAAAATCCCCCTTTAACAAGTTTTTTTTCCTAGTATATATTTTTTTAATGGGCTTTTTGTTTGTTTGTGGTTATTTAGATTTGAAGGAAGTTGCATCACTGATTGAACGTGGAGTATATACAAGTGAAGTGTAGAAGATATAGAGGCTATGGGATTGATTATGAAAATCAGGAGCAAACTTTAGGCTTCAGTACTTTCTACTTTTTTACCTAATTTTGTGAACTTGAATGAATGCCAATTCTTGAACATTTTAGGATTATTTTATGTTTAGGCTTAATTTTTGTGAACATCAATGTATGTTAACTCTTAAATTGTAAATAGAGATCATGTGTACTTATCTTTAATATATGGATACGACTAGTTGAAGTACATATTGATTTCATATTTTCTATCATTATATTATAGTTTACCATTTAAAAAGTATATTACAATAGCTTAATAACATTGTTGCAATAGTTTAGAAGTACTGTTGTAATAGAAGACTGAGTTGTATAATAAATTTTAAATATAGGTCCTTTGCAACGATTCAAAAGTGTTGCAGAAACGCACAAAAGTGTAGTCCTAGACTGAAGAATAATTGTTGCTATAAATAGTCTGTTGAACCTAAACTAATTAAACATAGAAAGTTGTTAAAATGATAAATAAGTTAAATTGGTTAATATAGTATTGGAATTAAGTTAAACTAACTAATTAGACTTAGAAAGTTTTTAAGTTGGTTAATAAATTAACTGGTGAATACATTATCGTAATTAAGTTAAAACAAAACTAATTAGGCTAACAAAGTTTTTAATTAAGCTGTTTAATAAGTTAAATTGGTGAATAAAGTTTTGGAATTACGTTAAAACTAAACTAATTAGACGTAGAAAGTTTGTTAAGTTCGTCAAATAAACTAATGTGATTTACTTGGGTCAATAGAGTTAGAATTAAGTTATTACTAAACTAATTACACTTATAAACTTGCTAAGTTCTTCAGATAAACTATTGTGATTTAGTTAGTTAATATAGTGTTGGAATCAGGTTAAAACTAAACTAATTATACATAAAAAGTTTTAAAGTTGTCTAATAAGTTAGACTGATGAATAAAGCGTTGGAATTAAGTTAAAACTACACCGATTAGACTTAGAAAGTTTTTATGATCTTCAAATAAGTAAATGTGATTTAGTAAGTTAATATAGGGTTGGAATTAAGCTAAAACTAAACTAATTAGACTTAGAAAGTTGTTAAATTATCTTATAAGTTAAATTGATGAAGAAAGTAATGGAATTAAGTTAAAACTAAACAAATTAGACTTAGAAAGTTGTTAAGTTGTTCAAATAAGATAACGTGATTTAGTTTGTTAATACAGTGTTGGAATTAAGTTAAAACTAAACTAATTAGATTTAGAAAGTTGTTAAGTTGTTTAATAAGTTAAATTTGTAAATATATTATTGGAACTAATATAAATTTAAACTAATTAGACTAAGGAAGTTATTAAAAAGTTTAATAAATTAAATTGGTGAATATAGTGTTGGAATTAAGTGAAAACTAAAGTAACTAGACTTAGAAAGTTGTTATGTTTGTTAATAAGTTAAATTGGTGAATATATTATTGGAATTAAGTTAAAACTATACTAATTAGACTTAGAAAAATGTTATTTTGTTTAATAAGTTACATTGGTGAATAAAGTGTTAGAATTAAGTTAAAACCTAACTAATTAGACGTAGAAAGTTGGTTAAGTTCTTCAAATAACCTTATGCGTTTAGTTGGTCAATATAGTGTTATAATTAAGTTAAAACTAAACTAATTACACTTAAATATTTTGTAAGTTATTAAAATAAACTAATGTGATTTGGTTGGTCAACATAGGTTTTAATTAAGTTAAAACTAAACTAATTAGACTTAAAAAGTTCTTAAGTTGATAAATAAGATAAATTTGTAAATATAGTGTTGGAATTAAGTTAAAACTAAACTAATTAGACTTAGAAAGTTGTTAAGTTGTCTAATACGTTAAATTGATGAATAAAGTATTAGAATTAAGTTAAAACTAAACTAATTAGACTAAGAAAGTTGTTAAATTCTTCAAATAAGTTATTGTGATTTAGTTCGTTCATAAAGGGTTCAAATTAAGCTAAAACTAAACTTAAAACTAATAATTAGACTTAGAAAGTTGTTAAGTAGTTTAATAAGTAAAAATGGTAAATGTATTATTTGAATTAAGTTAAAACTAAACTAATTAGACTTAGAAAGTTGATAAAATGATTAATGTTAAATTAGTTAAGATAGTGTTGGAATTAAGTTAAAACTAAACTAATTAGACTTAGAAAATTGTTAAGTTGGTTCAAGTTAAACTGGTGAATAAATTATTGGAATTAATTTAAAACCAAACTAATTAGACATAGAAAGTTGTTAAGCTGTTTAATAGGTTAAATTGGTTAATAAACTGTTGGAATTAAGTTAAAACTAAACTGATAAGACGTAGAAAGTTGGTTCAGTGCTTCAAAAAGCTATTGTGATTTAGTTGGTCAATATAGAGTTAGAATTAAGTTATTTACTGAATTAATTACACTTAGAAATTTGTTAAGTTCTTCAAATAAACTAATGTGATTTAGTTACTTAATATAGTGTTGGAAGTAAGTTAAAGTAAACTAATTATACTTAGAAAGTTGTTAAGTTGGTTAATAAGTTAAATTGGTAAATATAGTGTTGGAATTAAGTTATAACTAAAATAAGTAGATTTAGAAAGTTGTTGAGTTGGTTAATAAGTTAAATTGGTGAACATATTAACCAAAATTATTAGAATTAGGAAGTTTTTAAGTTGTTTAATGTAACGAGCCTTTTGGTCGTTTTGAGAGCTAAAGCCTTGTGTTTCATACAATATTTTCCGTTAGATTCTAAATGGTAATTTGAACTATTTCATAATTGTAATTATGAAATTAGTGGGGTAATTTTAATAATTTATTTAGTCAGTGGGTAGAGAAAATAATATTAAAACTAATAGTGGGTCAATTTTACTATTTTTATACTTAGTCTTATATAATAATTAGGGAGTAAATATTTTATAGAAGGAATAAGGGTTTGGGCAAAGAAAAGGGTGTCAAAACTCACTGTGCCTCATTACCGCATAAACACAAGGAGCATATGTAGCTTCAGGTAAATCAATCACGAATCTTAGATATAATATTACATTGTGGGTTGTTTAATACTGGTTAGTATATATATATAATTCGTATTCGTTGGTTGAAACGAAAGTGGATGAAAGTTCTCTTGGCAACATTTTCTGTGTTGTGGCCATATTTTTTTGCTGCTGCAACATTCTGCCTTGCAATCATTGGTAATGATTACCAAATGATTGAGGCATTCATTTGCTCAATGACCATTAGAATTGGAATATACAAGTGCAGGCATATATGGGTGGACTCTTCGCTGCCACTGGTTTCGCAACCAGTGGCTTCCAGTTTTATAGTTTTGTTAACATGTTATTCCATAAGTTTTGGTATATTGAGATAGGTAATTAAATATTAAGTGTAACATATTATTTGAATGACAATAAGGTTATGTTATTCAGAGAAATAAAGACTTAACCTTAGGCTTGAATATAAGAAATAAGATACTTGACATATTAATGGACCTCAAGACTAAGAATTTGAGTATAGATTTGTGTTTGATGATTTTTTTGGTCTAGACTATATATAGTAACATGGGTGTTTATAGACTCATTAATTTATATATATATATATATATATATATATATATATATATATATATATATATATATATATATATATATATATATATATATATATATATATATTTGATGATTGGAAAGGTTCATAGGCATTGAGGAAAGCAAAGGCATTGGAGAGGTAGCTTGCTTGATTTCGGTTCTTCGGTGGAGGTAGGTTATGGTTTATGCTATTTGATAGTAAACTCTTAACAGTGATTGATATGCATTGAATGATATTGTGAAGTTTTATATGTACTTGATTGTGTGGCTTGGTCGTGTGTTTTGTGATTGGTCTGAAATCCCGAGACCGTGGAATGTATAATCTGAAACCATCTCTATCAAAGTGATGCCTTGAATAAAGAAAGCTCGATGAAATATTATTAACGAATGGAAAAGTGGTGATACTAAATGATAAACTAATGATATTATAGGATCGGAGTGTCACGTTCCGACACAATATTCTTGGATCGGAGTGTCACGTTCCGACACGGTATTCTTGGATCGGAGTGTCACGTTCCAACACGGTATTCTTGGATCGGAGTGTCACGTTCCGACACGGTATTCTTGGATCGGAGTAACACGTTCCGACATGATAATATTAAAGGAAAAATATGTTGAATTAATGGAAGATACTCAATCTCAAAGAACTCATCCCCCAAAATGGTTTGGTTTGGAGGCATGAGTCCTCATGTGTGATCTTGATACACTTGTTCATGTTGGTTATTGCTTATCACATGTTAAGTGCTATAGTTGAGTTCATACTATTATTCTATGTATATTAGTTACTATTTTGGGTTGACCGATGATACTTACTCAGTACATGTTGCCTCGTACCGAGCCCTACTTGTTTTCTTCTTTGTTTTCCTTTTATGAAATGCAGCGAGTGTACCTATGACTTCTGATTTCTCTCAGCTCTAGCCAACCTCCCGCATATCAAGTTACAGGGTGAGCTATCCATTCAAGCTCGTGTTGGATTCTCTCAGTCATGACATGATGTCCTATACTTTCGGACACATACCATTTTATTTTTTTATTTTAGTGTATTCGATATTCTTAGACTTAGTATTGGAGATTAGATGTCCTTGATGTGATGACTATCAGATTTTGGGATGATAAGTATTAAACTTTAGAAACTTATTTAAATTGGTTGCTTAGTATCTTTTGGAGCTTCCGCATTATTGATATTATTTATAGTTGAACTATTGGTATATGTTGGGGTTTAGATGTGTTGGTTCGCCCACCTAAGGAGGTAAGTGTGGGTGCCACTCACGACTCATTTTGGGTCGTGACAAACTTGGTATCAAAGCGTTAGGTTCAGTGATCTCATCACACAAGGACAGTCTAATAGAGTCTTGAAGAACGGTATGGGGACGCCTTTACTTTTCTTTGAGAAGCTATACGACTTTAGGAAAACTTCATTCCTTCTTTCTTTCGTGCTACTACTTGAGTCTAATTGGTATCTAGGTGATACAAATTGGTATCTGATCTTCGTCACTCTATTTCTCATATTATTAGTACAAGAGTAGTAGAATTGGAAACACCAACATCAGTAAGAATGTATGCATCCTTAAAAATAGATATGATTCCACGATTTACTATAGACATGTAATTACTAGTGACTAGTATGATGTTTTTATTAAGTTCTTAAAGTTGAAACTCCTATTCTTTATGGGTATTGATTATGAAGATGCTTATGCTTTCATTGTAGATTGGTTTGAGTTGTGCCACAAAATGAATATCGTGAAAAGGCTTAGTGAGTATTGACTTACTAGTTTTGGAGATACGCAAAGTGTGGTGATAGTCACGTATTGAGTGTCGATTAGTAAATGCACTACTTATGACTTAAGGTAAAATTTTCTCGCTTCTTCATCCAATTATATACCCCAAACTTTGAGTGATGGGAAGAGAGATGGTATCCTAAATATAGAGAAACGGAAGATATATGTTGTAGCCCAAAATGTAAATATTCTGTACTTTATGTAGATATCTGACAACAGGCAAGGAGTTTTCTAAGGAAAAACTAGAAAATGAACATCATTAGGTTAGAAAATTCAGTTAGTAGAGTTTTCCGAACATATATAGGTTGTATAGCGAATGATGAAATTATGTTGATGAAATTGAGGCATAATATCTTTTATGATTTAATAGGTTGTGTGTATATATATAAAAAAAAAGGGTCATGATTGACTACTACAATAATACTAATGCTACCGGTGTTTACTTGGTTAAAGTTATACAGTGTGATATTTTTTTTTTGTCGACCTAAGCTACGAAAGAATGAATATTGCTTTGGATGAGAGACCAAAAACATTTGATGGCGTATTGTAGTCACTTAATGGGCAAAAAAAAATTATTATTTGAGTAAATTTTTAGCGAGGGTATGATGTATTCTAGTGGTGGAATTAATGGACTTTCATGGTGTGGTACTATAGGTATATGAAAATGGATATGTCGATTATCAGGTGAGAATACTAACTGCTTAAAGAGTTATTAGTGGTATGTCATGGTCAGATAATTAGATTTAGTGTTGCATTCACAATTGAGAAACCAACTAATTTATTACTACGCGCGCTTGGATTGAGCATTATTTATTATTTATTTATTTTAGAAAAAATTAGTGGTGGATCTTTGGTACAAATATTAACACAACTTAAACTGTGCAATGTATCTTGAGGGTTTTGAGTGAGGACTGGTGGTTTATCTTAAGCTTCAAAAGGTAGATTGATACTAGCATGACAGACTTATAGGGAAAGAAAATCCTAGTGAGTATACTTTGGGTGAAGTAAAATGAAGATTTTAGTAAGAAAGTGAATATAAAATTTGTTAGTCCCTTCATTTTGATTACTATATCTGAGTTTAAGGTGACATGTCGAGGAAAAAAAATTGACTTTGTGGTGATGAAAAGGGCTTACAAATGCATGATGGTAATAGGAGTAAGTGATGGATGGTGACGGAGATGCAAATTATAGAATACAAATTATTGGTCAAATAAATTTTGTATGGTGATAAAAAGTTGCGAGTATCTAAGGTTGATATTTCTACTATTTAGTGAGTAATGTGGTTGTATGATAAATTTTAGGAGATTTAGGGCACACTCAAATATAATTTAAAGGAGCTCGAATCATAACTAAAATAAGATAAAACTTGTGGGATGTGTAGCCTTAAGAAAATAAGTGAGAGCAGAAATATTTTCTCTGATTGTAAGAACTAAAAATGTATCTTCGAAGGGATCGAGAATTGGGTTCAAAATTGCGTGATTTTATGTATTTTGTTTTGGCTAAGGTAATAGTATAACAGGTTAATTAGCTTGATTAAAAGCTATTGAATAGAACTTAAGAGAGGAGTGTACAGACGTTCAGCTTGAGTGGGGTGATAAGTTCTATTATAGTGCTGAATTTAGTAATGAGTAGGGTTGGATTTTAGTGAAGGATATGTAAGGTAGATGGACATGCGATCAATGATAAGTTAAGGTACAATAATTCATAAAATTCTTCAAACTATAAGCAAATGTAGATAATTAAGGGTATTGTGTTACACAATTGGGCTTATAATTCAAATTTTTTTGTTATAAATCTGAATTTCTGGTGGTATATTTTGTCAAGGTATAAATTAGTAAGATGAGAAATGATTGATTGCATCGGTATTGAGCACGTGAAAGAATTTATGCATGCTTTGGACCATAAAGTTTGTTACTTTTGTTGTTAAAAAGGATCTAAAGAAGGGTTTACCCTCATAGTTTTGATTAAGAGTGTGAAGTAAAATGTCATGGATTATTAGTAAAATATGAGATCGGTAAGCAAGCTAGATAAACAAGAGTTTGATATATTGAAGGATCGAGATATGTAGAATTTGCACCATGAAAAGAATTTGAGAAGTGTAAAGGAATAAGACCTCTCGTATAAATCCATGGGGTGTAGTTGATGGTTGTTTTAATTTTTGCCTATGATTGTGAGATGTGAACTAGTTCGGTACAGCTTACTAGGAGTTTATCATCGACTTCTATAAAAAAAAAGAGTTTTGCTTTAGGTGACAAACAATGAGGTACGAAAAATTTAGTATTTTACTGTTATGCCTCATATTTTTTTATATACGTAGTGCGCATCGTGATCTAGAAGACGTAAAGAAATATTAGGCAAGGATGTTATTTCCAAATGTGATATTAAGTATGAGTTGGCTAATGTAAGTGCCATTAACTTTAAGTGAGGGATTAATTAGTGGCTAATTTGGATTGATTTAATCCAATGGGCCCCACCACTCATAATTGGTGGCTGATTAGGATTAATTTAATCCAGTGGGCCCCACCACTCAAGGCAAAAATTAAAAAGGGATCAGATTGTGGGCTGGCCTTAGTGGACAGGTGTAGAGGGGGGCTGCCTCCACTTCATACTATAAAATGAGGTGGAGAAATCCACTCCATGCTAAATAAAGTGGTGAAATGCGTTGCTGCATATCATCTCCTTCTTCACCACTTGTCTTAGGCAGCCATGGAAATGGAGAAACCAACCCTGCAACTCTTGGCCAGCAGCTGCAAATAATTTGGTTAGTGCTTGGGCTGTTTTGATTAAAGCAAACTGCAGGAAAATTGTGTTTTGGCATTATGTATATGTTGAATGTGATTATGAGTATATACTCCAAAGGATGAATACGATAAGGTAGATGTGTTGCGAATTATAAAACGAGTTATCGCTCGGTGGTGTCGTTGCTTCGCTGCTATGGTTGCCGAGATGGAACTGTTTTGGGGAGGGGGCTGTTAATATGATTCTTTGGGTTTATATGTGTTATTGGTATTGCTGTGGATAATTTGGATTGTTGTCGGATTGGGACGAAGTAAGGAAAATAGGGGAAGTGCTGCCGAATTTTCGTTAGATTATTAGCTAGCTTACAAGAAAGTAAAGCACGATGTTTATCTAATTGCGGCACGATTGTTGCTTGTTATAGATTAATAACTTGAGCAGTAAATATTGGACGTGCGGCTCGATTATACGGTATGTAACGCTGTCCCTTCTTTCTTTGTTTGGCATGACTTTTAAAAAAAGCGAATAACGGACAGATTTGATACTTACCTCTAGAGCGTCTAGGTGACGTATATTCTTGCTTCCACAATTATTCCTCTATATATCGGCTATGTCTAAGTCTATGATGATCTCGAATATCTATGGTAGTGCTTCTTAGAGTCATTGAGATTTTACGTTTCCATATCGTATTAAAGGTTCATAATCTTGATAAAACATTAATCTTTGGTAATACTCCTTGCTGGTTCACATTGATTGTTCTATTGAGTTATAAGAAATGATTTTAATTGCATATGGTTGCTCATAATATTCTGCTCATGCATAGAGTAATTATCATTTCACCGAGTCCCGGGCCGGGTAATGTTCGTGCGGAGTTTCTTGCATATGTCACCGAGTTCCTCACTAGAGGGCGGGTATGTATATTATATATATGATTGTGATGAGGATGGTTATGATGATGATGATGACGGAGATGATGTGATGATTATTTTGCCGAGCCCCTTACTAGGGAAACTGGGCACCTTAAATGTAAATTATGCATGATTTTCACTCAAAAGGGTATATGTGTAGTGATATTTTGTTTTGACTTGCCATATTGGTATCCTGTCATCTTTACCTTATGCTTTACCTACTCAGTACATTGTCCGTACTGAACCCCCTTTCCTCGGGGGGCTGCGTTTCATGCCCGCAGGTGTAGACGCACAGTTCGGTGATCCTCCAGCCTAGGATATCTATTCTGCTGATTGGGAGAGCTCCACTGTTCCGGAGCCCAGTCGTTTTGGTACATAACTTTTGTGTAGTCTTTTGCTCGTCTATGGGTATGGCGGGGCCCTGTCGCGTCGAGTTTCACTAATGTACTCTTAGAGGTCTGTGGACATTATGTGGGTTGTATATATATGTTTTGGATAATGGTCTGGACATGGTTTGTTTGGGATGTCCGCTTGTACAGGGGCAGCCTTGTCGGCTGCGTACATCATTGTGTATTGTGTAGTGGCCCTTTTCGGATACGTATGTTATTATGCTTTGAATAGTGGCGGCCTTGTCGGTCGCGTATGCTGTTATGGTTGAATGGTTATGACTCCTTATAAGACAGGTCCTCTTATATATATATGACGTTGGGGTTGGCTTGATTTGATTAAATTCCATATTGTCTTAGTTTCAGTTGGTTATACTTAGCAGGTTTGTATGTGGGTGTCCAAAATGGGCACTAGTCACGGCCCATCGGGTTGGGTCGTGACAAAGAGTGGTATCAGAGCGGTTCTTCCTCGAAAGTGTCTACAGACCGTGTCTAGTAGAGTCTTGTTTATCGGTTTGTTGTGCACCACATCTATAAACAGGAAGCTACAGGACATTTAGGATGTCATTCTTTCTTCTTATTCTAGATCGTGTGATAGAGCTATATTAACAGGATAATCCCTCTCTAACGAATCCGTGTGTTTTTTCAGCTATGCCTCCAAAGAAAGCGACAGCCGCCAGAAGGGAAAATCGGTAGCAGAAGGTACTAGTCAGACCCGGAGAGTTACTAGGGCCCGTGCCCAGTCTATGCCTGGTATGATGCTCCAGTCGGAGAGCTCTGCTACACCCCCCACCGCCAGAAGAGCTTAGAGCAGCAGCAGCTCCAGTTCGGGGGACACCACCAGCCCCCGAGGCCCCATATCTGAACCTCCAGCTCCTCAGTCAGGGGCGAAGGATAGGGCCATGAGAGATGCGGTTCAATTGCTGACTAGATTAGTGGCAGGTCAGGCTCGCAGACATGGACTAGGAGTTGATCATGCGGACAGATCTGATAGCTTAAGGGCTCGTGACTTCTTAAGTTGTAATCCTCCAGAGTTCTTTGGGTCAAGGTTCCAGGATGATACGCAAGAGTTTATTCGTCAGATGCAGCGTACATTGAGGATATTCAAGGCTTCGGAGACCGAGTCGGTTGAGTTGGCTACATATCGTTTGCGGGATGTAGCTATTAATTGGTATGAGTCTTGGGAGTTTTCTAGGGGTGAGGGTGCTCCTCAAGCGTTATGGGATGAATTTGTGGAGGCTTTCCAGGGCCACTTTCCTGCCTCCAGAGATGAAGCGAGCTAGAGTCGATAGATTCTTGCGTTTGAAGCAAAATGGCAGGAGCGTTCGAGAGTATAGCCTCGAGTTTGATTCATTGGCAAGGCATGCGCCTACTATTGTGGCTGATATGGCAGACAGGGTACATCGTTATGTGATCGGATTGGATCGTTATCTGATTGACGTTGTGTATGGCAGTGACTCTTCAGCCAGGTATGGACATTGCTCGGGTGCAGGCATATGCACAGGGGTAGAGGATCGGCACCGGGGACGTCAGCCAGATAGAGATATAATAGAGGCCAGCATAAGAGGGCTAGATCAGCAGGTTATCCTGACGAGTTTCAAAGCGGGCAGTCTCACTCAGCAGCATGTTAGATTTTCTTCCCAGCCAGCACAGAGTGCACTCCCACGTTTCATGGGTAGGGGGTTTGATCGTATGGGATATTCGGAAGCTGGTCAGAGCTCTAGGGCGTCAGGGTCACAGATGGGCCGGGGTTTGAGCCAGTCGAGGCCACCTTTGCCTCGGTGTTCTCGTTGTGGTAAGTCCCATCCTGGGGAATGTCGTTGGGCTACAGGTGCGTGTTTTTCTTGTGGTCGTCAGGGCCATACTATGAGGGAGTGTCACCTTAGAGGTAGTGCAGGTGGTATGGCACAGCCTACAGGGTCCGTTGCTGGTTCATCTTCTTCTGTGGCTATGCGCCCTACAGGGCAGGGTATTCAGGCACCAGCAGGCCGTGGTAGAGGACGTGGTGGAGCTTCAAGTTCTAGCGGTCCCTCAAACCGTATATATGCTTTGACTAATAGGCAAGATCAGGAGGCGTCACCTAATGTGATCACAGGTATATTATCACTATTCTCTCGAAGTGTGTATGCATTGATAGACCCAGGTTCCACCTTATCATATATATCTCCCTTTGTTGCTAGTAGGATCGGAATAGAGTCTGAGTTGATAGAACCATTTGAGGTAGCCACACCTCTAGGAGATTTTGTCATAGCTACGTGAGTATATAGGAATTGTTCAGTAGTTATATATAGTCGTCGTACCGTAGCAGATCTAATAGAGTTAAATATGATTGAGTTTGATATTATCATGGGCATGGATTGGTTGGCTGCTTGTTATGCTAATGTTGATTGCAGAGGAAAGATAGTTCGATTTCAATTTCCGAGGGAACCGATTATAGAGTGGAAGGGAAGTACAGTATCGCCGAAAGGTAAGTTCATTTCATACCTCAAGGCCGGGAAGATGGTTAGAAAAGGCTATATTTACCATCTGATTCGGGTGCATGACATAAAGGCAGAGGCACCGACTCTTCAATCAGTCCCGTTAGTTAATGAATTTCCTGATGTATTCCTCGAGGAACTCCAGGCCTTCCTCCAGAACGGGAGATAGAGTTTACTATATATGATTAGTACTGCCAGATACCCAGCCTATATCTATACCTCCTTATAGAATGGCACCTGCTGATGAGAAAGAATTGAAAGAGCAATTGAGGGATTTGCTAGAAAAGGGCTTCATCAGGCCTAGTACGTCACCTTGGGGAGCACCGGTACTGTTTGTGAGGAAGAAGGATGGGTCGCTACGGATGTGCATTGATTATAGGCAGTTGAACAAAGTAACAATAAAGAACAGGTATCCCCTCCAAAGGATTGAGGATCTATTTGACCAGTTGCAGGGTGCAAAGTGTTTTTCAAAGATAGACTTGCGGTCAGGTTATCATCAGGTGCGGGTAAGGGAGGCATATATTCCAAAGACGGCATTCCGGACCCGATATGGGCATTAAGTTTAGAGTGCTGTCTTTTGGGCTGACTAATGCTCCAGCGGTGTTCATGGATTTAATGAATCGATTTTAAACCATTCCTTGATATGTTTGTTATTGTATTTATAGACGATATTCTGGTCTATTCACGTTCAGAAGAGGAGCATGCAGACCATTTAAGGACGGTACTTAGGGTGCTTCAGCACCAGAAGTTGTATGCAAATTTCTAAGTGCGAGTTCTGGTTGACTTCAGTGGCATTCTTGGGGCATATTATTGGAGCTGATGGTATTCGGGTAGACACGCAGAAGATTGAGGCAGTAAAGACTTGGCCCAGACCTACGACACCTACTGAGGTACGCAGCTTTCTGGGGTTAGCAGGATATTACAGGAGATTCGTAGAAAAGTTTGCCTCAATTTCAGCGCCTTTGACAAGGCTAACTCAAAAGGCAGCCAAGTTCCAGTGGACAGATGCTTGTGAGCGAAGCTTCCACTATTGAAAGACAAATTGACTACAGCTCCAGTCCTAACTCTTCCGGAGGGACCAGACGGCTATTTATTTATTGTGATGCTTCGGGTGTTGGGCTAGGATGTGTATTGATGCAGCATGGCAAAGTTATAGCCTATGCCTCCCGACAACTTAGGAAGCATGAAAAGAACTATCCTACTCACGATCTGGAGTTAGCGGTCGTGGTTCATGCCTTGAAGATATGGAGACATTATTTATATGGTGTCCATGTGGACATCTATACAGATCATAAGAGTCTCCAATATATCTTTAAACAGAAGGAGCTGAACTTACGACAGAGGCGGTGGTTAGAGTTGCTAAAGGATTATGATGTTGATATTTTATATCATCCAGGGAAAGCGAATGTTGTAGCAGATGCTCTTAGCCGTAAGTCCATGGGTAGCTTGACAGATGTACAACCAGAAAGGAGGGATATGGTTCGGGAGATTCAGCGGCTATCCAGCCTTGGAGTCCGTCTAGCTAATTCAGAAGATAGTGGAGTTTCTATTCGAGAGGTTGCTGAGTCCTCAATCATAGATGAGGTAAAGAGACACCAATACAAGGACCCTATTCTGGCACAGTATAGAGATGCAGCTCTTCAAAAGGAAAAGACCCCATTTAAGGTTACACCTGACGGAGTGTTACGATATGAAGGCAAATTGTGTGTACCCGATATTGCGGGGCTACGATGGCAGGTTATGGAGAGGCACACTCTGCCCGTTATTCTATTCACCCAGGGTGAACAAAAATGTATCATGACCTCAGATGCTTATATTGGTGGAATGGCATGAAAAAGGACATAGCGGAGTTTGTTGCTCAGTGCCCGAATTGTCCACAAGTCAAGATCGAACATCAAAAGCCTGGTGGATTATTACAGGAGATAGAGATCCCGACTTGGAAATGGGAGATGATTAATAACTTGGACTTCATTACAGGCTTACCTCGCACTCAACGGAAGTATGACTCTATATGGGTTATTGTAGATAGGCTGACGAAATCGGCCCATTTTCTTCCAGTCAGGACTACTTATTCGGCCGAAGATTATGCGAGGTTATATGTCAGGGAGATAGTGAGACTTCATGGGGTTCCCACGTCCATTATATCAGACAGAGGAGCTCAATTTACAGCCAACTTTTGGAGATCGTTTCAGAAGGGATTGGGGACACAGGTGAACCTTAGCACAACATTTCACCCTCAGACTGATGGGCAGGCTGAGCGTACTATTCAGACACTAGAAGATATGTTGCGGGCCTGTATTATTGACTTCAAAGGCAGCTGGGATGACCACTTGCCGCTCATTGAGTTTGCCTATAATAATAGCTACCATTCTAGTATCCAGATGGCACCGTACGAGGCCTTATATGGGAGGAAGTGCAGATCACCTATTGGTTGGTTTGATGTTGGCGAGACTAAGTTAATAGGCCCGGATGTGATTCAGCAAGCTGTTGACAAGGTGAAGCTTATTCAAGAAAGATTATTAGCAGCCCAGAGTCGACAGAAGTCATATGCAGATAATCGGCGTCGAGATTTGGAGTTTCAGATTGGTGACTGGGTATTCCTGAAGGTATCACCCATGAGGGGTGTGATGAGATTCGGCAGGAAGGGGAAGCTCAGTCCGAGATACATTGGGCCTTATCAGATTGTTCGTAGGATAGGCAAGGTTGCCTATGAGTTGGATCTACCATCTGATTTGGAGGCGGTACATCCAGTCTTCCATGTATCGATGCTACGTAAATGTATTGGTGATCCTTCTAGAGTATTCCCTGTAGATGATATTCAGGTAACAGAGGAGTTGTCATATGAGGAGAAACCCGTGGCTATACTTGATCGTCAGGTTAGAAGGTTACGTACTAAGGATGTGGCTTCCGTCAAAGTGTTGTGGCAAAATAACAATAGGGAGGAGATGACTTGGGAAGCGGAAGACGAAATGAAGAATAAGTATCCTTACTTGTTCCCCGTACCTGCAGGTAATTCAATTCCTAGCTTGACTATATTGATAGATATGAGATTATGTAGCTGTGAGGCATCTGTAAGTTACGGAATGCAGGTTGATAGGTATAACTTTTAGAGAGACCTCGCTGGAATTTGTTTTTGCAAGACGCTAACTTAACATTCGAGGACGAATGTTCCTAAGGGGGGAAGGATGTTATGCCTCGTATTTTTTTTATATACGTAGTGCGCATCGTGATCTAGAAGACGTAAAAGAATATTAGGCAAGGATGTTATTTCCAAATGTGATATTAAGTATGAGTTGGCTAATGTAAGTGCCATTTTAAAAGTGAGGGATTAATTAGTGGCTAATTTGGATTGATTTAATCCAATGGGCCCCACCACTCATAATTGGTGGCTGATTAGGATTAATTTAATCCAGTGGGCCCCACCACTCAAGGCAAAAATTAAAAAGGGATCAGATTGTGGGCTGGCCTTAGTGGACAGGTGTAGAGGGGGGCTGCCTCCACTTCATACTATTAAATGAGGTGGAGAAATCCACTCCATGCTAAATAAGTGGTGAAATGCATTGCTGCATATCATCTTCTACTTCACCACTTATCTTAGGCAGCCATGGAAATGGAGAAACCAACCCTGCAACTCTTGGCCAGCAGCTGCAAATAATTTGGTTAGTAATCTCCTTGTTAGGTGTGTTAATTCTTTAGAATACCTTCTTTAATTATCCATTAATTTTAAGAAGGGGGCGTGACCAGTAGCTTAGGATGTTTTTTTTAGTTATTGAATGTGCTAAGTATGAACGAAAACCATAATCAGATTATGAGTGGTGTCGTGTTGGTGCTTGGGCTGTTTTGATTAAAGCAAACTGCAGGAAAATTCTGTTTTGGCATTATGTATATGTTAAATGTGATTATGAGTATATACTCCAAAGGATGAATACGATAAGGTAGATGTGTTGCGAATTATAAAACGAGTTATCGCTCGGTGTGTCGTTGCTTCGCTGCTATGGTTGCCGAGACGGAACTGTTTTGGGGAGGGGGCTGTTTAATATGATTCATTGGGTTATATGTGTTATTGATATTGCTGTGGATAATTTGGGTTGTTGTCGGATTGGGACGAAGTAAGGAAAATAGGGGAGTGCTGCCGAATTTTCGTTAGATTATTAGCTAGCTTACAAGAAAGTAAAGCACGATGTTTATCTAATTGCGGCACGATTGTTGCTTGTTATAGATTAATAGCTTGAGCAGTAAATATTGGACGTGCGGCTCGATTATACGGTATGTAACGCTGTCCCTTCTTTCTTTGTTTGGCATGACTTTTAAAAATAAGCGAATAACGGACAGATTTGATACTTACCTCTAGAGCGTCTAGGTGACGTATATTCTTGCTTCCACAATTATTCCTCTATATATCGGCTATGTCTAAGGCTATGATGATCTCTAATATCTATGGTAGTGCTTCTTAGAGTCATTGAGATTTTACGTTTCCATATCGTATTAAAGGTTCATAATCTTGATAAAACTTAATCTTTGGTAATACTCCTTGCTGGTTCATGTTGATTGTTCTATTGAGTTATAAGAAATGATTTTAATTGCATATGGTTGCTCATAATATTCTGCTCGTGCATAGAGTCATTTATCATTTCACCGAGTCCCGGGCCGGGTAATGTTCGTGCGGAGTTTCTTGCATATGTCACCGAGTTCCTCACTAGAGGGCCGGGTATGTATATTATATATATGATTGGTGATGAGGATGGTTATGATGATGATGATGACGGAGATGATGTGATGATTATTTTGCCGAGCCCCTTACTAGGGAAGCTGGGCACCTTAAATGTTAAATATATGCATGATTTTCACTTAAAAGGGTATATGTGTAGCGATATTTTGTTTCGCAACTTGCCATATTGGTATCCTGTCATCTTTACCTTATGCTTTACCTACTCAGTACATTGTCCGTACTGACCCCCCTTTCCTCGGGGGGCTGCGTTTCATGCCCGCAGGTGTAGACGCACAGTTCAGTGATCCTCCCGCCTAGGATATCTATTCTGCTAATTGGGAGAGCTCCACTGTTCCGG
This sequence comes from Solanum peruvianum, assembly GCA_027705065.1. Taxonomy (NCBI): domain Eukaryota; kingdom Viridiplantae; phylum Streptophyta; class Magnoliopsida; order Solanales; family Solanaceae; genus Solanum; species Solanum peruvianum. The sequence goes on along the minus strand of JAKWJD010001762.1, from coordinate 16,407,581 downwards.
AGCCCAGTCGTTTTGGTACATAACTTTTGTGTAGTCTTTTGCTCGTCTATGGGTATGGCGGGGCCCTGTCCCGTCGAGTTTCACTAATGTACTCTTAGAGGTCTGTGGACATTATGTGGGTTGTATATATATGTTTTGGATAATGGTCTGGACATGGTTTGTTGGGATGTCCGCTTGTACAGGGGCAGCCTTGTCGGCTGCGTACATCATTGTGTATTGTGTAGTGGCAGCCTTGTCGGCATACGTATGTTATTATGCTTTGAATAGTGGCGGCCTTGTCGGGTCGCGTATGCTGTTATGGTTGAATGGTTATGACTCCTTATGAGACAGGTCCTCTTATATATATATATGACGTTGGGGTTGGCTTGATTTGATTAAATTCCATATTGTCTTAGTTTCAGTTGGTTATACTTAGCAGGTTTGTATGTGGGTGTCCAAAACGGGCACTAGTCACGGCCCATCGGGTTGGGTCGTGACATTTACAATGGGGTTAGATTGCTCAAATTAGGATAGAAGACTTAAGAATGATGTAAAAGGTGAGATGTAATTCTACATGGTTATTAAGAATTTAGAGTTGGATTAATATTACCCTATTAATGGGACTACATAGAATGTAAGATGTGTTACGTAGATATTTGATGGTTAATAGAGATTATGAGCTTATTGTATACAAAATAATTTGAGTGATCAAGAATTTCTCTAAGTGTTGAGTTCAGTGGATATGGAGTTCGATAAATCAAGTATATGTGGGTAATCATAATAGGGACTAAATTTGTGATTCTGGGTAGCAATAAAATCAAAGAGATAGAGTCAGATGAATGAAAATGTTTATATGGTCACCATTAAAGGAGTATCTAGACTTATTTGACCTTGGTTAGGTATATTCTTATGTGACCACTTTCTTCGTATTGGACATTATTTGGGAGTATGATTCACTACTTATACTACGCGTGTTTTCACATCTATGGGTTGATTTCTAGTGGTGAATCGGATGTAAAGATCCTCTTGTGTCCTCTTGATAGGGTAGGATCCTTGGGCAAACTTGGTATTTTAGTTATGATAGAATTGGTATTGTTTGGGATAGCTAAAGTATATCAGTAGTTCTATACGCACAAACTTGCTTATGAGAATCTATATAAGAGTTGCTATGAAGAGTTACAATTGCCTATGAGTAATGTTAGAGATTCTGCATTTTGATGTGTATTGCTTGATGGTGTTTACTTGATATTATTCTTCCTTGGGTAAGATATGTTGATTCTCCCTTGATGAGTAATCGATGTCTAAAGCTAATATTTTCATCACTTAAGCTTGTGATGAGTTTGTGTTGTGAAAAGAAAATCCTGATAAGATCTGTGATATTTTTTACATTATGAGTGTGGTAGTTGGTATATGTCGGGGTTTAGATGTGTTGGTTCGCCCACCTAAGGAGGTAAGTGTGGGTGCCACTCACAACTCATTTTGGGTCGTGACATTTAATAACTTAAATTGGAGAATATAGTTTTACAATTAAGTTAAAACTAAAATAATTAGACTTTGAAAAAATTTTAGTTGGTTAATAACTTAAATTGGTGAATATGTTATTGGAATTAAGTTAAAACTAACCTAATTAGACATAGAAAATTGTTAAGTTGTTTAATAAGTTAAATTGGTGAATATAGTGTTAGAATTAAGTTAAAACTAAACAAATTAGACATAGAAAGTTGTTGAGTTGGTTAATGAGTTTAATTGGTGAATATAGTGTTAGAATTTTGTTAAAACTAAACTAATTCGACTTAGAATGTTGTTAAGTTGCTTAATAAGTTAAATTGGTAAATATAGTGTTAGAATTAAGTTAGGACTAAACTAATTAGACTTAGAAAGTTGTTAAGTTGTCTTATAAGTTAAGTTGGTGACTATAATTTGGGAATGAAGTCCAAACTAAGCTAATTAGACTTAGAAAGTTGTTAAGTTGATGAATAACTTAAATTGGTGAATATTATGTTGGAATTAAGTTAAAACTAAACTAATTAGACTTAGAAAGTTGTTCAGTTGTTTAGTAAGTTAAATTGGTGAATATATTATTGGAATTAGTTAAAACTAAACTAATTTAACCTAGAATTAACTTATTTACTAAGTTAAATTGTTGAATATAGTGTTGGAATTAAGTCAAAACTAAACTAATTAGTCTTAGAAAGTTGTTAAGTTAGTTAATAAGTCAAATTGGTCAATACAGTGTAGGAATTAAGTTAAAACAAAAGTAATTAGACTTAGAAAGTTGTTAAGTTGATAAATAAGTTATATTTATGAAAATAGTGTTGGAATTAAAATAAAAGTAAACTAATTAGACTTAGAAAGTTGCTAAGTTGTCTAATTCGTTAAATTGATGAATAAAGTATTAGAATTAAGTTCAAACTAAACTAATTAGACTATGAAAGTTATTAAAATTTTCAAATAAGTTAATGTGATTTAGTTAGTCATTATGGGTACGAAAGTAAGCTAAAACTAAATTAATTAGATTTAGAAATTTGTTAAGTTGTATAATAAGTTAAATTGATGAATATAGTAATGGAATTAAGTTAATAATAAACAAATTGGACTTAGAAAGTTGTTAAGTTCTTCAAATAAGCTAATGTAATTTAGTTGGTTAATATAGTGTTGGAATTAAGTTATAACCAAACTAATTAGACTTAGTTGTTAAGTAGTTTAAAACGTTAAATTGGTAAATGTATTATTGGAATTAAGTTAAAACTAATTTAATAGACTTAGAAAATTGATAAAATGATTAATAAGTTAAATTGGTGTTGGAATTAAGTTAAAACTAAACTAATTAGACTTAGAAAGTTGTTAAGTTTGTTAATAAGCTAAACTGGTGAATATATTATTGGAATTAAGTAAAAACTAAACTAATTAGACTTAGAAAGTTGTTAAGCTGTTTAATAAGTTAAATTAGTGAATCAACTGTTGGAATTAAATTAAAACTAATCTAATTAGACGTAGAAAGTTGGTTAAATGCTTCAAATTATCTAATGTGATTTAATTGGTCAATATAGAGTTAGAATGAAGTTATTACTAAACTAATTACACTTAGAAATTTGTTAAGTTTTTTTTAAAAAGTAATGTGATTTAGTTAGTTAATATAGTGCTGGAATTAAGTTAAAATTAAATTAATTATACTTAGAAAGCTGTTAAGTTCTTTAATAAGTTAAATTGGTGAATGCAGTGTTCCAATTAAGTTAAAAATAAAGTAATTAGACTTAGAAACTTGTTATGTTGGTTAACAAGTTAAACTGGTGAATATCTTATTGGAATTAAGTTAAAACTAACCTAATTAGACTTAAAAAACTGTTAAGTTGTTTAATAAGTTAAATTAATGAATAGTGTTAGAATTAAATTAAAGCTAAACTAATTAGACATACAAAGTTGTTAAGTTGGTTAATAAGTTAAATTGGATAATGTAGTGTTTGAATTAAGTTAAAACAACACTAATTAGACATAGAAAGTAGTTAAGTTGGTTAGTAAGTCAAATTGGTAAAGAAAGTTTTAAAATTAAGCTAAAACTACACTAATTTGACTTAGAAAGTTGTTATGTTGTTTAATAAGTTAAATTGGGACTATGATGTTGGAATTAAGTTCAAACTAAGATAATTACACTTAGAAAGTTGTTAAGTTTGTTAATAAGTTAAATTGGTGAATATTGTGTTGGAATTAAGTAAAAATTAAACTAATTAGACATAGGAAGTTGTTAAGTTGTTTTATAGGTTAAATCGGTGAATATACTATTGGAATTAAGTTAAAACTATACAAATAAAATTTTAAAAGTTTTAAAGTTATTTAATAAGTTAAATTGTTGAATATAGTGTTGGAATTAAAACAAACCTAAACTAATTAGACTTAGAAAGTTGTTAAGTTGGTAAATAAGTCAAATTGGTCAATATAGAGTTGGAATTAAATTAAAATTACCTAATCAAACATAGAAAGTTCTTCAGTTGATAAATCAGTTAAATTTGTGAAATATAGTGTTGGTATTATGTTAAAACTAAACTAATTAGACTTAGAAAGTTGTTAAGTTGTCTAATACGTTAAATAGATGAATAAAGTATTGAATTTAAGTTAGAATAAAGTAATTAGACTAAGAAAGTTATTTAATTCTTCAAATAAGTTAATGTGATTTAGTTCGTTCATATAGGGTTGTAATTAAGCTAAAACTAAACTAATTAGATTTTGAAAGTTGTTAAGTTGTCTAGTAAGTTTAGTTAATGAATAAAGTAATGGAATTAAGTTAAAATTAAAAAATTAGACTTAGAAAGTTGTTAAGTTTTTCAAATAAGAAAATGTTATTTAGTAGGTTAATATAGTGTTGGAATTAAGTTAAACCTAATATAATTAGACTTAGAAAGTTGTTAATTAGTTTAATAAGTAAAATTGGTAAATGTATTATTTGAATTAAGTTAAAGCTAAACAAATTGGACTTAGAAAGTTGATAATATGATAAAGTTAAATTAGCTAATATAGTGTTGGAATTAAGTTAATACTAAACTAATTAGACTTAGACAATTGTTAAGTTGGTTAATAAGTTAAACTAGTGAATAAATTATTGGAATTAAGTTAAAACAAAATTAATAAGACTTAGAAAGTTGTTAAGTTATTTAATAAGTTAAATTGGTTAATAAACTGTTGGAATTAAGTTAAAACTAAACAAATTAGACGTACAAAGTTTGTTAAGTTCTTCAAATAAGCTAATGTGATTAAGTTGGTTAATATAGAGTTAGAATTAAGTTATTACGAAATTAATTACATTAGAAATTTGTTAAGTTCTTCAATTAACCTAATGTTATTTAGTTAGTTAATATAGTGTTGGAAGTAAGTTAAATTAAACTAAGTATAGTCAGAAAGTAAGTTAAATAAAACTAAGTATAGTCAGAAAGTTGTTAAGTTGGTTATTAAGATAAATTGGTAAATGTAGTGTTGGAATTAAGTTAAAACTAAACTAAGTAGACTTAGAAAGTTGTTGAGTTGGTTAATAGGTAAAATTGGTGAATATTTTAACTAAACTAATTAGACTTTGAAAAGTTGTTTAGTTGGTTAATAACTTAAATTGGTGAATATGTTACTGGAATTAAGTTAAAACTAAAGTAATTAGACTTAGAAAATCGTTAAGTTGTTTAATAAGTTAAATTGGTGAATATAGTGTTAGAATTAAGTTAAAACTAAACTAATTAGACATAAAAAGTTGTTAATTTGGTTAATGAGTTAAATCGATGAATATAGTGTTGGAGTTAAGTTAAAACTAAGCTAATTCAACTTAGAAAGTTGTTAAGTTTGTTAATAAGTTAAATTGGTAAATATAGTGTTAGAATTAAGTTAAGTCTAAACTAATTAGACTTAGAAAGTTGTTATGTTGTCTAATAAGTTAAATTGGTGACTATAATTGTAACGACTTGTTTAGTCGTTTTGAGCAGCCGATTTTTAATTCTGGAAAAACTGGCCAAGACTACGCGCACTGCGACGGACCGTCACAGGCACGACGGCCCGTCGAGGGTGCATCGTTTCAGCATACTTAGAATTCTGAAATTGGGTACTGAAAATCGACTCTCTGTAAATTGTGACGGACCTGCAGGACGTGCCGTCACATCCACGACGAACCGTCGTGAGTTTCGTTGCAAAACACTTCAACTTTTGAGAATTGGTACAAGAAACGAGTTTCTGACCGTCAGGACGGAGGTGCAGGACGGACCGTCACTGGTGTGACGGGCCGTCACAGCTCACCTAGATTTTGGGAGGCTGCGACGACCTGTGTGACGGACCGTCGCAGGCACGACGGGCCGTCACAGGTTGCGCAAATCCCAGGCAGAATGGGATTTCTTCACACGTTTTAAGGGACGTTTTGGACTATTCTTTCCTTAATTATAAGGATTGAGGGTTTATATTAATAACTCAAATCCTTGAGGGATAAAAGGGGTAACTTTGGGTTAATTAGTGGGGTTTTATTGTCCTCTTTTACACTTAATTATATTTTAATTAGGGTAAAGGAAAGAGGGTTGTGTATAAAACAAAAGAGAAAGAACAAGAGAGAAAAAGAGAGACACGAATTGAGAGAGTATTGATCGATCGAAGAGGGAAGAGGAATAACAAAGCTTGGGAGATTTCTTGTTGATTCCAATTCTTCGGTGGAGGTAGGTTATGTTTATGTTACGATATTCGTAGTGAACTCTTAATAGTGAATATTATGTGTTGATAGTATTGTAAACCCTGCTATGTGCTTAAATTGTATGCTTGCATGATTATGATTATGAAATGTGATGAATTAACAAAGCATGATGAAGCTATTGAATCCCAAATCTTGAAGGAACCCTAATTCGCTTGATATATTATATAATAAGATTGATGATGCCTTAGTGTAAAAGAAGGCTTGATGAATTAGGGGATCGGGTGCCACGTTCCGGTACCAGGATAGAATGAATATGAGGATCGGAGTGTCACGTTCCGACACCAGGATAGAATATGGATCGGGTGCCACGTTCCGGTACCAGGATAGAATGAATATGAGGATCGGAGTGTCACGTTCCGACACCAGGATAGAATATGGATCGGGTGCCACGTTCCGATACCAGGATAGAATGAATATGAGGATCGGAGTGTCACGTTCCGACACCATGATAGAATATGAGGATCGGAGTGTCACGTTCTGACACCAGGATAGTATATGGATCGGGTGCCACGTTCCGGCACCAGGATAGAATTAGAGGAGCGGAGTGTCACGTACCGACACAAGAGGAAGAAAGAATGAATCTTGAAAGATAATGAATATACTCAATCTAATGAACTTAATTCCCAAATGAGTATGGTATTGGGCTTGAGTCCTCATGTGTGAACTCGGTTGGATTATTGATGAGTTAATATTGTTATTGCTACATGTTGAGTATTGTAGTTGATTTACATTATTATTGATATATACTGTTCCCTATTTTGAGTTAGCCGATGATATCTACTCAGTACGTGTGGTTGTACTGACCCCCCTACTTATGTTTTCTTCTTGTTATTTGTTGTAATGCAGCAAACGTTCCGTCAACTTCAACTCAACAGTAGATCTAGCCAGTCTTCACTACCTTCGGAAATTCAGGGTGAGCTAACGCGTCTAGCTTGGACTGGGTCTTCTTCTTCAAGTCTGATGCCTTGAACTTCCGGCATGGACTAGCTTTTTAGTTATTTTTGTTCTTAGACATTTTAGTTTAGTAATTTGAGGTAGATGTTCTTGTGATGATGACTTCCAGATTTTGGGGATAATAATAATAGTTTTGAATTGTTTTTATTAATGAGTTTAAGTCTTCCGCATTACTTTGATGATATTGTATTAAAATGTTAAGGTTTAGATGGTTGTTGGTTCGCTCACATAAGAGGGTGAATGTGGGTGCCAGTCGCGTCCCTGATTTGGGTCGTGACAAACTTGGTATCAGAGCATTAGGTTCATTGGTCTCATCACACAAGAACAGGTCTAGTAGAGTCTTAAGGAACGGTAGGGGGACGCCTTTACTTTTCTTTGAGAGGCTATAAGACTTTAGGAAAATTCCATTCTTTCATTCTTTCTTTCGTGCTACTACTTGAGTCCAATTGGTATCTAGGTGATACAAATTGGTATCTGACCATCTTCACTCTATTTCGCAGATGGTTAGAACTAGAGCAATGACCGCACCAGCAGCAACAACGGAAAGACAAGAAACGACTGAGCCAGCCACTGGGGCTGTGGCTCGAGGAAGAACAGCGGCAAGAGGCCGTGGTAGAGGTCGTGGGAGGACGTCCTCTAGAGGAAGAGGACGAGCCCCTAGCCCATCTGATACTAGGACGGTGACTCCTCCACCGACCGAGGAGGTGATAAGAGAGGGTGAGGAAGGGGAGAATGAACAAGTGCAAAATGAGGAAATGCCACCCCAACCTACCCCAGAGATGATCAATAGGGTTCTTGCTTATCTGAGCGGGTTATCTGATCACGGTCAGGCACCTCCAGTGGTTTCTGCACCAACACCCCCGGTTTCAGAGATACGACATGCGACTACTATGGCTCCCCGCATGGATGCAACATTGGGGATAGGCACATTTCCACGTCTGACTACTGGGCCTATTATGACAAATGACCAGCATGAACTTTTCAGTAAGTTCTTGAAATTGAAACCTCCAGTCTTTAAGGGCGCAGAATCAGAGGATGCCTACAATTTTCTGGTTGATTGTCATGAGCTACTACACAAGATGGGGATAGTAGAACGGTTTGGCGTTGAGTTCGTAAGCTATCAGTTTCAAGGGAACGCCAAAATGTGGTGGCGGTCACATGTTGAGTGTCAACCAACAGAGGCACCACCTATGACTTGGGAATCATTCTCTAGTTTGTTCATGGAAAAGTATATCCCCCGGACCTTGAGAGATAGAAAAAGGGATGAGTTCTTGAGTCTCGAGCAAGGTAGGATGACGGTTAACGCATATGAGGCTAAGTTTCGTGCCTTATCAAGGTATGCCACCCAACTTTGTTTCAGTCCACAAGAACGGATCCGCCGTTTTGTGAAGGGGTTGAGGTCAGAATTGCGGATTTCAGCCTTACAGATAGCGGCAACAGCAACATCCTTCCAAGAGGTGGTAGACTTTGTGATAGAAGTGGAAGGAGTGAAGCCAGATGACTTCCCCACGACATCGACATCAAAAAGGTTTCGAAGGGGAGGTGAGTTTAATGGTTCTCACTCTAGAGGACAGAGCTCCGGAGGTTACGCAAGTCGACCAATTCAGTCTTCACTACAGACTGTAGTTGGGGGTCCACCTCAGACCGGTCAACGTTTCTCTGAGGGGCCGATGCGTGAACCCAGAGAATGTTATGGATGTGGGGAGATTGGACACATTAAGAGGTATTGTCCAAACTTGAGTTACAGAGCCCCACTAGCTAGAGGTAGAGGTGGTCATGGTAGAGGCCGTTATTCTGGAGGGCGTGGTTGTCGAGGTAATGGTGGTCACCACAACGGCAGAGGAGATGGGCAAATGGGAGCCACTACGACACAACATGGTAGGGGCAACGGACAGACTGGTGATAGGGCCCATTGTTACGCTTTCCCTGGGAGATCTGAAGCGGAGGCGTCTGATGCTGTTATCACAGGTAATCTTTTGGTTTGTGATTGCATGGCATCTGTATTATTTGACCCTGGCTCCACGTTTTCATATGTATCTTCATCATTTGCTAATGGTCTAAATTTGCATTGTGAATTACTTGACATGCCTATTCGTGTTTCTACTCTAGTGGGTGAGTCTGTGGTAGTTGAAAAGGTATATAGGTCTTGTTTGGTGAATTTTGTGGGGAGCAACACTTATGTAGACTTGGTTATTCTAGAAATGGGTGACTTTGATGTAATTCTGGGTATGACTTGGCTTTCTCCAAATTTTGCGATTTTGGATTGTAATGCTAAAACTGTGACGTTAGCCAAGCCTGGGGCAGATCCGTTAGTGTGGGAGGGCGACTACACTTCCAATCCGGTGCGTATCATCTCCTTTCTTCGTGCTAAGAAAATGGTGAGCAAAGGGTGTTTAGCTTTCTTGGCACATCTCAAGGATGACTCTGCTCAAGTACCTTCGATGGAGTCAGTTTCGGTAGTCCGTGAGTTTTTGGATGTGTTCCCTGCAGATCTTCCTGGTATGCCACCAGATAGGGATATAGACTTCTGCATTGATTTGGAACCAGGTACTCGCCCCATTTCTATACCCCCTTATAGAATGGCTCCCGCAGAGTTAAGAGAGTTAAAGGCACAACTTCAAGAGTTGTTGAGCAAAGGCTTCATTAGACCAAGTGCATCTCCTTGGGGTGCTCCGGTCTTGTTTGTAAAGAAGAAGGATGGGAGCTTTCGAATGTGCATAGATTACCGACAGTTGAACAAAGTAACTATTAAGAACAAGTACCCCATTCCTCGCATTGATGACTTGTTCGATCAGTTACAAGGTGCTTGTGTCTTCTCAAAAATAGACTTGAGGTCCGGTTATCACCAATTGAAAATACGCGCAACGGATGTGCCAAAGACTGCTTTTCGAACTAGGTATGGGCATTATGAATTTGTGGTAATGTCTTTTGGTCTTACGAATGCCCCTGCTGCTTTCATGAGCTTGATGAATGGGATTTTTAAGCCATATTTGGACCTCTTTGTGATCGTATTTATAGATGATATATTGGTATACTCTAAAAGTAAGAAGGAACATGAGGAGCATTTGAGAATGGTATTAGAGTTGTTAAGGAAGAAGAAGCTTTATGCAAAATTCTCCAAGTGCGAGTTTTGGCTAGATTCAGTGTCCTTCTTGGGGCACGTGGTTTCTAAGGATGGAGTGATGGTGGATCCATCTACGATTGAGACGGTGAAAAATTAGGTAAGACCTACAAACGTGTCAGAAATAAGGAGTTTCGTTGGGTTAGCTAGCTACTACCGCCGATTTGTCAAGGGATTCTCTTCTATTGCTTCCCAATTGACGAACTTGACTAAGCAAAATGTTCCATTTGTATGGTCGGATGAGTGTGAGGAAAGCTTTCAGAAGCTTAAGACCTTGTTGACTACCGCACCAATTCTTACTTTGCCAGTAGAGGGTAAGAACTTCATTGTTTATTGTGATGCATCCTATACGGGTTTGAGTGCAGTGCTAATGCAAGAGAAGAACGTGATTGCTTATGCTTCAAGACAATTAAAAGTGCATGAACGTAACTATCCAACTCATGACTTAGAATTGGCCGCGGTAGTATTTGCATTGAAGCAATGGAGGCATTATTTATATGGGGTTAAGTGTGAAATCTACACGGATCATCGTAGTTTACAGTATGTCTTTACTCAGAAAGATTTGAACTTAAGACAAAGGAGATGGATGGAACTACTGAAGGACTACGATATCACTATGTTGTATCATCCGGGGAAGGCGAACGTTGTGGCAGATGCCTTGAGTAGAAAGGCCGGAAGCATGGGAAGTCTAGCTCACTTGCAAGCTTCTAGACGCCCATTGGCTAGAGAAGTGCAGATTCTGGCTAATGACCTCATGAGGTTAGAAGTAAATGAGAAGGGAGGATTGTTAGCTTGTGTGGAGGCAAGATCCTCCTTCCTTGACAAGATTAAGGGGAAGCAGTTTGATGATGAGAAGTTGATCCGGATTCGAGATAAAGTGTCGCAAGGAGAGGCTAAAGAAGCAATAATCGATGAGGAAGGTGTTTTGAGGATTAAGGGAAGGGTATATGTACCCCGCATCGATGATTTGATCACCACTATTCTTACAGAGGCTCATAGTTCCGGATATTCTATACATCCTGGTGCAACCAAGATGTATCGTGACCTAAAGCAACACTTCTGGTGGAGTAGAATGAAGCGAGATATTGTTGAGTTTGTTGCTAAATGTCCAAATGGTCAACAAGTAAAGTATGAACACCAGAGGCCCGGAGGAACACTTCAGAGAATGCCCATTCCTGAATGGAAGTGGGAGAGAATCGCAATGGATTTTTGGTTGGTCTTCCAAAGACCTTGGGTAAGTATGACTCTATTGGGTGATTGTTGATAGGTTAACTAAGTCTGCTCATTTCATTCCGATCAAGGTGACCTACAATGCAGAGAAGTTAGCCAAGATCTACATCTCAGAGATTGTTCGGTTGCATGGAGTTCCACTCTCATCATATCAGATAGAGGTACGCAGTTTACTTCTAAGTTTTGGAGGACATTACATGCGGAATTAGTACTAGGTTGGACCTTAGTACTGCGTTTCACCCTCAGACTGATGGTCAGTCTGAGCGAACGATTCAAGTATTGGAGGATATGCTTCGTGCATGTGTGATAGAGCTTGGTGGCCATTGGGATAGCTTTTTACCTTTGGCGGAGTTTTCATACAATAATAGCTATCACTCCAGTATTGATATGGCTCCATTTGAAGCATTGTATGGAGGAGGAGGTGTAGATCTCCCATTGGTTGGTTTGATGCCTTTGAAGTTAGACCTTGGGGGACTGATTTGTTGAGAGATTCTCTGGAGAAGGTGAAAGCTATTCAAGAAAAGCTTCTAGCGGCGCAAAGTAGACAAAAGGAGTATGCAGACCGAAAGGTTAGAGACTTGGAGTTCATGGAAGGTGAACAAGTCCTGTTGAAGGTTTCACCCATGAAAGGGGTGATGCGGTTCGGAAAAAGGGGTAAGTTAAGTCCAAGGTATATTGGACCATTTGAAGTGCTTAAGAGAAGGGGAGGTGGCTATGAATTAGCCTTGCCCCCAGGGCTGTCCGGAGTGCATCCGGTATTTCATGTGTCCATGTTGAAAAGATACCATGGAGATGGAAACTACATCATCCGTTGGGATTCAGTTTTGTTGGATGAGAACTTGACTTATGAAGAGGAACTGGTTGCTATATTAGATAGAGAAGTTCGCAAGTTGAGGTCGAGAGAGATTGCATCCATCAAAGTTCAATGAAAGAATCGACCGGTTGAAGAAGCTACTTGGGAGAAGGAGGCAGATATGCAAGAAAAATATCCACATCTGTTTACAGATTCAGGTACTCCTTTTCGCCATTGTTTTTCTTCTTTTGATCGTTCGGGGACGAACGATGGGTAAATTGGTATCTATTGTAACGACTTGTTTAGTCGTTTTGAGCAGCAGATTTTTAATTCTGGAAAAACTGGCCAAGACTACGGGCACTACGACGGACCGTCACAGGCACGACGGCCCGTCGAGGGTGCATCGTTTCAGCATACTTAGAAATCTGAAATTGGGTACTGAAAATCGACTCTCTGTAAATTGTGACGGACCTGCAGGACGTGGCGTCACATCCACGACGAACCGTCGTGAGTTTCCATTGCAAAACACTTCAACTTTTGAGAATTTGGTACAAGAAACGAGTTTCTGACCGTCAGGACGGAGGTGCAGGACGGACCGTCACACTCACAGCTAGATTTTGGGAGGCTGCGACGACTTGTGTGACGGACCGTCGCAGGCACGACGGGCCGTCACAGGTTGCGCAAATCCCAGGCAGAATGGGATTTCTTCACACGTTTTAAGGGACGTTTTGGACTATTCTTTCCTTAATTATAAAGATTGAGGGTTTATATTAATAACTCAAATCCTTGAGGGATAAAAGGGGTAACTTTGGGTTAATTAGTGGGGTTTTATTGTCCTCTTTTACACTTAATTATATTTTAATTAGGGTAAAGGAAGAGGGTTTGAATAAAACAACAAAGAGAAAGAACAAGAGAGAAAAGAGAGACACGAATTGAGAGTATTGATCGATCGAAGAGGGAAGAGGAATAACAAAGCTTGGGAGATTTCTTGTTGATTCCAATTCTTCGGTGGAGGTAGGTTATGGTTTTTACGATATTCGTAGTGAACTCTTAATAGTGAATATTATGTGTTGATAGTATTGTAAACCCTGCTATGTGCTTAAATGTATGCTTGCATGATTATGATTATGAAATTGTGATGAATTAACAAAGCATGATGAAGCTATTGAATCCCAAATCTTGAAGGAACCCTAATTCGCTTGATATATTATATAATAAGATTGATGATGCCTTAGTGTAAAAGAAGGCTTGATGAATTAGGGGATCGGGTGCCACGTTCCGGTACCAGGATAGAATGAATATGAGGATCGGAGTGTCACGTTCCGACACCAGGATAGAATATGGATCGGGTGCCACGTTCCGGTACCAGGATAGAATGAATATGAGGATCGGAGTGTCACGTTCCGACACCAGGATAGAATATGAGGATCGGAGTGTCACGTTCTGACACCAGGATAGAATATGAGGATCGGAGTGTCACGTTCCGACACCAGGATAGTATATGGATCGGGTGCCACGTTCCGGCACCAGGATAGAATTAGAGGAGCGGAGTGTCACGTACCGACACAAGAGGAAGAAAGATAATGAATCTTGAAAGATAATGAATATACTCAATCTAATGAACTTAATTCCCAAATGAGTATGGTATTGAGGCTTGAGTCCTCATGTCTGAACTCGGTTGGATTTATTGATGAGTTAATATTGTTATTGCTACATGTTGAGTATTGTAGTTGATTTACATTATTATTGATATATACTGTTCCCTATTTTGAGTTAGCCGATGATATCTACTCAGTACGTGTGGTTGTACTGACCCCCTACTTTATGTTTTCTTCTTGTTATTTGTGTAATGCAGGAAACGTTCCGTCAACTTCAACTCAACAGTAGATCTAGCCAGTCTTCACTACCTTCGGAAATTCAGGGTGAGCTAACGCGTCTAGCTTGGACTGGGTCTTCTTCTTCAAGTCTTGATGCCTTGAACTTCCGGCATGGACTAGCTTTTTAGTTATTTTTGTTCTTAGACATTTTAGTTTAGTAATTTGAGGATAGATGTTCTTGTGATGATGACTTCCAGATTTTGGGGATAATAATAATAGTTTTGAATTGTTTTTATTAATGAGTTTAAGTCTTCTGCATTACTTTTGATGATATTGTATTAAAATGTTAAGGTTTAGATGGGTTGGTTCGCTCACATAAGAGGGTGAATGTGGGTGCCAGTCGCGTCCCCGATTTGGGTCGTGACAATAATTTTGGAATTAAGTTCAAACTAAGCTAATTAGACTTAAAAAGTTGTTAAGTTGATGAATAAGTTAAATTGGTGAATATTATGTTGAATTAAGTTAAAACTAAACTAATTAGACTTAAAAAGTTGTTTAGTTGTTTAATGAGTTAAATTGGTGCATATAGTGTTGAAATTAAATTAAAACAAAAATAGTTACACTTAGAAAGTTGTTAAGTTCTTAAAATAAGTTAATGTGCTTTAGTTGGTTAATATAGTGTTGGAATTAAAATAAAACTAAACTAATTAGACTAAGAAATTTGTTAAGTAGTTTAATAAGTTCAATTGATAAATATATTATTGGAATTAAGTTAAAATTAAACTAATTAGAATTAGAAAGTCGTTAAGTTTTTTAATAAGTTAAATTAGTCAATAAAGTGTTGGAATAAAGTTAAAACTAAACTAATTAGACTTAGAAAGTTGTTAAGTTATTCAAATTAGATAATGTGATATAATTTGTTGATATAAGGTTGGAATTAAGTTAAAACTAAACTAATTAGTCTTAGAATGTTGTTAAGTTGGTTAATAAGTTAAATTGGTGAATATATTATTGGAATTAAGTTAAAACTAAACTAATTAGACTTAGAAAGTTTTGAAGTTGTTTAATAAGTTAAATTGTTGACTTTAATGTTAAACTTAAGTTAAAACTAAACTAATTAGACTTATAAAGTTGTTAAGTTGGTTAATAAGTTAATTTGGTGAATATAGTGTTGCAATTAAGTTAAAATTAAACTAATTAGATTTAGAAAGTTGTTCAGTTGTTTAAAAAGTTTAATCGGTGAACAAAGTGTTGAAATTAAGTTAAAACTAGGGTAATTAGACTTAGATAGTTGTAAATTTCTTTAATTACTTAAATTGATCAATATAGTGTTGAAATTAAGTTAAAACTAAACTAATTAGACTTAGAAAGCTAAGCTGGTTAATAAGTTAAATTGGTGAATATATTATTGGAATAAAGTTAAAACTAAACAAATTATACTTGTAAAGTTGTTAAGTTGTTTAATAAGTTAAATTGGTAATATATCATTGCAATTAAGTTAAAACTAAACTAATTAGACTAAGAAAGTCGTTAAGTTTTTTTAATAAGTTAAATTAGTGAATAAAGTATTGGAATTAAGTTTAAACTAAACTAATTAGACTTAAAAAGTTGTTATGTTATTCAAATTAGCTAAAGTGATTTTGTTGGTTAATAGAGGGTTGGAATTAGGTGAAAACTAAACTAATTAGTCTTAGAAAGTTGTTAAGTTGGCTAATAAGTTAAATTGGTGAATATATTATTGGAATTGTCACGCCCAAATTATTGCAAGTCGTGATGGCACCTAAGTTGCCAACCAATAGGTAAGCCAACCCAACATATCAACCAATCTTAACCAACAAATGAGTAAAAAGACTTACACTTAGCAAGAATCTCTAACATTGAGTTTCGTATAAGTACGAAATGCGGAGCAAAAAAAAATATACCGCCCCAATAATTGGTGTCTTAAGTACAAGGGATTCTAAAATACGATGCAAGTCTGAAACTGTCAGGACCCAAAAATTGGTGTGATGGCACTCATCTTATTCCACCAAGACAAGTCAGCCTAAAGCCCAATATCTAAAAAAGTGCGGAAGTAAATGACAATCCAACAACAATTTCTATTATGAAACCAAGTCATATTAATTCAATCCCCAAAACCAGCTTGTCACGTGCACAAGCATCTAATATAAATATTTGAATTGAAATAAAATAGAAGTCTAAAATGAAGTTGTCTTTCAAGTAAAAACAAAGTCATAAACTGGAGTAGTAAAGATCGCTGAGATGACAAGTACCTCACAACCCTCCACAAGATGCCTCGGAAAAGAAAAGAATGACAGATATCACGAAGATCCGGGCTCGTAACCTACAAAAATTTGTAGAACCAAGAGGTGAGTACCAAACCACGCAGTACCCAACAAGCAAACCTCTAAACACAAGTTAAGTGAACAAAATACGGGTACTCCTTACGCCCTATCTAAACCTCCACGCTACAGCTTAACTGTTTACAGTTTACCAAACACACAACTCAATAACCACACTCTATTAGTTTACACATTCTCAATAACAACTCAATATTCAACAGTCACAAGCTTCACATAGAAACAATCACAAGATCAGCAAAACACGTATTCAAGTTCATCAATAATAAAATGTGCAATGCCATGAGATGCAATGTCAAATTTAGTGATGCATGTCTTTCTTAACGATACGCACCCGCTGTGTCTCAGTCCGGGATCCTTGGGGACATATTTGTCCATGTATCTGTCGCGGCGCATGACACGACCCTCGCTAATAATAACCTTCGCGGCGCGCAATACGTCCCTCGAAATATAATATCCATCGCGGCACATGATACGACCCTCAAAATGTACATCCTCTTACCACAACCATGTCTCAGATACAATGCAAATGACATGCTCAAATGAAAAGGAGGAGATAACCATTTTGATAACAAAGCACAATTAACAACCAGGAATACAACACCAACAAATAAGCAACAAGTCTCCAAGTCATTCTTAACATTACAGAAAGAAATACACAAATTTTATACGCTTAATAAGGGTTTAGAAATCCACTTGCCTCAAATAGTAGAACAATCACTTCGGAAATTGAGTCTTCCCTTTTTGTTGAACTTCCAACTCAAAACAATATATTCAAATAAGTAACCACGATAAGATTTTTGAAACTAAAAATACCTATCTGTATATCTTAGACCCGAAACTCACTCAAGTGCGTAACAAAGTTCCCAAATCTTGATCCCGGTCAATAGGTCAAATCTTATATTTTCTAAATTTCAAGTATGACATTAAGTTATAACTTTTCCAAATAATACAATCATAAAAATTTTCATATAATATAATATACCAATATTTAACTCCTTGACTCACTACATTAAAATTTCTATCATCTCTAAAAATTATGAAAGAAGAACCTGATTTTAAACAAATAAAGTTACACTATCGGTAGCTCTCACGAAAATAACTGCCCAACCATGCATTGCATCCTTACTATGCATATTTTTACAAACCCAATTCCATTTAATACTACTCAATTATTAGATCATCATCATGCCATTATTGGCTACCAATTACCTGGCCAAACAATGTAACAACCTGTTTAGTCGGTTCAAGCAGTAGAATTATTTTTTATAAAAACTGACTGATCGACGGATCACGCGACGGACCGTCATGGTCACAACGGACCGTGATGGACTCCGTCGTCCCATACTTGTGTAATTTCTTCTGCGGCTCTCCTCATTACCCTCGACGACTGGTAGGACGAACCGTCATAGGCGCGACGGTCCGTCGAGGGTCTTCGTTCCAAAACACTTCAACTCTGAAATCTGGGTATAGGGATCGACTCTCTATACTTCACGACGGAACTGCAGCACGGACCGTCGTAGATACAACAAACGTCACAAGCTGCGTAACCCCGACTTGGTCAGACTTCCGCTAAAAGTTTTAAAGGGGTGTTTCGAACTATTCATGATTTTAATTATGAAATTAGTGGGGTAAGTTTAATAATTTATTTAGTTGCGGGTTAAAGGAGATAACTTTAAAATAAATAGTGTGTTACTTTTATCATCTTTTATAATTGATTATATGATAATTAGGGTAAAAAGAATCTGTAAAAGAAAAATAAAAAGAGAAGAAGGGCGTGAACGAATGAGGGGAGCGAGCGACTTAGACTTCAGATTGAAAAGGTTCATAGGCATTGAGGAATGCAAAGGCATTGGGGAGGCAGCTTGCTTGATTTTGATTCTTCGGTGGAGGTAGGTTATGGTTTATTTCTATGTGATAGATAAACTCTAAATAGCAATTGATATGTATTGAATGATATGGTAAAGTCTCCTATGTACTTGATTGTGTGGTTGTGTGTTCCTGATTGTGTGGTTTGTGGTTGGCCTAAAGTTAGAGAATGTTGAATTTCTAATCTTGAATCCTCTCTATTAAAGATGACGCCTTGAATAAAGAAGGCTTGATGAAATAAAAATGATGAGATAATTGGATCGGAATGTCACGTTCCGACACGGTATTATTGGATCGGAATGTCACGTTTCGACACGGTATTATGGGATCGGAGTGTCACGTTCCGACATGATATATGGGATCGGAGTGTCACGTTCCGACACAATAACATTAAAGGAAAGGAATCTGAAATTAACTTAATATACTCAACTCAAGGAACCTATTTCCAAATGAGTATGGTGTGGAGGCATGAGTCCTCATAGGTGTGCTTGATGTTGTGATTGATGGTGTACCTAGTATGGTGTGTTGTTGTCAATGGTTCATGGTTTGTTGCTGTCACCTGTTAAGTATTGTAGTTGGTTTTATACTATTGTTTAATATATACTGATTTCTATTTTGACTTGGCCGATGATACCTACTTAGTATGTGTTCCTTGTACTGACCCCTACTTGTATTTTCTTCTTGTTGTTTTGTGGAGTCCAACAAGTGCACCATCCACTTCGACTCGCCCTCAACTCTAGCCAGTCTCCAGCACATCAGATTTCAGGGTGACCTATTATTCCTAGCCCGGACTGGATTCTCTCCCTCACGTCTTGATGTCTTTGAAGTTCCGACATGGACCATCTTTTTACTTATTTTAGCTTCTTAAATACTCTGAGATTTAGAAATTTGAGGATAGATGTTCTTGATATGATGACTTCCAGATTTTGGGAATAATAAGAATTAAACTTCAGAAGTTTATTTAATTGATTACGTTAATAAGTTTTGGATCTTCCGCATTATTTTTACTATTCATAATTGATATACCGGTAAATGTTGGGGTTTAGATTGTTGGTTCGCTCACCTAGGAGGATAAGTGTGGGTGCCACTCGCGGCTCATTTTGGGTCGTGACAAACTTGGTATCAGAGCATTAGGTTCGTTGATCTCATCACATAAGAACGAGTCTAGTAGAGTCTTGAGGAACGGTAGGGGGACGCCCTTAGTTTTCTTTAAGAGGCTATAGGACTTTAGGAAAACTCCATTCTTTCTTTCTTTCGTGCTATTACTTGGATCCAATTGGTATCTAGGTGATACAAATTGGTATCTGACATCCTCACTCTATTTTGCAGATGGTTAGAACTAGAGCAACAAGTGTGCCAACACCAACACCGGCAAGACAGGGTGCGTCTGAGCCAACCATTGGGGCTATAGATCGAGGAGGAGCAGTGGCAAGAGGCCGTGGTAGAGGTCACAGGAGGACGCCCTCTAGAGGTAGAGGACAAACATCTGGTCCAGCTAGTAATAGGGCGGTGACTCCTCCACCGACTGATGAGGTAGTGAGAGAGGGTGAAGAAAGGGAAAACGAGTAGGTTCAAGATGAGGAATTACCACCCCAGCCTACCCCAGAGATGATTAAGCAGGTTCTTACTTATCTTAGCGCGTTATCTGATCAGGGCCAGACACCTCCAGTGTTTTCTGCACCCGCACCTCAGGTTCTGGGAGTACAACATGCAGTTGCTGTGGCTCCCCGCATGGATGCCTCATTGGAAGTAGGCACGTTTCCTCGATTGACTACAGGGTCTATATGACGAGTGATCAGCATGAACTTTTCACTAAATTCTTAAAGTTGAAACCTCCAGTCTTCAAGGGTGCTGAATCTTAGGATGCCTATGATTTTCTGGTTGATTGTCATGAGCTGCTACATAAGATAGACATAGTAGAATGATTCGGTGTTGAGTTTGTGACCTATCAGTTTCAGGGGAATGCCAAAATGTGGTGGCGGTCGTATGTTGAGTGTCAACCAGAACAGGCACCACCTATGACTTGGGCATCATTCACTAGCTTATTTATGGAGAAGTATATACCCCGGACTTTGAGGGACAAGAGGAGAGATGAGTTCATGAGCCTAGAGCAAGGCAGGATGTCTGTTACTGCTTATGAGGCTAAAATTCGTGCACTACCCAGGTATGCCACACAGCTTTGCTTCAGTCCACAAGAGCGGATTCGCTGTTTTGTGAAAGGATTGAGGTCAGATTTGCAGATCCCAGCCTTACAGGTAGCTAGTGCAGCAAAATCTTTTTAGGAAGTGGTTGGTTTTGTGATAGAGGTGGAGGGGGTGAAGCCAGACAACTTCACCATGGCGTCGACATCTAAGAAGTTCCGTAAGGGAGGTGAGTTTAGTGGTTCTTACTCCAGGAGGCAGAGTTCAGGAGGTTACCCAGCCCGACCTATTCAGTCTTCACTGCAGGCTGTAGCTGAGGGTCCATCGCAGACTAGTCAACATTTTCTGAGTTTGGAGGTTATCCTCAGACTTCGTCATTCTCATAGAGACCTATGCTTGACTCCAGAAATTGTTATGGATGTGGAGAGATTGGACATATTAGGAAATATTGTCCAAAACAAAGTTACAGACCCCCAATAGTTAGAGGTAAAGGTTGTCATGGGAGAGGCCGCCATTCTGGAGGACGTGGTGGCCAAGGTAATGTGGTCACCAAATCAGTCGGGGTGGCGGGCAAGCTGGAGCTACTACAGCGCAACATGGTAGGGGCAACGGGCAGACAGGTGATAGGGCCCATTGTTATGCTTTCCCCGGGAGGTCTGAAGCAGAGACATCTGATGTTGTTATCACAGGTAATCTTTTGGTCTGTGATTGCATGGCTTCTGTATTATTTGATCCTGGATCCACATTTTCGTATGTATCTTCCTCATTTGCTACTGGTCTTGATTTATATTGTGATTTGCTTGACATGCCTATTCGTGTCTCTACTCCTGTGGGTGAGTCTGTGATAGTTGAGAAGGTGTATAGGTCTTGTCTTGTGAATTTTGTGGGGAGCAATACTCATGTAGATTTGATTATTCTAGAGATGGTTGATTTCGATGTAATTCTGGGTATGACTTGGATTTCTCCAAATTTTGCAATCTTAGATTGTAATGCTAAAACTGTGACATTGGCCAAGCTTGGGACAGATCCGCTAGTGTGGGAGGGTGACTATATTTCCACTCCAGTTCATATCATCTCTTTTCTTCGTGCTAAGAGAATGGTTAGTAAGGGTTGTTTAACATTCTTGGCACACCTCATGGATGATACTTCCCAAGTACCTTCGATTGAGTCTGTCTCGATAGTCCGTGAGTTTCTGGATGTATTTCCTGCAGACCTTCCTAGTATGCCACCGGATAGGGATATTGATTTTTGTATTGATCTGGAGCCGGGTACTCGCCCCATTTCCATACCCCCTTATAGAATGGCTCCAGCTGAGTTAAGGGAGTTAAAGGCCCAACTTCAGGAGTTGTTAGGTAAAGGTTTTATTAGACCAAGTGCATCCCCTTGGGGTGCTCCTGTTTTATTTGTGAAGAAGGATGGAAGTTTTCGGATGTGCATAGACTACAGGCAACTGAATAAGGTAACTATTAAGAACAAGTATCCTATTCCTCGAATTGATGATTTGTTCGATCAGTTACAAGGTGCTTGTACCTTCTCAAAGATTGATTTGAGATCTGGTTATCATCAATTGAAAATACGGGCAGCAGATGTGCCAAAGACTGCTTTTCGAACCAGGTTTGGGCATTATGAATTCTTAGTAATGTCTTTTGGGCTTACGAATGCCCTTGCTGCTTTCATGAGCCTGATGAACGAGATTTTTAAGTCATATCTAGATCTCTTTGTTATTGTATTTATTGATGATATACTCATATACTCAAAGAGCAGGAAAGAACATGAGGAGCATTTGAGAATTGTATTGGAATCGTTGAAGGGAAAAGGCTTTATGCCAAGTTCTCCAAGTGTGAGTTTTGGCTAGATTCAGTGTCCTTCTTGGGGCACGTGGTTTCTAAGGATGGAGTGATGGTGGATCCTTCTAAGATTGAAGCAGTGAAGAGTTGGGTAAGACCTACTAATGTTACAGAGGTAAGGAGCTTTGTTGGTTTAGCTAGCTACTACCGTCGATTTGTCAAGGGATTTTCTTCGGTTGCTTCCCAATTGACAAATTTGACTAAGCAGAATGTTCCATTTGTATGGTCGGACGAATGTGAAGAAAGCTTCCAGAACCTCAAGACCTTGTTGACTACTGCACCAATTCTTACCTTGCCAGTGGAAGGTAAGAATTTCATTGTTTATTGTGATGCATCTTATTCTGGTTTGGGTGCAGTGCTAATGCAGGAGAGGAATGTAATTGCTTATGCTTTGAGGCAATTAAAGGTGCATGAACGTAACTATCCGACCCTTGATTTGGAGTTGGCTGCAGTTGTGTTTGCATTAAAGCAATGGAGACATTATCTATATGGGGTCAAGTGTGAAGTCTATACAGATCATCGTAGTTTACAGTATGTCTTTACTCAGAAAGATTTGAATTTGAGGCAGAGGAGGTGGATGGAACTACTGAAGGACTATGATATTACTATTTTGTATCACCCAGGAAAAACTAATGTTGTGGCAGATGCTTTAAGTAGAAAAGCAGGGAGCATGGGAAGTCTAGCCCACTTACAGGTTTCTAGACGCCCATTGGCTAGAGAGTTCAGACTCTGGGTAATGACTTTATGAGGCTGGAAGTACTAGAGAAGGGAGGATTTTTGGCCTGTGTGGAGGCAAGATCTTCTTTTCTTGACAATATTAAGGGAAGGCAGTTTACTGATGAGAAGCTGAGCCGAATTCGAGATATGGTATTGCGAGGAGAGGCTAAAGAGGCAATAATTGATGAGGAAGGCGTGTTGAGAATTAAGGGAAGGGTATGTGTGCCCCGTGTTGATGATTTGATTCACACTATTCTTACAGAGGCTCATAGTTCAAGGTATTCGATACATCCTGGTGCAACCAAGATGTATCGTGACCTAAAGCAACATTTTTGGTGGAGTAAAATGAAGCGTCACATTGTTGATTTTGTTGCCCAATGCCCGAATTGTCAATAGGTAAAGTATGAACACCAGAGGCCCGGAGGAACACTTCAGAGAATGCCCATTCCTGAACGGAAGTGAGAAAGAATTGCAATGGATTTTGTGGTTGGTCTTCCAAAGACATTGGGTAAGTTTGATTCTATTTGGGTAATTGTTGACAGATTAACTAAGTCTGCTCACTTATTCCGGTCAAGGTAACTTACAATGCAGAGAAGTTAGCCAAACTCTATATCTCAGAAATTTTTCGATTGCATGGAGTTCCACTTTCCATCATATCAGATAGAGGTACGCAATTTACTTCTAAGTTTTGGAGAACATTGCATGCTGAATTAGGTACTAGGTTGAATCTTAGTACTGCATTTCACCCTCAGACCGATGGTCAGTCTGAGCGAATGATTCAGGTGTTGGAGGATATGCTTCATGCATGTGTGATAGAATTTGGTGGTCATTGGGATAACTTCTTACCCTTAGCAGAGTTTTCATACAATAATAGCTATCACTCAAGTATTGATATGGCCCCATTTGAGGCACTGTATGGGAAGAGATGTAGGTCTCCCATTGGTTGGTTTGATGCATTTGACGTGAGACCATGGGGTACCGATCTTTTGAGGGAATCATTAGATAAAGTAAAATTCATTCAGGAGAAGCTTCTAGCAGCTCAGAACAGGCAGAAAGAATATGCAGACCGAAAGGTTAGGGACTTAGATTTTATGGAGGGTGAACAAGTCTTGCTGAAGGTTTCACCCATGAAAGGGGTGATGCGGTTTGGTAAGCGAGGTAAGCTTAGTCCGAGGTATATTGGTCCATTTGAAGTTCTGAAGCGCGTGGGGGAGGTGGCTTATGAATTGGCATTGCCTCCAGGACTCTCAGGAGTGCACCCGGTATTTCATGTGTCTATGCTGAAAAAATACCATGGGGATGGAAACTACATTATTCGTTGGGATTCAGTTCTTCTTGATGAGAACTTGTCTTATGAGGAGGAGCATGTTGCTATTTTAAATAGAGAGTTACGCAAGTTGAGAACAAAGGAGATTGCATCTATCAACGTTCAGTGGAAGAATCGGCCAGTTGAAGAGTCCACTTGGGAGAATGAGGCTGATATGCAAGAAAGATATCCACATCTTTTTACAGATTCAGGTACTCTTCTCGCCCTTGCTTTTCTTCCTGTGATCGTTCGAGGATGAATGATGGGTAAATTGGTATCTATTGTAACAACCTCTTTAGTCGGTTCGAGCAGTAGAATTTTTTTTTGATAAAAACTGACTAGGTCGACGGATCACGCAACGGACCGTCATGGTCATGACAGACCGTGATGGACTCCATCGTCCCATACTTGTGTAATTTCTTCTGCTGCTCTCCTCATTACCCTCGACGACAGGTAGGACGAACCGTCATAGGCGCGACGGTCCGTCGAGGGTCTTCGTTCCAAAACACTTCAACTCTGAAATCTGAGTACTGGGATCGACTCTCTCAACTTTACGACGGAACTGCAGCACGAACCGTCGTAGATACGACGGACCATCACAAGCTGCGTAACCCTGACTTGGTCAGACTTCCGCTAAAAGTTTTAAAGGGGTGTTTCGGACTATTCATGATTTTAATTATGAAATTAGTGGGGTAAGTTTAATAATTTATTTAGTTGGGGGTTAAAGGAGATCACTTTACAATAAATAGTGGGTTACTTTTATCATCTTTTATAATTGATTATATGATAATTAGGGTAAAAAGAATTTGTAAAAGAAAAATAAAAAGAAGAGAAGGGCGTGAACGAACGAGGGGAGCAAGCGACTTAGACTTCAGATTGAAAAGGTTCATAGGCATTGAGGAAAGCAAAGGCATTGGGGAGGTAGCTTGCTTGATTTCGATTATTTGGTGGAGGTAGGTTATGGTTTATTTCTATGTGATAGATAAACTCTAAATAGCAATTGATATGTATTAAATGATATCGTAAAGTCTCCTATGTACTTGATTGTGTGGTTGTGTGTTCCTGATTGTGTGGTTTGTGGTTGGCCTAAAGTTAGGAGAATGTTGAATTTCTAATCTTGAATCCTCTCTATTAAAGATGATGCCTTGAATAAAGAAGGCTTGATGAAATACAAATGATGAGATAATTGGATCGGAGTGTCACATTCCGACACGGTATTATTGGATCAGAGTGTCACGTTCCGACACAGTATTATGGAATCGGAGTGTCACGTTCCGACACGATATATGGGATCGGAGTGTCACGTTCCGACACAATAACTTTAAAGGAAAGGAATCTGGAATTAACTTAATATACTCAAACTCAAGGAACCTATTTCCCAAATGAGTATGGTGTGGAGGCATGAGTCCTCATAGGTGTGCTTGATGTTGTGATTGATGGTGTACCTAGTATGGTGTTGTTGTTGTCAATGGTTCATGTGTTTGTTGCTTGTCACCTGTTAAGTATTGTAGTTGGTTTTATACTATTGTTTAATATATACTGATTTCTATTTTGAGTTGGCCGATGATACCTACTCAGTACGTGTTCCTTGTACTGACCCCTACTTGTATCTTCTTCTTGTTGTTTTGTGGAGTGCAGCAAGTGCACCATCGACTTCGACTCGCCCTCAACTCTAGCCAGTCTCCAGCACATCAGATTTCAGGGTGAGCTATTATTCCTAGCTCGGACTGGATTCTCTCCCTCACGTCTTGATGTCTTTGAAGTTCGGACATGGACCATCTTTTTACTTATTTTAGCTTCTTAAATACTCTTAGATTTAGAAATTTGAGGATAGATGTTCTTGATGTGATGACTTCCAGATTTTGGGAATAATAAGTATTAAACTTTAGAAGTTTATTTAATTGATTACGTTAATAAGTTTTGGATCTTCCGCATTATTTTTACTATTCATAATTGATATACCGGTAAATGTTGGGGTTTAGATTGTTGGTTCGCTCACCTAGGAGGATAAGTGTGGGTGCCACTCGCGGATCGTTTTGGGTCGTGACAAACAGCATGCCAAATCACCGCCAAAAATTGATCCAAAAGAATCAAAAACTGCCTATTCAAATCTGGAAAAAAAATAATTCAATATACTATTCATCAAAAATTGTCCCCACTTTTCTTAACAATTTCAACTTTAACCCTTTAAATCCATACTCCTTTCTTTCTTACTATTCCCCATAATTAATAATATAATATATATATATATATATATATATATATATATTATATATATATATATATAATATATATATATATATATATATTGTCACGACCCAACCGATGGGCCGTGACTAGTGCCCATTTTGGACACTCACATACAAACCTATAAAGTATGACCAACTGAAACTAAGACAATATGGAATTTAATCAATTCAAGCCAAACCCAAAGCCATATATATATAAGTGGATCTGCCACATAAGGAGTCATTAATCATTCAACCGTAACAACATAATACACAATGATGCCAACAAGGCTGCCACTACACAATACACAATGATGTATGCAACCGATAAGGCTGCCCTTGTACAAGCGGACCTCCCAAACAAACCATGTTCAGACCATTATCCAAAACATAAATATACAACCCACACGATGTCTACAAACCTCTAAGAGTATAGTAGTGAAACTCGACGGGACAGGGCCCCGCCATACCCATAGACACGCAAAAGACTACATAAGAAGTTATGTACAAAAATGACTGGGCTCCGAAACAGTGGAGCTCTCCCAAACAACAGAGTAGATATCCTAGGCGGGAGGATCACCGAACTGAGCGTCTACACATGCGGGCATGAAACGCAGCCCCCCGAGAAAAGGGGGTCAGTACGGACAATGTACTGAGTATGTAAAGCATAAGGTAAAGATGACAGGATACCAACATGATAAGTCGAAACAAGATATCTCTACACATGTACTTTTTAAATGAAAATCATGCATATCTTTAACATATAAGATGCCCAGCTTCCCTAGTAAGGGACTTGGCAAAATAATCATCATTATATATACATCATACGTACCCGGCCCTCTAGTGAGGGACTCGGTGAAATAGTCATCACATCATCTCCGTCATCATCATCATCATAACCATCCTCATCACCCATCATATATATAATATACATTCCCGGCCCTCTAGTGAGGGACTCGGTGACATATGCAAGAAACTCCGCACGAACATTACCCGGCCCGGGACTCGGTGAAATGATAAATGACTCTATGCACGAGCAGAATATTATGAGCAACCATATGCAATTAAAATCATTTCTTATAACACAATATAACACCAACTTGAACCAGCAAGGAGTATTACCAAAGATTAATGTTTTATCAAGATTATGAACCTTTAAATCCGATATGGAAACGTAAAATCTCAATGACTCTAAGAAGCACTATCATAAATATCAGAAATCACCATAGTCTTAGATATAGACAATATATAAAGGAATAGTTGTAGAAGTAAGAATATACGTCACCTAGACGTTCTAGAAGTAGGTATCAAATCTGTCCGTTATTTGCTCATTTTTAAAGGTCATGCCAAACAAAGAAGGAAAGGATAGCGTTACATACCGAATAGTCGAGCCGCACGTCCAATATTTACTGCTCAAGGTATAAATCTATAACAAGCAACAATCGGGCCGCAATTAGATAAATGTCGCGCTTTACTACTTATTGTAAGCTAGCTAATAATCTAACGAAAATCCGGCAGCACTTCCCCTATTTTCTTTACTTCATCCCAATCCAACAACAACCCAAATTATCCACAGCCTCCCTCAAAACAGTTCCGTTTTGGCAGCCATAGTAACGAAACAACGACACATCGAGTGATAACTCATTTTATAATTCGCAACACATCTACCTTATCGTATTCATCCTTTGGAGTATATACCCATAAGCATATTAACATATACATAACACCAAAATAGAATTTCCAGCAGTTTCCTTTAATCAAAACAGCCCAAACACTAACATAACACCACTAGCAATCCGATCATGGTTTCTGTTCATACTTAGCACATTCAATAACTAAAACAAATTTCCTAAACTACTGTTCACGTCCCCTTCTTAACATTAAAGGCTAATTAACAAAGGTATTCTAAGGAATTAACACACCAAGCAAGGAGATTACTAACCAATTTCTTTGCAGCTGCTGGCCAAGAGTTTCATGGCTGGTTTTCTCCATTTCCATGGCGTCCCAAGTTAAGTGGTGAAAGAGAAGATATGTTGCAAAGTATTTCACTACACCATTTAACAATATGAAGTGGAGGCAGCCCCCCACCACACATGCTCCACTAATTGCATCTCCAAAATCTGATTTCTTTTTAATACTTAATATATGAAGTGGAGGCAGCCCCCCACCACACATGCTCCACTAATTGCATCTCCAAAATCTGATTTCTTTTTAATACTTAATAATATGAAGTGGAGGCAGCCCCCCACCACACATGCTCCACTAATTGCATCTCCAAAATCTGATTTCTTTTTAATACTTAATAATATGAAGTGGAGGCAGCCCCCCACCACACATGCTCCACTAATTAATCCCACACTTAAAGTTCAGCCACTAATTAATATCACAATTAGAATTTACATCCTTGCCTAACATTTCTTTAAACACTTTGGAACTTAAAATAAAATCTCATTTCCCGAACTTACTTCTACTAGTTCGTGACGCGCACTACGTATAAAATACGAGGCATAACTTTCTTCCCCCCTTAGGAACATTCGTCCTCGAATGTTAAGTTAGCATATTACCGAAAAAATTTCCAACGAGGTCTCTCTAAAAGTTATACCTATCAACCTGCATTTCGTAACTTACAGATGCCTCAAATAGTCACAACTTACTACATAATCTCATTTATCAATCAATATAGTCAAGCTAGGAATTGAATTACCTGTAGGTACGGGGAACAAGTAAGGATACTTATTCTTCATTTCGTCTTCCGCTTCCCAAGTCATCTCCTCCCTATTATTATTTTGCCACAACACTTTGACGGAAGCCACATCCTTAGTACGTAACCTTCTAACCTGGCGATCAAGTATAGCTACGGGTTTCTCCTCATATGAAAACTCCTCTGTTACCTGAACATCATTTACAGGGAATACTCTAGAAGGATCACCAATACATTTACGTAGCATCGATACATGGAAGACTGGAGGTACCGCCTCCAAATCAGATGGTAGATCCAACTCATATGCAACCTTGCCTATCTTCCGAACAATCTGATAAGGCCCAATGTATCTCGGACTGAGCTTCCCCTTCCTGCCGAATCTCATCACACCCTTCATGGGTGATACCTTCAGGAATACCCAGTCACCAATCTGAAACTCCAAATCTCTACGCCGATTATCTGCATATGACTTTGTCGACTCTGGGCTGCTAATAATCTTTCTTGAATAAGCTTCACCTTGTCAACAGCTTGCTGAATCATATCCGGACCTATCAACTTAGTCTCGCCAACATCAAACCAACCAATAGGTGACCTGCACTTCCTCCCATATAAGGCCTCGTACGGTGCCATCTGGATACTAGAATGGTAGCTATTATTATAGGAAAACTCAATGAGCGGCAAATGATCATCCCAGCTACCTTTGAAATCAATAATACAGGCCTGTAACATATCTTCTAATGTCTGAATAGTACGCTCAGCCTGCCCATCAGTCTGAGGGTGAAATGCTGTGCTAAGGTTCACCTGTGTCCCCAATCCCTTCTGAAATGATCTCCAAAAGTTGGCTGTAAATTGAGCTCCTCTATCTGATATAATGGACGTGGGAATCCCATGAAGTCTCACTATTTCCCTGATATATAACCTCGCATAATCTTCAGCCGAATAAGTAGTTCTGACTGGAAGAAAATGGGCCGATTTCGTCAGCCTATCTACAATAACCCATATAGAGTCATACTTCCGTTGAGTGCGAGGTAAGCCTGTAATGAAGTCCATATTAATCATCTCCCATTTCCAAGTCGGAATCTCTATCTCCTGTAATAATCCACCAGGCTTTTGATGTTCGATCTTGACTTGTTGACAATTTGAGCACTGAGCAACAAACTCCGCTATGTCCTTTTTCATGCCATCCCACCAGTATGAGCATCTGAGGTCATGATACATTTTTGTTGACCCTGGGTGAATAGAATAACAGGCAGAGTGTGCCTCTCCCATAACCTGCCGTCGTAGTCCCGCAATATCTGGTACACACAATCTGCCTTCATATCGTAACACTCCATCAGGTGTAACCTTAAATGGGGTCTTTTCCTTTTTAAGAGCTGCATCTCTATACTGTGCCAGAATAGGGTCCTCGTATTGGTGTCTCTTTACCTCATCTATGATTGAGGACTCAGCAACCTCTCTGATAGAAACTCCACTATCTTCTGAATTAGCCAGACGGACTCCAAGGCTGGATAGCCGCTGAATCTCCCGAACCATCTCCCCCTTTCTGGTTGTACATCTGTCAAGCTACCCATGGACTTACGGCTAAGAGCATCTGCTACAACATTCGCTTTCCCTGGATGATATAAAATATCAACATCATAATCCTTTAGCAACTCTAACCACCGCCTCTGTCGTAAATTCAGCTCCTTCTGTTTAAAGATATATTGGAGACTCTTATGATCTGTATAGATGTCCACATGGACACCATATAAATAATGCCTCCATATCTTCAAGGCATGAACCACGACCGCTAACTCCAGATCATGAGTAGGATAGTTCTTTTCATGCTTCCTAAGCTGTCGGGAGGCATAGGCTATAACTTTGCCATGCTGCATCAATACACATCCTAGCCCAACACCGGAAGCATCACAATAAATAACATAGCCGTCTGGTCCCTCCGGAAGTGTAAGGACTGGAGCTGTAGTCAATTTGTCTTTCAATATCTGGAAGCTTCGCTCACATGCATCAGTCCACTGGAACTTGGCTGCCTTTTGAGTTAGCCTTGTCAAAGGCGCTGAAATTGAGGCAAACTTTTCTACGAACCTCCTGTAATATCCTGCTAACCCCAGAAAGCTGCGTACCTCAGTAGGTGTCGTAGGTCTGGGCCAAGTCTTTACCGCCTCAATCTTCTGCGTGTCTACCCGAACACCATCAGCTCCAATAATATGCCCCAAGAATGCCACTGAAGTCAACCAGAACTCGCACTTAGAAAACTTAGCATACAACTTCTGGTGTTGAAGCACCCTAAGTACCGTTCTTAAATGGTCTGCATGCTCCTCTTCTGAACGTGAATAGACTAAAATATCGTCTATAAATACAATAACAAACATATCAAGGAATGGTTTAAATACTCTATTCATTAAATCCATAAACACCGCTGGAGCATTAGTCAGCCCAAAAGACAGCACTCTAAACTCATAATGACCGTATCGGGTCCGGAATGCCGTCTTTGGAATATCTGCCTCCCTTACCCGCACCTGATGATAGCCTGACCGCAAGTCTATCTTTGAAAAACACTTAGCACCCTGCAACTAGTCAAATAGATCGTCAATCCTTGGGAGGGGTTACCTGTTCTTTACTGTTACGTTGTTCAGCTGCCTATAATCGATACACATCCGCAGCGACCCATCCTTCTTCCTCACAAACAGTACCGGTGCTCCCCAAGGTGACGTACTAGGCCTGATGAAGCCCTTTTCTAACAAACTTTTCAATTGCTCTTTCAATTCTTTCAACTCAGCAGGTGCCATTCTATAAGGAGGTATAGATATAGGCTGGGTATGTGGCAGTACATCTATAGTAAACTCTATCTCCCGTTCTGGAGGAAAGCCTGGAAGTTCCTCTGGAAATACATCGGGAAATTCATTAACTACTGGGACTGATTGAAGAGTCGGTGCCTCTACCTTTATGTCATGCACCCGAACCAGATGATAAATATAGCCTTTTCTAACCATCTTCCTGGCCTTAAGGTATGAAATGAACTTACCTTTCGGCGATACTGTACTACCCTTCCACTCTATAATTTGTTCCCCTGGAAATTGAAATCGAACTATCTTTCCTCTACAATCAACATTAGCATAACAAGCAGCCAACCAATCCATGCCCAAGATAATATCAAACTCAATCATATTTAGCTCTATTAGATCTGCTACGGTACGACGACTATATATAACCACTGAGCAATTCTTATATACTCGCGTAGCTATGACAGAATCTCCTACAGGTGTAGCTACCTCAAATGGTTCTATCAACTCAAACTCTATTCCGATCCTACTAGCAACGAAGGGAGATATAAATGATAAGGTGGAACCTGAGTCTATCAATGCATACACACTTCGGGAGAATAGTGATAATATACCTGTGATCACATTAGGTGACGCCTCCTGATCCTGCCTACTAGCCAAAGCATATAAACGGTTCGAGGGACCGCTAGAACTGGAAGCTCCACCACGTCCTCTACCACGGCCTGCTGGCGCCTGAATACCCTACCCCATAGGACGCATAGCCACAAAAGGAGATGAACCAGCAACAGAACCAGAAGGCTGTGCAATACCACCCGCACTACCTCTCAGGTGACACTCCCTCATAGTATGACCTGACGGCCACATGAGAAACACGCACCTGTAGCCCAACGACATTCCCCAGGATGGGACCTACCACAGCAGAGAGAACACCGAGGCAAAGGTGGCCTCGACTGGCTCAAACCTCTGCCCATCTGTGACCCTGACGTCCTAGAGCTCTGACCAGCTTCCGAATATCCCGTACGATCAAACCCCCTACCCATGGAACGTGGGGGTGCACTTTGTGCTGGCTGGGAAGAAAATCTAACATGCTGCTGAGACTGCCCGCCTCGAAACTCGTTAGGATAACCTGCTGATCTAGCCCTCTTATGCTGGCCTCCATTAAAATCTCTATCTGACTGACGTCCCCGGTGCCGATCTTCTACCCCCTGTGCATATGCTTGCACCCGAGCAATGTCCATACCTGGCTGAAGAGTCACAGCCATACAACCGTCAATCAGATAACGATCCAATCCCATCACATAACGGTGTACCCTGTCTGCCATATCAGCCACAATAGTAGGTGCATGCCTAGCCAATGAATCAAATTCGAGGCTATACTCTCGAATGCTCCTGCCATTCTGCCTCAAACGCAAGAATCTGTCGACTCTAGCTCGGTTCATCTCTGGAGGCAGGAAGTGGCCCTGGAAAGCCTCCACAAATTCATCCCATACCGCTGGAGGAGCACCCTCACCCCTAGATAACTCCCAAGACTCATACCAATTAATAGCTACATCCCGCAAATGATACGTAGCCAACTCGACAGACTCGATATCCGAAGCCTTGATTATCCTCAATGTACGCTGTATCTGACGAATAAACTCTTGCGGATCATCCTGGGGCCTTGACCCAAAGAACTCTGGAGGATTACAACTTAAGAAGTCACGAGCCCTTAAGCTATCAGATCTGTCCGCATGATCAGCTCCTAGTCCATGCCTGCGAGCCTGACCTGCCACTAATCTAGTCAGCAATTGAACCGCATCTCTCATGGCCCTATCCTCCGCCCCTGGCTGAGGAGTTGGAGGTTCAGGTTCTGGGGCCTCGGGGGCTGGTGGTGGTGTCCCCCGAACTGGAGCTGCTGCTGCTCTAAGCTCCTCTAGCGGTGGCGGTGTAGTAGAGCTCTCCGACTGGAGCACAATACCAGGCATAGACTGGGCACGGGCTCTAGTAACTCTCCGGGTCTGACTAGTACTTTCTGCTACCGATTTGCCCTTCTGGGCGGCTGTTGCTTGCTTTTTGGAGGCATAACTGAAAACATAGGGATTCGTTAGAGAGGGATATCCTGGTATTATAGCTCTATCGCACGATCTAGAATAAGAAGAAAGGATGACATCCTAAATGTCCTATAGCTTCCTGTTTATAGATGTGGTGCACAACACACCGATAAACAAGACTCTACTAGACACGGTCTGTAGACACTTCCGAGGAAGAACCGCTCTGATACCACTTTGTCACGACCCAACCCGATGGGCCGTGACTAGTGCCCATTTTGGACACTCACATACAAACCTATAAAGTATGACCAACTGAAACTAAGACAATATGGAATTTAATCAATTCAAGCCAACCCCAAAGCCATATATATATAAGTGGATCTGCCACATAAGGAGTCATAATCATTCAACCGTAACAACATACGCGAGCCGACAAGGCCGCAGCTATCCAAAGCATAATAGCATACGAAGCCAACAAGGCTGCCACTACACAATACACAATGATGTATGCAACCGATAAGGCTGCCCTTGTACAAGCGGACCTCCCAAACAAACCATGTTCAGACCATTATCCAAAACATAAATATACAACCCACACGATGTCTACAAACCTCTAAGAGTATAGTAGTGAAACTCGACGGGACAGGGCCCCGCCATACCCATAGACACGCAAAAGACTACATAAGAAGTTATGTACAAAAACGACTGGGCTCCGGAACAGTGGAGCTCTCCCAAACAGCAGAGAGTAGATATCCTAGGCGGGAGGATCACCGAACTGAGCGTCTACACCTGCGGGCATGAAACGCAGCCCCCGAGAAAAGGGGGTCAGTACGGACAATGTACTGAGTATGTAAAGCATAAGGTAAAGATGACAGGATACCAACATGATAAGTCGAAACAAGATATCTCTACACATGTACTTTTTAAATGAAAATCATGCATATTTAACATATAAGATGCCCAGCTTCCCTAGTAAGGGACTTGGCAATATAATCATCATTATATATACATCATACGTACCCGGCCCTCTAGTGAGGGACTCAGTGAAATAGTCATCACATCTTCTCCGTCATCATCATCATCATAACCATCCTCATCACCAATCATATATATAATATACATACCCGGCCCTCTAGTGAGGGACTCGGTGACATATGCAAGAAACTCCGCACGAACATTACCCGGCCCGGGACTCGGTGAAATGATAAATGACTCTATGCACGAGCAGAATATTATGAGCAACCATATGCAATTAAAATCATTTCTATATAACACAATATAACAACCAACTTGAACCAGCAAGGAGTATTACCAAAGATTATGTTTTATCAAGATTATGAACCTTTAAATCCGATATGGAAACGTAAAATCTCAATGACTCTAAGAAGCACTATCATAAATATCAGAAATCACCATAGTCTTAGATATAGACAATATATAAAGGAATAGTTGTGGAAGTAAGAATATACGTCACCTAGACGTTCTAGAAGTAGGTATCAAATCTGTCCGTTATTTGCTCATTTTTAAAGGTCATGCCAAACAAAGAAGGAAAGGATAGCGTTACATACCGAAAAGTCGAGCCGCACGTCCAATATTTACTGCTCAAGGTATAAATCTATAACAAGCAACAATCGGGCAACAATTAGATAAATGTCGCGCTTTACTACTTATTGTAAGCTAGCTAATAATCTAACGAAAATCCGGCAGCACTTCCCCTATTTTCTTTACTTCATCCCAATCCAACAACAACCCAAATTATCCACAGCAATACCAACAACACATAT
Organism: Solanum peruvianum; assembly: GCA_027705065.1. NCBI lineage: Eukaryota > Viridiplantae > Streptophyta > Magnoliopsida > Solanales > Solanaceae > Solanum > Solanum peruvianum. Next base: position 16,371,719 of record JAKWJD010001762.1, on the reverse strand, counting down.
AATCCAACGAATCATATTAAACAGCCTCCCTCAAAACAGTTCATTTTGGCAGCCATAGTAACGAAACAACGACACATCGAGTGATAACTCATTTTATAATTCGCAACACATCTACCTTATCGTATTCATCCTTTGGAGTATATACCCATAAGCATATTAACATATACATAACACCAAAATAGAATTTCCAGCAGTTTCCTTTAATCAAAACAGCCCAAACACTAACATAACACCACTAGCAATCCGATCATGGTTTCTGTTCATACTTAGCACATTCAATAACTAAAACAAATTTCCTAAACTACTGTTCACGTCCCCTTCTTAACATTAAAGGCTAATTAACAAAGGTATTCTAAGGAATTAACACACCAAGCAAGGAGATTACTAACCAATTTCTTTGCAGCTGCTGGCCAAGAGTTTCATGGCTGGTTTTCTCCACTTCCATGGCTGCCCAAGTTAAGTGGTGAAAGAGAAGATATGTTGCAAAGCATTTCACTACACCATTTAACAATATGAAGTGGAGGCAGCCCCCCACCACACATGCTCCACTAATTGCATCTCCAAAATCTGATTTCTTTTTAATACTTAATAAATGAAGTGGAGGCAGCCCCCCACCACACATGCTCCACTAATTGCATCTCCAAAATCTGATTTCTTTTTAATACTTAATAATATGAAGTGGAGGCAGCCCCCCACCACACATGCTCCACTAATTGCATCTCCAAAATCTGATTTCTTTTTAATACTTAATAATATGAAGTGGAGGCAGCCCCCCACCACACATGCTCCACTAATTAATCCCACACTTAAAGTTCAGCCACTAATTAATATCACAATTAGAATTTACATCCTTGCCTAACATTTCTTTAATCACTTTGGAACTTAAAATAAAATCTCATTTCCCGAACTTACATCTACTAGTTCGTGATGCGCACTACGTATAAAATACGAGGCATAACATATATATTATATATATATTATATATATATATATAATATATATATATATATATATATATATAGGATACCATACAATTCTATCTATATTAAAAATCATGGGTGGGGGGGGGCGAGTTGTACCTGGAGGAAGAAGTAATTGAACGCCGCCTGATCGTTATTGCAACCCTATTCCCTTCCTTGTTATAAATTAATAAAATAATCATAATAATCTTGTTTTACTTATTTTAATATGGGTCAAATAATATAGGGTCTTAAAAATATTATCACTTTAATCCATTAACTATTGGTTACATTAATATTTTACAATTGTTCATTGATTAATTAACCCTTACTAAACGAATATTTATCTATAAATACTCCTCAATTAATTAACTCAAGTTAATTGGATATTAAAAAAAATTATAAAAAAATGACCCTTTTGGGTCATCACTTTATCCACCACTAAAAATCATGTTCGTCCTCGAACATAAGATGAAAGAAAGTACCTGGAGCTTCAAAAAGATGTGGATACCTAGAACGCATGTCAGATTCTGTCTCCCAAGTTGCCTCCCCAGCAGATCGGTGCTTCCATTGAACTTTCACTGCAGCAATCTCCTTGGTCCTAAGCTTTCAAACCTGCTATCCGAAATAGCTATAGGCTCCTCCTAAAATGTCAAGTCTGTACTCAACTCCAAGGAGTCAAGTTAAAGCACATGAGATTTATTTGTAATATACTTCCGAAGCATAGAGACATGGAAAACAGGATGAAATGCCGATAAACTAGGTGGCAAGGCCAAATTATAGGCCACCTCTCCCACTCGGCTCTCAAAAGGTCCAATGAACCTAGGGCTAAGCTTTCCCTTCTTTCCAAACATCATCACACCCTTCATGGGTGATACTCGGAGCCAAACATGATCACCCTCCATAAACACTAAGGCTTTAACTCTCCGGTCTGTATAACTCTTATGTCAACTCTGAGTTGTCAATAATCTATCCTGAATCATACAAACTTGCTCCATAGCATCTCGAAGCAAGTCTGTATCCAAAGAGTCCATCTCCCCAAATCAAACCAACCAATCGGAGACCTACACCATCTTCCATACAACGCCTCAAATGGGGCCATATGGATACTAAAGTGATCACTGTTATTATAGGCAAACTCCGCTAAGGGTAAATGTCGATCCATCTATCTCTGAAATTGATCACACACGCTCGGAGCATATCTTCCAACATCTGAATTGTCCGCTCAAACTGACTATCAGTCTGAGGGTGAAAGGCTGACTTGTCTTGGTGACAACCTGGTTTTGGGGATTGAATTAATATGTCTTGGTTTCATAATAAAAATTGTTGTTGGATTGTCATTTACTTCCGCACTTTGTGTCATCACACCCATTTTTGGGTCGTGACAGAAGCTAAAATGACAAATCTAACACAAGGGATATCCTGTCGAAATACTTTATAAAAGATAAAGGGAGGTGTGGGCCACAGAACAGCCAAGCAGCTCACCAAAACTCTAAGACAGTCCTATCTCGCACTCAAACTGCTCCTCGAGATGTTCTCCTACTCGGAATCGAATCTGCACCACAAAGAGTGCAACAAGTGTAGTATGAGTACGAAATCACGTTTACCTAGTATGTCTCATTGACCGACAACGAAGAAGTAGTGAAGGGAGTTCATATAAGAAAATTATTTAAGTTTCGTAAATAAGGGAAATCAACATCAAGTACTTTTCAAACACCAAACAAAACATATATTCATCAAGAATGAATGATGTAATAAATGCAATGCAATATGTTACCATGTAATGATATATCTCAGAATACCCAGTACTCACTCAACTATATATATACATGGTACTCCTCGGAAATACATCGAGAGTTCATGACACATGGGGGACTCGAGAGGTCAATATACTGACACGGACGATCTCCATGTGTCTGTGCGGATGATCTCAACGCACTATCATAATATCAGATAATTTCTGCACGGATGGTCTCCACGTTCCCAAATTACAATCTTAACATTTCACCATCCCCTGCACGGACGATCTCCACGTGCCCAAACTATACTCAGTCTCATGTCAATGCATGTACACAATTTTATTTCAATATAAGTGGATGATGATGCATCTCAATCAAACAATATCAACATAACATATAACCACCTCAGTTATTACAACTATAAGGGTGAAATAAAGAAAACACCATCACACAAGGATTCAAGTCAATAATATATATCAGCTAATGCCCATATGCTTTGGTATTCTCATATTACAATCCACATTCTATTGTAGTAACTTTTCCCTTTTTTTAACACTGGTACTCGTACCAATGCCCGTTACACCATTGATACAAGACCCCCATCTTTCTCCCTTACCCCTTTTCTATTCAAATTTTTTTAAAAAAAATATTTAATTTGAAAAAACATCTTTCAACAAGTCTAAATGTCTTAACATACCTCGAATGTAGAACATGCGTACTTTTTTTGCAAGGCTTCAGAACATTCACGATCTGCCAGTTATGCAATATTCGTAATTAAGCAAGTTTGTAGACATTCTAATTGTTGTATGTCTAAAACTCACTAATATTTTAAAGCAAGCTCCAAATCTTTATATAATTTGTATGCCAAAATTATCATACTTGTTAACTTTCAAGCCAAGTATTTAACTTTAACCTCTCCAAATACGCTAGATGTCACGACCCAAAACGAGTCGTGAGTAGCACCCACACTTAACCTACTAGGTGAGAGAACCAACAAATTTAAACCCGAACATTTACCAATAGTTCAACTATGAATACAAAAATAATGCAGAAGATCTAAAACTTATTAATGTAACCAATTAAATAAGCTTCTAAAGTTTAACACTTATTATCCCCAAAATCTGGAAGTCATCACATCAAGAACATCTATCCTCAAATTACCAAGTGTAAGAGTATTTAAGAAACGAAAATAAGTAAAAAGATGGTCCATGTCCGAAATTCAAAGACATCAAGACGTGAATGAGAGAATCCAGCACGAGCTATGAAATAATAGCTCACCCTGAACTCTGATATGCTGTAGATTGATTAGAGCTGAGGGTGAGTCGAAGTCGATGGTACACTTGTTGCACTCCATAAAAGAACAGAGAAGAAAATACAAGTAGGGGTCAGTACAAGGAACACGTACTGAGTATGTATCATCGGTCAACTCGAAATAGAAATCAATATATAATGAATAATAATATAAAATCAACTACTATACCTAACAGGTGGCAAGCAACAAACAAATGAACCATTGACAACAACATCACCATAATAGGTACACCATCAATCACAACATCAAGCACACCTGTGAGGACTCATGCCTCCACACCATACTCATATGGAAAATAGGTTCCTTGAGATTAAGTATATTAAGTTACTTAAAGGTTTCTTGCCTTTAATGTTATTGTGTCAGAATGTGACACTCCGATCCCATAATACCATGTCGGAACGTGAAACTCTGATCCCATAATACCGTGTCGGAATGTGACACTTCGGTCGAATTATCTCATTATTTTATTTTAGCAAGCCTTCTTTATTCAAGGCGTCATTTTAATAGAGAGGGTTCAAGATTAAAAATTCAACACTCTCATAATTTTAGGCCAACCACAAACCACACAATCAAAACATAGAACCACACAATCAAGTACATAGGAGACTCTACAATATCACTCAATACATATCAATCGCTATTTAGAGTTTATCTAAAAAATATAAATAAACCATAACCTACCTCCACCAAAGAACCCGAGTCACGCAAGCTTCTTTTACAATACTTTTCATTTCCTCAATGCTTCTGAACCTTTCCAATATATCAAATATATATGCATATTTGTAAGTTAACGAGTCTACAAACATCATATTACTCTATATCTAGCCTAGACCCAAAATTCACCTAACTTTATATATATATATTTCCTAAAATTCAAACCTAAAAGTAAGTCTTAATTACTCCACTTAGCACAATTTTAATAATAATCATATAATATAATACACCAAATATTTAATTACCTTTCTCAATATATCAAACTTTAATTTCTTATATCATAACAAAATTTTACAATATAAAAATTAGGCCACTGATTACGAAACCAATGGCAAAATAGCAACACCTTGAAGCCAATTTCCTAATTTCCCACTAACGTTAACAATTGAAGCCACTGGTCACGAGACTAGTGGCACACATGCATTAATCCTCTTTTTCCTCAAGTAGCAATCCATTTGCAGGTTTGTCCCTTAATTCATTCTCTATCAAACAAAATAATATATATATATAATATATATATATATATATATATATATATATATATATATATATTATATATATATATATATATAAATTAACATTCCTTACTTTCTTTCCAATTTCATACACATATAATACATATTATAATACATTAACCTTCCTCATTTTCCAATACAATTAAATAAAATTAACGAGAGTTAATACCCACCAAACTATTATTCATTGTTTATAAAATAATTTGAGAATAGGGGGAAGTTCTTACCTCTTTTCTATCGATCTTTATCAACGGAGCCGACAACAAAAGAAAACAACAGTCTTGAACAGTTTGTGGTATCACCAAGAAAATATTAACCCTACTTATTATATGACTAATCATAAAAATTGTAAAAATAAGCTACTATTAAATTTTATGTTATCTTCTTTAACCACAAAGTATATTAATTATTAAAACAACCCCACTAATTTTATAATTATAATTACTAATAGTCCAAGATATCAGCTAAGAATATATCTAAAAATATTTTATGAAATATAAGGTTTTAACACATGAAACGACCCAAAGGGTCGTTACAATAGATACCATTTTACCCATCGTTCGTCCTCGAACGATCAATGGAAAGTAAGAGTAAGGAAAGGTACCTGAATAGGTAAAAATGTGTGGATATCTTTTATGCATATCATCCTCACTCTCCCAAGTGGACTCTTCGACAGACCGATTCTTCCACTGAATCTTGATAGATGCAATCTCCTTTGATCTGAACTTGCGGACCTCCCTATCTAGAATAGCAACAAGCTCCTCCTAATAAGACATATTCTCATCAAGAAGAACTGAATCTCAACGAATAATGTAATTTCCATCACCGTGGTATTTTTTCTGCATTTACACATGAAATACCGGGTGCAATCCTGATAGCCCTGGAGGTAAGGCCAATTCATAGGCCACCTCCCCATGCGCTTAAGAACTTCAAATGGTCCTATATAGCTCGTATTAAGCTTACCTCGCTTACCGAACCAATCACACCTTTCATGGGTGAAACCTTCAGCAAGACTTGTTCACCCTCCATAAAATCCAAGTCTCTAACCTTTCGATCTGCATATTCCTTCTGCCTACTCTGAGCTGCTAAAAGGTTTTCTTGAATAAATTTCACTTTTTCTAATGAGTCCCTCAGAAGATCAGCACCCCAAAGTCTAACCTCAAATGCATCAAACCAACCAATGGGGGACCTACATCTCCTCCCATACAATGTCTCAAATGGGGCCATATCAATACTCGAATGATAGCTATTGTTGTACGAAAACTCTGCTAAGGGTAAGAATTTATCCCAATGACCATTAAATTCTATCACACATGCACAAAGCATATCCTCCAACACCTGAATCGTTCACTCAAACTAACCATCGGTCTGAGGGTGAAATGCAGTACTAAGATCCAGTCTAGCACCTAATTAAGCATGTAATTTCCTCCAAAACATAGAAGTAAATTGCGTACCTCTATCTGATATGATCGAAAGTGGAACTCCATGCAATCGAACAATCTCATAGACATAGAGTTTGGCTTACTTCTCTGAATTGTAAGTCATCTTAACCGGAATGAAATGAGCAAACTTAGTTAACCTGTCAACAATTACCCAAATAGAATAAAACTTACCCAATGTCATTGGAAGACCAACTACGAAATCCATTGCAATTCTTTCCCACTTCCATTCAGGAATGGGCATTCTCTGAAGTGTACCTCCAGGCCTCTGATGTTCATACTTTACCTACTGACAATTCGGGCATTGGGCAAGAAAATCAACAATATCATGCTTCATTCTACTCCACGCCTTAGATCACGATACATCTTGGTTGCAGCAGGATGTATAGAATACCTTGAACTATGAGCCTCTGTAAGAATAATGTGAATCAAATCATCTAGACGGGGCACACATACTCTTCCCTTAATCATCAAGATGCCTTCTTCATCAATTACTGCCTCTTTAGCCTCTCCTCGCAATACCATATCTCGAATTTGGCTCAGCTTTTCATCAGCAAACTGATTTCCCTTTATCTAGTCAAGAAAAATAGATTTTGTCTCCAGACATGCCAAAAATTCTTCTTTCTCCAGTACTTCCAGCCTCATAAAGTCATTAGCCAGAATTTGAACCTCTCTAGCTAATGGGCGTCTAGAAACTTGTAAGTGGGCCAAACTACCCATGCTCCCCGCTTTTTACTTAAAGCATCTGCCACAACATTAGCTTTTTCTGGGTGATACAAAATAGTAATATCATAGTCTTTCAATAGTTCCATCCACCTTCTCTACCTCAAATTTAAATCTTTGTGAGTAAAGACATATTGTAAACTACAATTATCTATATAAACTTCACACTTGCCCCTATATAGATAATGTATCCATTTCCTTAATGCAAATACAAAGGTAGCCAACTCCAAATCATGGGTCGGATAGTTAGGTTCATGCACTTTCAATTTCCTCGATGCATGAGCAATTACATTCCTCTCCTGCATTAGCACTGCACCAAAACAAGAATAAGATGCATCACAATAAACAATAAAATTCATACCTTCCACTAGCAAGGTAAGAATTTGTGCAGTAGTCAACAAGGTCTTGAGTTTCTGGAAGCTTTCTTCACATTCGTCCGACCATACAAATGGAACATTCTGCTTAGTCAAATTTGTGAACTGGGAAGTAATAGATGAAAATACCTTGACGAATCGATGGTAGTATCTAGATAAACCAACAGAACTCCTTACCTCTGAAACATTAGTAGGCATTACCCAACTCTTCACTGCATCAATCTTAGAAGGATCCACCATAACTCCATCCTTGGAAACCACGTGCCCCAAGAATGACACTGAATCTAGCCAAAACTCATACTTGGAGAATTTGGCATAAAGCCTTTTCTCCCTTAACAGCTCCAATACAATTGTCAAATGCTCCTCATGTTCTTCCCTGCTCTTTGAGTATATCATCAATAAATACAACAACAAAGAGGTCCAAATATGGCTTAAAAATCCCGTTCATCAGGCTCATGAAATCATCAGGGGCATTCGTAAGCCCAAAAGACATTACTAAGAATTCATAATGCCCATACCTGGTTCGAAAAGCAGTCTTTGGCACATCTGTTGCCCGTATTTTTAATTTATGATAGCCGGATCTCAAATCAATTTTAGAGAAGACACAAGCACCTTGTAACTGATCGAACAAATCATCAATGCGAGGAATGGGATACTTGTTTTTAATCGTTACCTTATTCAACTACCAGTAGTCTATGCACATCCGAAAACTTCCATCTTTCTTCTTCACAAATAAAACAGGAGCACCCCAAGGGGATGCACTTGGTCTAATAAAACCTTTACCTAGCAACTCCTGAAGTTGGGCCTTTAACTTTATTAACTCTGCTGGAGCCATTCTATAAGGGGGAATGGAAATGGGGCAAGTACCCGGCTACAGATCAATACAAAAATCAATATCCCTATCCGGTGGCATACCAGGAAGGTCTGCAGGAACATCGAGAAACTCACGGACTATCAAAACAGACTAGATCGAAGGTACCTTGGAAGTATCATCCCCGAGATGTGCCAAGAAAGCTAAACAACCCTTACTCACCATCCTCTTAGCACGAAGAAAAGAGATAATACGAACTGGAGTGGAAATATAGTCACCCTCCCACACTAGCGGATCTTTCTCAGGCTTGGCCAATGTCACAGTTTAAGCATTACAATCTAGGATTGTAAAATTTGGAGAAAGCCAAGTCATACCCAGAATTACATCAAAATCAACCATCTCTAGAATAATCAAATCTACATAAGTACTGCTCCCCACAAAAGTCATAAGGCAAGACCTATACACGTTCTCAACTATCACAGACTCACCCACAGGAGTAGAGACACGAATAGGCATGTCAAGCAAATCACAATATAAATCAAGACCAGTAGCAAATGAGGAAGATACATATTAAAATGTGGATCCAGGATCAAACAAAACAGAAGCTATGCAATCACAAACCAAAAGAGTACCTGTGATAACAACATCAGAAGTCTCTACTTCAGACCTCCCGGCGAAAGCATAACAATGGGCCCTATCACCTACTGACCATTGCCCCTACCAAGCTGCGCTGCATTAGTTACAACTTGCCCACCACCCCGACTGAATTGGTGACCACCATTACCATGGCCACCACGTCCTCCAGAATGGCGGCCTCTACCATGACCACCTCTACCTTTAACTACTGGGGGTGTGTAACTCTATTTTGGACAATATTTCCTAATATGTCCCTCCTCTCCACATCCATAACAATTCTTGGAGTCAAGTATAGGTCTCTGTGAAAATGACAAAGTTTGGAGATAACCTCCAATCTCATAAAAAGGCTGATTGGTCTGCGATGGACCCCCAGCTAAAGCCTGCAATGAGTATTGAATAGGACGGGCTTGGCAACCTCCTGAACTCTACCCTCTGGAGTAAGAACCACTTAACTCACCTCCCTTATGGAACTTCGTAAATTTCGACGTTGTGGTGAAGTCGTTTGGCTTCACCGCCTCTACCTCTATCACAAAATCAACCACTTCCTGAAAGTATTTTGCTGCAGCAGCTACCTGTAAGGCTTTGATCTGCAAATCTGACCTCAATACTTTCACAAAGCGGCGAATCCTCTTTGTGGACTGAATCAAAGTTGAGTGTCATACCTGGATAGTGCACGAAATTTGGCCTCATAAGTAGCAGCAGACATCCTTCCTTGCTCTAGACTCAGGAACTCATCTCTCCTCCTATCCGTCAAAGTCCGGGGTATATATTTCTCCATAAATAAGCTAGAAAATGATGCCCAAGTCATAGGTGGTGCCCTTGATGGTTGACACTCAACATACGACCGCCACCACATTTTGGCATCCCCCTGAAACTGGTAGGTCACAAATTCAACACCGAATCGTTCTACTATGTCAATCTTATGTAGCAGCTCATGAAAATCAACCAGAAAATCATAGGCATCTTAAGATTCAGCACCCTTGAAGACTGGAGGTTTCAACTTTAAGAACTTAATGAAAAGTTCATGCTGATCACTTGTCATTATAGACCCTGTAGTCAATCAAGAAAGCGTGCCTATTTCCAATGATGCATCCCTGCGGGGAGCCACATCAGTTGCATGTTGTACTCCCAGAACCTGAGGTGCTGGTGCAGAAAACACTGGAGGTGTCTCACCCTGATCAGATAAATCGCTAAGATAAGTAAGAACCTGATTAATCAGGGGTAGGCTGGGGTGGAACTTCCTTATCCTGAATCAGCTCACTTTCCCCTTCTTCACCCTCTCTCACTACCTCAACAGTCGGTGGAGGAGTAACTGCTTTATTCCTAGCTAGACCAGGAGTTTGTCCTCTGCCTTTAGTGGGCGTCCTCCTACGACCCCTACCACGGCCTCTTGTCATTGCTTCTCCTCGAGTTACAGCCTCAATGATTGGCTCAGACGTACCTTGTCTTGTCGGTGTTGGTGTTGGCACAGTTGTTGCTCTAGTTCTAAACATCTGCGAAATAGATTGAGAAGGTCAGATACCTATTTGTATCACCCAGATACCAATTAGATCCAAGTAATAGCACGAAAGAAATAAAGAATGGAGTTTTCCTAAAGTCCTATAGACTCTCGAAGAAAAGTAAAGGCGTCCCCATACCGTTCTGCAAGACTATACTAGACTTGTCCTTGTGTGAGGAGATCAACGAATCTAACGCTCTGATACCAAGTTTGTCACGACCCAAAACGAGTCGTGGGTGGCACCACACTTAACCTACTAGGTGAGAGAACCAACAAATTTAAACCCCAACATTTACCAATAGTTTAACTATGAATAACAAAAATAATGCGGAAGATCCAAAACTTATTAATGTAACCAATTAAATAAGCTTCTAAAGTTTAACACTTATTATCCCCACAATCTGGAAGTCATCACATGAAGAACATATATCCTCAAATTACCAAGTCTAAGAGTATTTAAGAAACCAAAATAAGTAAAAAGATGGTCCATGTCCGAAATTCAAAGACATCAAGACGTGAATGAGAGAATCCAACACGAGCTAGAAATAATAGCTCACCCTGAACTCTGATGTGCTTGAGACTGATTAGAGTTGAGGGAGAGTCGAAGTAGATGGTACACTTGCTGCACTCCACAAATGAACAGAGAAGAAAACACAATTAGGGGTCAGTACAAGAAACACGTACTGAGTAGTTATCATCGGTCAACTCAAAATAGAAATCAATATATAATGAATAATAATATAAAATCAACTACTATACGTAACAGGTGGCAAGCAACAAACACATGAACCATTGACAACAACATCTCCATAATAGGTACACCATAAATCACAACATCAAGCACACCTGTGAGGACTCATGCCTCCACACCATACTCATTTGGAAAATAGGTTCCTTGAGATTAAGTATATTAAGTTACTTCAAGATACCTTGCCTTTAATGTTATTGTGTCGGAATGTGACTCTCCGATCCCATGATACCGTGTCGGAACGTGACACTCCGATCACATAATACCGTGTCAGAACGTGACACTCCGATCCAATTATCTCATTATTTTTTTCAGCAAGCCTTCTTTATTCAAGGCGTCATTTTAATAGAGAGGGTTCAAGATTAGAAATTCAACACTCTCTTAATTTTAGGCCAACCACAAACCACACAATCAAAACATACAACCACACAATCAAGTACATAGGAGACTCTACAATATCACTCAGTACATATCAATTGCTATTTAAAGTTTATCTATCAAATAGGAATAAATCATAACCTACCTCCACCGAAGAACCGGAGTCACGCAAGCTACTTTTACAATGATTTTTCATTCCTCAATGCTTCTAAACCTTTCCAGTCTATCAAATATATATGCATATTTGTAATTTAATGAGTCTACAGACATCATGTTACTGTATGTCTAGCCTAGACCCGAAATTCACCTTACTTTATATATATATATATTTCCTAAAATTCAAACCTAAAAGTAAGTCTTAGTTCCTCCACTTAGAATAATCTTAACAATAATCATATAATATAATACACCAAATATTTAATTACCTATCTCAATATATCAAACTTTAATTTCTTATATCATAACAAAATTTTACAATATTAAAATTAGGCCACTGGTTAAGAAACCAGTGGCAGAATAGCAACACCTTGAAGCCAATTTCCTAATTTCCCACTAACGTTAACAATTGAAGCCACTGGTCACGAGACCAGTGGCACACATGCATTAATCCTCTTTTTCCTCAAGTAGCAATCCATTTGCAGGTATGTCCCTTAATTCATTCTCTATCATACAATATGTATAAATATAAATATATATTAACATTTCTCACTTTCTTACCAATTCCATACACATATAATATATATTATAATACATTAACCTTCCTCACTTTCCAATACAATTAAATAATATTGACGAGAGTTAATACCCACCAAACTATTATTCATTGTTTATAAAATAATTTGAGAATTGGGGGAAGTTCTTGCCTATTTCCTATCGATCTTTATCCACGGCGCCAACAACAAAAGAAAACAAGAGTCTTGAACAGTTTGTGGTATCACCAAGAAAATATTAACCCTACTTATTGTATGACTAATCATAAAAATGGTAAAAATAAGCTACTATTAATTTTTATGTTATCTTCTTTAACCACAAAGTATATTAATTATTAAAACTACCCCACTTAATTTTATAATTATAATTACTAATAGTCCAAAAAATCCACTTAGAATATATCAGAAAGTATTTTTTGAAACATAAGGTTTTAACACACGAAACGACTCAAAGGGTCGTTACACTAGAATTAAATGTTAGATCGTATAATATACACCTAATAATTAATTATATATCTCAATATATTAAATTTGAATTTGCAATATGACCAAACTATTTTTTAACAACTGAAATGTAATCACTTGTTACAAACTAGTCGTGACCGCCTAAACCCAAAAGTCTCCCCCTCCATTAATACACCTTAATATGATCCCTAAATGATTCCCTACAACTCTTTACTTACAAACACCTATACGACTAATATTACCAAGAATCAACAAACTACTAGTCCAAAGAAAATTAAAAGAAATAGAAATAAAATAAGTCATTATTCCCTGTAACTATTCCAATAAATTTTTCTTATCCACTAAGTATAATAGTAATAAATAGACAATCCATCTACACTACATAACTATGGAAATTAAAATTTCCATATTAATAAGTAAAAATCCAATTTCAACCACAGAAAAGATAAACAATAATTTTCTCCGACTACTCTAATTCAAAACATTATAACCCATCAAAGTAATAATAAAGCGGTGACATAATATCATTATGATCCATAATAATATCAAGAAAATTTCCAATTTGCCTCCTACATGAAGATCTCGTTGTCCCTCGCGTTGTGCATTCACCGCCACATGTAGTTTCTAACTTTTACTTCAGTTTCTAAAATAACATTCTAATCTATTTTTCTTATATGAGTCAAATTTTAAGGAGTATTCATACATATGCCCCTTAACTATTACTCTGTTAATTATATAATAAATTATCATCAACTAGATACTCGTAGTTATCGAATAGTTTAAAAATACCTCTTTAAGTATTCAAAAGGAGTCAAAATAGTTCTAGTTTTCAAAACGACCAGCGGGTCGTTACAGGAATTAAGTTAAAACTAAACTAATTAGACTTAGAAAGTTTTTAAGTTGTTTAATAAGTTAAATTGGTGAATTTAATGGTGAACTTAAGTTAAAACTAAACTAATTAGACTTAAAAAGTTGTTAAATTGGTGAATGTAGTATTTGAATTAAGTTAAAACTAAAATAATTGGACTTAGGAAGCTGTTAAGTTGTTTAATAGGTTCAATTGATGAATATAATATTGGAATTAAGTTAAAACTAAACTAATTCAACTGAGAAAGTTGTAAAGTTCTTTAATTAGTTAAATTGGTGAATATAGTGTTGAAATTAAGTTTAAACTAAACTAATGACACTTAGAAAGTTGTTAAGTTGGTTAATAAGTTAAATTGGTGAATATATTATTGGAATAAAGGTAAAACTTAAGTTGTCTAATTAGTTAAATAGATGAATAAAGTATTGGAATTAAGTTAAAACTAAACTAATTAGACTTAGAAATTTGCTAAGTTCTTCAAATAAGCTAATGTGATTTAGGTGGTTAATATAGTGTTGGAATTAAGTTAAAACTAAATGAATTAGACTTAAAAAGTCTTTATGTTGTTTAATAAGTTAAATTGGTAAATATATTATTGGAATTTAGTTAAAACTAAACTAATTCGACTTAAAAAGTTGTTAAGTTGCTTAATACGTTAAATTGGTGCATATAATGTTGGAATTAATTTAAAGCTAAACTAATTAGACTTAGAAAGTTATTAAGTTGGTTAATAAGTTAAATTGGTGTTTATATTATTGGAATTAACTTAAAACTAAACTAATTAGACTTAGAAAGTTGTTAATGTATTTAATAAGTTAAATTGGTGAATGAAGTGTAGTTAAAACTAATCTAATTAGATATAGTAAGTTAGTTAAGTTCTTCAAATAAGCTAATGTGATTTAGTTATTTAATATAGTGTTGGAACTAAGTTAAAACTAAACTAATTACACATAGAAATTTTTTAAGTTTTTCAAATAAGCTAATGTGATTTAGTTTGTTAATATAGTGTTGGAATTAAGTTAAAAGTGGACGAATTAGACATAGAAAATTGTTAAGTTTGTTAATAAATTGAATTTGTAAAGATAGTATTGGAATTAAGTTAAAATTAAACTAATTAGACTGAGAAAGTTGTTAAATTGGTTAATAAATTAAATTGCTTAACATATTATAGGAATTAAGTTACAACTAAACTAATTAAATTTAGAAAGTTTTTTAAGTAGTTTAATTTGGTGAATATAGTGTTACAATTAAGTTCAAATTATACTGATTAGACTTAGAAAGTTGTTAAGTTGGTTAATAAGTTAAATTGGTGAATATGTTATTGAAATTAAGTTAAAACTAACCTAATTAGACTAAGAAAGTTGTTAAGTTGTTTATAAGTTACATTGGAGAATATAATGTTAGAATTAAGTTAAAACAATACTAATTAGACATAGGAAGTTGTAGTCACGACCCAAAAATGAGTGTGATGACACTCGTGTTATCCCACCAAGACAAGTCAGCCTAACCCAATAATTTTGATAAAATGCGAAAATAAAACCAAAGTCTGATTAGACTTTCTAATACGAATACAATTCAAGTTAATTCAATCCCCAAAATCCGATTCTCACGTGCACAAGCTTCTAATGTAAATACTAGAATTGAAGTAAAAATACGAGTCTAGAATGAAGTTGTCTTTCAAGAGAAAACAATGTCATAAACTGTAGTAGGAAAGTTCGATGAGATGACAAGCAGCTACCTCACAATCCTCCACAAGATTCCTCAGAAAAGAAGAGAATTGAAGGTATCACGAATAATTGAGCTCGTAACCTACAAAAATTTGGAGAAGCAAGGGGTGAGTACCAAACCACGTGGTACCCAACAAGCGAACCTCTAACACAAGTTCAGTGAACAAAATACGAGTAATCTTTACTCCCTATCTGAACCTTCACCCTATAGCCTAACAATTCACAGTTTACAAAGCACACAACTCAACAATCATACTCTATCAGTTTACATATTCTCAATAACAACTCAATATTCAACAGTCACGAGTTTCACAAAAAAACACTCACAATATCAGCAAAACACATGTCATTAGTAATAAAAATGTGTAATGCCATGAGATACGATGTCAAGTATAGGGATACATGCCTTCCCTAATAATACACAACCGATGTTTCTCAGTCTGGGATCCATGGGGAACATTTCTGTCCATACATCTATCGTGCCCACGACACGACCCTCGATAATAGAAATTGTCGCGGCGCGCAATAGATCCCTCGAAAATAATATCCATCGAGGCGTGCAATACGACTATCGAAATAGTACATCCTCTTATTACAACCATCACTCAGATGCAATGAAAATGACATGCTCAAATAAAAACAAGGAGATAACTATTTTCATGAAAAAACATAATTTACAACAAGGAATATAATACCAACAAATAAGCAACAGTTCACTAAATCATTCTCAACACCACACAAGAAAATACAAGAATTTCATACGCTTCACAAGGGTTTACAAATCCACTTGCCTTAGCGATCGAATAATCACTCCAGGACTTGAGTCTTCCCTCTCCGTTGAGCTTCCAAATCAATTTAATCTATTCAAGTATATATATTCTCAATAACGTTTCGGAACTAAAAATACCTACATTATTATGTGTTTAACCTTGGCCAAAAAATTCACCCAAATTTATAATCAAGTTTGTAATTCTTCATGCTAATTAGCATTTCAAGTATCATAACCCGAATGATATTTATATAATACGATCGATCTAATATTTCATTACCGATCTCAATATACCATAACTTAACTCATATATGATAAGAATAACAAATTAAATTAATATATCTATCATCCACGGAAAAACACCGCCTTGAGCCTAAGACTACTTCTTTCCTCGCAGTATCTCCAAATTCTAATTCCTACTTACTAACCACACATAATGTAGCAACCACTACCAAAGGATTTGCGTTAAATTTAGTCATAAAATTTTCCCAGGAGACACGTTCATGAACAAATCATTAATTTCCTTACATTATAGCATGTATCACAGTTGTTTTTTTGTCTTTTTCTTTAATTGTTTTTTTCTTTGTTCAGCAATACACACTAAATTATTTATATAATCAAACCAACCAACTAATCACAATTAAGCATTAAATACCCACTAACAATATTATCAAAATTTCAAACTATTCATGTGATTTCTTATTTCATTTTTAAGACTCAAATATGCAATCTATCACTTATTATTATACATATATGTATAATTACCTATATAATATTTCTATGTACACACATATATGTGCAATTTTAGGTTATTAGGATTTTAATATTAATATTAAACATATTAAGTTCATTTAATTTGGAGTTGTAAGAATGAATATTGGTAGGCATTTGTGTTTTAAACTACCAATTTAATCATGTTATTCATCTTTGACTTGGTATCCATGTAATGCCATTAGTTTTGGCTTTATTGGTTGAATTCATTGTAGAGATAAAAACATTCGAATAATCATTGGAATGGATAATTCTACATCATCCATTAGCATTGGTTATGCATCACTTTATTTCATTCTTAATTCCTCCATTACTCTTTGTAACCTATTTAACCTATGTAACTCCTATTGTAACCTATGTAACCTATGAAACTCCTAAGGCCATTATCTTCAATATTTACTACCTCCATTATCTTCCTATTCATTGCTAGGAAGACTTCTTGTAGTATAAATAGTGGTAGTCTTCATTTTGTTTTAGTGACACACAAATCACAAGAGAAAATAAAGAGTGAAAGCATTAGTCTCAAACAGAGTTGTGATTAGTTGAAGGGAGGTGTTCTTCTTTGTGGAGCTTTGGACTCAACTCTTGTCCAGAGTTGTTGAGTTATACTTTGTGAAGGCTGTTGTATCCTGGAAGGGACAAGTCAAAGAGGACTACTACTGGACCGGTGAAAACATTTGCTGCAGTTGGCTTGAATCTCCTTAAAGAGAGCGAGATATCCGCGCCTCAGCCTGAAGAGATTAATTTATTCATTTTATTTTCAATTGTAATCTTACAATTTTATTATCATGTAAGTTTTTTCACTAAAAATTTTAAGGAGATTCAAAGATGGCTACAATTGAAAAAACCACGGATATCAAGATGGGAGATCTTAACAAGCCATTTCGATTCAATGGTAACCATTTCAAGATATTGAAGGGTAAAGTACTTTTCTACTTTAGTCTTCTCAATGTTTCTTATGTATTAACCGAGAAGAACCCAAATAAAGAAGACATCACAACTATGAATGATGATGAAACTATTTCTCATCCAGAGAAAGTGAAAAAGTACGATGGTGATTCCTATAAGTGTCGATATTATCTTCTTAATTTTCTTTCTGATAATTTTTATGATTATTATGATATAACTTACACTAGTGCAAAGAAAATTTGGAAGGCATTGCATAGTAAGTATGATACGGAAGAGGCTGGAGCGAAAAAATATGCAGCTAGTAGATTTTTTCGTTTCCAAATGGTGGACAACAAATCAGTGGCAGATCAAGCTCGAGACTTCATCATGATTATTGGAGAGCTTAGGTCCGAAGAGGTTAAAATTGGAGATAACCTTATTGTTTGTGGCATAGTGGATAAGCTTCTACCTTCTTGGAAAGAATTTCAAAAAACTATGCACCACAAACAAAAGGAAACCTCTCTTGAAACCTTGATAATGAAAATTCACATGGAAGAACAAGCAAGGGGCCAAGATGCACTTTTACAAACAGAAGAGAACAACATCACATCGAAGGTAAATTTAATTACTTAGAATAATGCTACTCCTGAAACTCACAAAAATACTTCTTTAAAGACTAAGAGAAAAAATTCAAGAAAAATAATGGTAGACCTCCCAAGAAAAATAATGGTGAAAATCACCAAGCACAAAATTAACAAGTTCAAGAAACGGGACCATGCTTTGTTTGTGGCAAGAGTGGGAATATTGCTCGATTTTGTAGATTCCAGAAACGTGGTCCTAACCCTCAAGCAAACGCTACCGAAGAAACTTTTGTGGCGGTAATTACCGACATAAACATGGTTGAGAATATTGATGGATGGTGGGCTGATTCTGGTGCAAATCGTCATGTCTGTTATGACAATGACTGGTTTAAAAAATATACTCATTTGGAGAAGCCCAAAACCATCATACATGGTGATGCTCACACGACTCAAGTTCTTGGAAAGGGAGATGTTGAATTGTATTTTACTTCTGGAAGGATATTAACATTGAAATTGTACTTTATACTCCTTCTATGAGAAAAAAATTTGATGTCTAGTTTTCTTCTTAATAAATCAAGCTTTAAACTAATTATTATTTCTGATCAATATGTAATAGTGAAGAAAGGTACTTTTGTTGGGAAGGGGTATGCATGTGATGAGATGTTTAAGTTGAATGTTGAATTGAAAAAAATTCTACTTCTGTTCATATACTTTCTTCTACTAATTTTTGACATGCTCGTTTGTGTCATATTAATGATTGTTATGTTGGAATCATGAGTAGTTTAGGATTAATCCCAATGGTTAAAAAGAATTTTGAAAAGTGTAAGGCTTGTAGTAAAGCCAAGATCACTAAAAGGCCTCATTTTCAAGTTGAAACAAAAACTGAATTGTTAGAATTAGTTCATACTAATATTTCTGAACTTGGTGGAATTCTAACTCGTGGAGGTAATAGATATTTTATCACTTTAATTGATGATTTTTCTAAGTTTACATATGTTTACTTGATGAAAAATAAAAGTGATGCTTTTGAAAATTTCAAAACTTACCTCAATGACGTTGAAAATCCGTTTGGAAGAAAAATAAAAAGAATTAGAAGTGATAGAGGCCGTGAATATGAATCAAATGAGTTTAATTCTTTTTTTAGATCATTGGGAATAATTCATGAAACTACTCCTCCTTACTCTCCTTCGTCTAATGGAGTAGCAGAAATGAAAAATAGAACTCTGGTTGAATTGACTAATGTCATGCTTATTGAGTCATATACACCATTAAATTTTTGGGGTGAAGCTATCTTAACTGCTTGTTATGTGTTAAATCGTCCTCATAAAAAGTCTAAATTGACACTTTTTGAATTGTGAAAAGGTTACAAGCGAAGTTTGGGATATTTAAAAGTTTGGGGTTGTCTCGCCTTTTTGAGGCTAATGGATCCCATGATTACAAAGTTGGGTAAGAAAGTTACTACTTGTGCTTTTCTTGGTTATGCTTCAAATAGCACAGCCTACAGATTTTTTAATCTTGAAGATAATATTGTAATAGAATCTGGTGATGCTATTTTTCATGAAAAAATATTTCCTTTTGATACTAAAAATAGTGGGGGTCAAAGGATTGAAAAACTTTTTTTGTCACTACCTAGCTCTTCTACTTCAACTTTGAAAAATAAAGAAGTTGTTGATTTTGAGTTAAGAAGAAGTAAAAGAGCTAGAGTAGAAAAAGATTTTTGTCCGGATTTTTATGTGTTTAATGTTGAAAATGACCCCCTAACTTTGAAAAAAGAATTATCTTCGCATGATTCTATTTTTTGGAAAGAGGCTGTATATGATGAAATGGAATCTCTAATTTCTAATAAAACTTGGAAGATAGTTGATTTACCACCGGGTTGTAAATAATTTGTTGCAAATGGGTCTTAAGGAAAAAGTTGAAACCCAATGGTTCTATTTATAAATACAAGGCTAGGCTAGTTGCAAAAGGTTTTAAACAACTAGAAGGCCTAGAATTTTTGGATACTTTTTCTCCGGTAACAAGAATTACATCCATTAGACTTTCAGTTGCTATGGCTGCAATTTTTTATTTGCAAATTCATCAAATGAATGTAAAAACTACTTTTCTAAATGGAGACCTAAATGAAGAAATTTATATGGACCAACCCGAGTGTTTTGTTGAAGCAGGCCAAGAAAGGAAAGTATGTAAACTTACTAAATCCCTATATGGCTTGAAAAAGGCACCAAAGCAATGGCATGAAAAGTTTGATTCCTGCATTATTGAAAATGGTTGTAAAACAAATGAGTGTGATAAGTGCATATATCATAGGTCTTGGAATAATTCACATGTGATCATTTGCCTATATGTTGATGATTTCTTGATCTTTGGCTCTAACATGAATGTTATTCATGAAGATAAAAATGTTCTTAGAAGCCTTTTTGATAAGAAAGATCTTGGTGAGGCAAATTTTATTCTTGGAATAAAAATAACAAGAACATGTGAGGGGATTTTCCTTGACCAGTCACATTATGTTGAGAAAATTCTGAAAAAACATAACTTTCATTATTGCAAGAATGTTGCTACTCCTTTTAATTCAAGTGTTCACTTATTTCTTGTTGAAAGTAAAAAAATGATGTGATATATCAAAAGGAATATGCTAGTATAATCGGAAGTTTGAGATAAGATACTGATTGCACTAGGCCTGATATTGCATATGCAGTAAGAGTACTTGGCAAATTTACAAGCAAGCCAGGTAATGAACATTGGCATGCTATAACAAGAGTTATGAGATATTTAATTGGAACGAAAAATTGTGGTTTGTTCTATAAAAAATATCCTGTTGTACTTGAAGACTTTTGTGATGCAGATTGGGACACATTGTCAAGTGATTCCTGTTCTACCACTGGTTATGTCTTTACTTTAGGTTGTGGTGCTGTTTGTTGTAGATCAAAAAAGCAAACTATAATTGCTAACTCTACCATGGAGGCTGAACTAATTGATTTAGCTTCAGCTAGTGAGGAAGCGAATTAGTTAAGATATTTATTGTTTCAAATTCCTTATTTTGAAAAACCAATTCCTCCTATTTTAATTCATTGTGACAGCACAACTGCAATTGGTAGTGTTCAAAAACCATTATTACAATGGTAAATCCAGACCTATAAGGAGGAAACATAGTAATGTAAGATCGTATTTGAAAAGTGCTACCATTAATGTTGATTATGTCAAATCTTGTGATGATCTTGCAGATCCTCTTACGAAGGCTTTAAAAAGAGAAAAGGTCTGGAGTACATCGAGGGGGATGGGATTGAAGCCTACAAATCCTTGAGTTTATATGAGGAAACACAACTTGGGGACTAGAGATCCTATAACTAGGTTCAAAGGGAAAAACTAATAATATGATGACTTGTTGTGAAAAATGCACTATTTTTTCCCTCCCTATGATGTGAGTGCATTACTTCCTGTAGTTTGTGAAGGTTGAGCTGATAAAACTCTTAATGAATATTTGTAGCCCGTATGGGTGGAGTGTTAATCTTACAGGAGCACTCTCTACATATATCACCTATATGATGTGTGGAAGTAGGTCACTTCCTATGACAATGGGGCTTATTCTGAAATGCACTCATGAAACAGGGATATCACATGGCCATAACGTGCTGACAGTTAAAGCTCATGTTAACACCTCTATTATTATGTGTGAGCAGTGATATTTTATTTCCCTTAAGCAGTCATAGTTCAAGTCTTAGACCACTACGACTCTAGAGTAAAAGTTACTGTTTCACTAAGTGGAGGTTCAGTGCAGAGCACACCTTCATTATGCATAGTAGTCTTCTTTCAACTACTCTTATTTAAATATCAAAATGAGTGGGGGATTGTTAGGTTATTAGTATTTTAATATTAATATTTAACATATTCAATTGCTTTATTTTTGAGTTATAAGAATGAACATTACTAGGCATTTGTGTTTTAAACTACTAATTTAATTATGCTATTCATCTTTGACTTGGTACTCATGTAATGCCATTACTTTTGGCTTTATTAGTTGAATTCATTGTAGAGATAAAAACATTCCAATAAACATTGGAATGGATAACTTCTACATCATTCATTAGCATTGGTTATCCATCACTTTATTTCGTTCTTAATTCCTCCATTACTCTTTGTAACCTATGTAACCTATGTACCCATTGTAACCTATGTAACCTATGAAACTCGTAAGGCCATTATCTTCACTATATACTACCTCCATTATATTCCTATTCATTTCTAGGAAGATTTTTTATAGTATAAATAGTGGTAGTTTTCATTTGGTTTTAGACACACACAAATCACAAGAGAAAACAAAGAATGAAAGAATTAGTCTAAAAGAGAGTTCTTATTAGTTGAAGGGAGGTGTTCGTGGAGCTTTGGACTCAACTCTTGTCCAGAGTTGTTGAGTTATAATTTGTGAAGGTGTTGTATCTTGGAGGGGACAAGTCAAAAGGACTACTGCTGGACCGGTGAAAATATTTGGTGCAGTGGGCTTGAATCTCATTAAAGAGAGCGACATATTCGCACCTTAGCCTGAAGAGATTAATTTCTTCATTTTATTTTCAATTGTAATCTTGCAATTTTATTATCTTGTATGTTTTTTCACTAACATGCAGCAATCAAGGAACTAGAGGCACAAAAAACATACATGAAATTGTTCGTAAGCCGAAAGTGCAGAAGCCCTTCGCCCTTTTTTTTCCTTTTCCTTTTTTTAAATTATTTATGTACTAAAAGTGGTGAATTTTACCCAGTTATTTTATTAAATATATGCTAAAGGGTATAAGGTCTTGAATAAATTATCAATTTAGCCCATTAACTTTTAATTTAATCATTTATCTACAATTATTCATTCATTAATTAACTCAAGTTAAACAAATATTCAAAAATTCTGAAAATGACATTCCAGGTCAATACATTATCCACCCTAAAAATCATATTCGTCAATTCTTTCATCTCAGGAGAAATACGATCGGGAGGAGCTAATTCAAACCCCTCCGGTAAAATAAGAACAGCTCCGACGTTCAACCCACATAAAGTAAAAAAAAGTACCTGACGCTTCAAAAAGTTGAGGATATCAGGCTCGCATGTCAGACTCTGTCTCCCAAGTTGCTTCGCCTATTGAACGGTGCTTCCAATGCACCTTCACAGAAACAAGCTCCTTGTCCTAACCTTTCGGACTTGCCTATCCAATATAGCTATAGGCTCCTCGTCATATGTCATGTCTGGACCCAGATCCACATAATAGAGTGAAATCACATGAGGTTCATCCAAATTATACTTTTGAAGCATAAATACATGGAAAACAGGATGAACTGCCGACAAACTAGGTGGCAAGACCAACTTATAGTCCACCTCTCCCACTCGGCTCAAAATCTCAAAAGGTCCAATGAATCTAGGTCTAAGCTTGACCTTCTTTCCGAACCTCATCACACCCTTCATGAGTGATACTCTGAGCCAAACATGATAAGCCTCTATAAACACTAAGACTCTAACTCTCCGGTCTGCATGACTCTTCTGTCGACTCTGGGCCGTCAACAGTCTATAGTGAATCATACGGGCTTGCTCCATAGCATCCCCAAGCAAGTTTGTATCCAAATAGTCCATCTGCGCCGAATCAAACAAACCAATTGTAGATCTACACCATCTATCATACAACGCCTTAAATGGGGCCATTTGGATACTAGAGTGGTAACATTTATTATAGGCAAACTCCGCTAAGGGTAAATGTCGATCCCATCTACCTCCAAAATTGATCACACATGCCCGGAGCATGTCCTCTAACATATGAATCGTCTTCTCGGACTTACCATCTTTCTGAGGGTGAAAAGTTGTACTTATATCTAACTGAGTACCAAGATCGTGCTCTAATGCCTTCAAGAAGTGAGAAGTAAATAGTGAACCTCGATTTGATATGATAGAAAAAGGAACTCCATGTAGTCGCACAATCTGACTGATATATATCTCAGCTAACTTTTCTGCCATATACTTCACCCGAACCGGAATGAAGTGGGCAGACTTGGTCAGCCTATTAACAACAACCCAATAGAGTCATAACCACCCACTGTGGTAGGCAAAACCACAACAAAGTCCATAGTAATCCGCTCCCACTTCCAAGTAGGAATAGGAATCCTCTAAGATACACATCAGGGCTGCTAGTTCTCTCACTTAACCTGCTGGCAAGTCAAACACCTCGAAATAAAGTCTGAAATATCCATCTTCATCCCATAACACCAGTAATGTTGTCTCAGATCATGATACATCTTCGCCGCCCCCGGATGGATGGAATATCGAGAACAATGGGCCTCCTCAAGAATTAATCTAATTAAATCGTCCGTTTTAGTCACACAAATCATACCTCCGATACTCAATATGCCATCAAAATCAAGGACAACTTCCTTCGCTTCACCTCTCAATACTTTGTCTCGAATGAGACATAACTTCTCATCACCAAACTAGTGCGCATAGATCTGCTCGACTAAAGAAGATTGAGCCTCATGCTATGAGTCTTCCTACTCAAAACATCGGCCACAACATTGGCCTTCCCTGGATGATACATAATGGTCACATCATAGCCCTTCGCCAACTCAAGACATCTCCACTTCCTCAAGTTTAAATCTCTCTGACTAAAGATCTCACAATGCACCCTTACAAATAATGACGCCATAACTTAAGTACAAATACCACATTCTCCAACTCCAAATCATGAGTAGGGTAGTTCTTCTCATGGGACTTAAATTGCCTAGAAGCACATGAAATCACTTTCCCCTTCTTCATCAACACACAACCAAATCCGACTCCTGAAGCATCACAATACACTGTAAAATCTACACCCTCCTCAGGTAGAGTCAACAAAAGAGCTGAAGTCAACAAAGTCTTGAGCTTTTGAAAGCTCTGCTCAAACTCATCAAAACACTAAAAACCCACATCTTGTTCAGTCAATGTTTTTAATGGAGATTCAATAGTAGATAAACTCTGAACAAATCGTCGATAATAGCCTGCCAATCTCACAAAACTCTGAATCTCTGTAGGTGAAGTAGGACGCGTCCAACCTGTAACTGCCTCAATCTTGGCCGGATCTACTCTAATACCCTCCTTGGACACCACGTGTTATGCCTCGTATTTTATACGTAGTGCGCGTCATGAACTAGTAGATGTAAGTTCGGGAAATGAGATTTTATTTTAAGTTCCAAGTGGTTTAAAGAAATGTTAGGCAAGGATGTAAATTCTAATTGATATTAATTAGTGGCTGAACTTTAAGTGGGGGATTAATTAGTGGAGCATGTGTGGTGGGGGGCTGCCTCCACTTCATATTATTAAGTATTAAAAAGAAATCAGATTTGGAGATGCAATTAGTGGAGCATGTGTGGGGGGGGGGCTGCCTCCACTTCATATTATTAAGTATTAAAAAGAAATCAGATTTTGGAGATGCAATTAGTGGAGCATGTGTGGTGGGGGGCTGCCTCCACTTCATATTATTAAGTATTAAAAAGAAATCAGATTTTGGGGAGAGCAATTAGTGGAGCATGTGTAGTGGGGGGCTGCCTCCACTTCATATTGTTAAATGGTGTAGTGAAATGCTTTGCAAGCATATCCTCTTTCACCACTTACTTGGGCAGCCATGGAAATGGAGAAAAACCAGCCATGAAACTCTTGGCCAGCAGCTGCAAAGAAATTGGTTAGTAATCTCCTTGTTGGTGTGTTAATTCCTTAGAATACCTTTGTTAATAGCCATTAATGTTAAGAAGGGGACGTGAACAGTAGTTTAGGAATTTGTTTTAGTTATTGAATGTGCTAAGTATGAACAGAAACCATGATCGGATTGCTAGTGGTGTTATGTTAGTGTTTGGGCTGTTTTGATTAAAGGAAACTGCTGGAAATTCTATTTTGGTGTTATGTATATGTTAATATGCTTATGGGTATATACTCCAAAGGATGAATACGATAAGGTAGATGTGTTGCGAATTATAAAATGAGTTATCACTCGATGTGTCGTTGTTTCGTTACTATGGCTGCCAAAACGGAACTGTTTTGAGGGAGGCTGTTTAATATGATTCGTTGGTTATATGTGTTGTTGGTATTGCTGTGGATAATTTGGGGTTGTTGGGATTGGGATGAAGTAAAGAAAATAGGGGAAGTGCTGCGGATTTTCGTTAGATTATTAGCTAGCTTACAATAAGTAGTAAAGCGCGACATTTATCTAATTGCGGCACGTTGTTGCTTGTTATAGATTATACCTTGAGCAGTAAGTATATTGGACGTGCGGCTCGACTATTCGGTATGTAACGCTATCCTTTCCTTCTTTGTTTGGCATGACCTTTAAAAATGAGCAAATAACGGACAGATTTGATACCTACTTCTAGAACGTCTAGGTGACGTATATTCTTACTTCCACAACTATTCCCTTATATATTGTCTATATCTAAGGCTATGGTGATTCTGATATTTATGATAGTGCTTCTTAGAGTCATTGAGATTTTACGTTTCCATATCGTATTTAAAGGTTCATAATCTTGATAAAACATAATCTTGGTAATACTCCTTGCTGGTTCAAGTTGGTTGTTATATTGAGTTATAAGAAATGATTTTAATTGCATATGGTTGCTCATAATATTCTGCTCGTGCATAGAGTCATTTATCATTTCACCGAGTCCCGGGCCGGGTAATGTTCGTGCGGAGTTTTCTTGCATATGTCACCGAGTCCCTCACTAGAGGGCCGGGAATGTATATTATATATATGATTGGTGATGAGGATGGTTATGATGATGATGATGACGGAGATGATGTGATGACTATTTCACCGAGTCCCTCACTAGAGGGCGGGTACGTATGATGTATATATAATGATGATTATTTGCCAAGTCCCTTACTAGGGAAGCTGGGCATCTTATATGTTAAAGATATGCATGATTTTCATTTAAAAAGTACATGTGTAGAGATATCTTGTTTCGACTTATCATGTTGGTATCCTGTCATCTTTACCTTATGCTTTACATACTCAGTACATTGTCCGTACTGACCCCCTTTTCTCGGGGGGCTGCGTTTCATGCCCGCAGGTGTAGACGCTCAGTTCGGTGATCCTCCCGCCTAGGATATCTACTCTGCTGTTTGGGGAGCTCCACTGTTCCGGAGCCAGTCGTTTTGGTACATAACTTCTTATGTAGTCTTTTGCTTGTCTATGGGTATGGCGGGGTCCTGTCCCGTCAAGTTTCACTACTATACTCTTAGAGGTCTGTAGACATCGTGTGGGTTGTATATTTATGTTTTGGATAATGGTCTGGACATGGTTTGTTTGGGATCTGCTTGTACAAGGGAGCCTTATCGGCTGTGTACATCATTGTGTATTGTGTAGTGGCAGCCTTGTCGGCTGCGTATGCTATTATGTTTGAATAGTGGCAGCCTTGTCGGCTCGCGTATGTTGTTACGGTTTGAATGGTTATGACTCCTTATGAGACAGATCCACTTTATATATATATATGGCGTTGGGTTGGCTTGATTTGATTAAATTCCATATTGTCTTAGTTTCAGTTGGTCATACTTTATAGGTTTGTATGTGAGTGTCCAAAATGGGCACTAGTCACGGCCCATCGGGTTGGGTCGTGACAAAGTGGTATCAGAGCGGTTCTTCCTCGAAGTGTCTACAGACCGTGTCTAGTAGAGTCTTGTTTATCGGTGTGTTGTGCACCACATCTATAAACAGGAAGCTACAGGACATTTAGGATGTCATCCTTTCTTCTTATTCTAGATCGTGCGATAGAGCTATAATACCAGGATAATCCCTCTCTAACGAATCCCTATGTTTTCAGTTATGCCTCCAAAGAAAGCGACAGCCGCCCAGAAGGGCAAATCGGTAGCAGAAAGGTACTAGTCAGACCCGGAGAGTTACTAGAGCCCGTGCCCAGTCTATGCCTGGTATTGTGTCCAGTCGGAGAGCTCTACTACACCGCCACCGCTAGAGGAGCTTAGAGCAGCAGCAGCTCCAGTTCGGGGGACACCACCACCAGCCCCCGAGGCCCCAGAACCTGAACCTCCACTCCTCAGCCAGGGGTGGAGGATAGGGCCATGAGATGCGGTTCAGTTGCTGACTAGATTAGTGGCAGGTCAAGCTCGCAGGCATGGACTAGGAGTTGATCATGCGGACAGATCTGATAGCTTAAGGGCTCGTGACTTCTTAAGTTGTAATCCTCCAGAGTTCTTTGGGTCAAGGCCCCAGGATGATCCGCAAGAGTTTATTCGTCAGATACAGCGTACATTGAGGATAATCAAGGCTCGGATATCGAGTCTGTTGAGTTGGCTACGTATCGTTTGCGGGATGTAGCTATTAATTGGTATGAGTCTTGGGAGTTATCTAGGGGTGAGGGTGCTCCTCCAGCGGTATGGGATGAATTGTGGAGGCTTTCCAGGGCCACTTCCTGCCTCCAGAGATGAAGCGAGCTAGAGTCGACAGATTCTTGCGTTTGAGGCAGAATGGCAGGAGCATTCGAGAGTATAGCCTGAATTTGATTCATTGGCTAGGCATGCGCCTACTATTGTGGCTGATATGGCAGACAGGGTACATCGTTATGTGATGGGATTGGATCGTTATCTGATTGACGGTTGTATGGCTGTGACTCTTCAGCCAGGTATGGACATTGCTCGGGTGCAGGCATATGCACAAGGGGTAGAGGATCGGCACCGGGGACGTCAGCCAGATAGAGATTATAATAGAGGCCAGCATAAGAGGGCTAGATCAGCAGGTTATCCTGACGAGTTTCGGGGCGGGCAGTCTCAGCAGCATGTTAGATTTTCTTCCCAGCCAGCACAGAGTGCACCCCACGTTCCATGGGTAGGGGGTTCGATCGTACGGGATATTCGGAAGCTGGTCAGAGCTCTAGGACGTCAGGGTCACAGATGGGCAGGGTTTGAGCCAGTCGAGGCCACCTTTGCCTCGGTGTTCTCGCTGTGGTAGGTCCCATCCTGGGGAATGTCGTTGGGCTACGGGTGCGTGTTTTTCATGTGGCCGTCAGGGTCATACTATGAGGGAGTGTCACCTTAGAGGTAGTGCGGGTGGTATTGCACAGCCTTCTGGGTCTGTTGCTGGTTCATCTCCTTCTGTGGCTATGCGTCCTATGGGGCAGGGTATTCAGACGCCAGCAGGCCGTGGTAGAGGACGTGGTGGAGCTTCCAGTTCTAGCGGTCCCTCGAACCGTTATATGCTTTGGCTAGTAGGCAGGATCAGGAGGCGTCACCTAATGTGATCACAGGTATATTATCACTATTCTCCCGAAGTGTGTATGCATTGATAGACCCAGGTTCCACCTTATCATTTATATCTCCCTTCGTTGCTAGTAGGATTGGAATAGAGTCTGAGTTGATAGAACCATTTGAGGTAGCTACGCCTGTAGGAGATTCTGTCATAGCTACGCGAGTATATAAGTTGCTCAGTGGTTATATATAGTCGTCGTACCGTAGCAGATCTAATAGAGCTAAATATGATTGAGTTTGATATTATCTTGGGCATGGATTGGTTGGCTGCTTGTTATGCTAATGTTGATTGTAGAGGGAAGATAGTACGATTTCAATTTCCAGGGAACCGATTATAGAGTGGAAGGGTAGTACAGTATCGCCGAAAGGTAAGTTCATTTCATACCTTAAGGCTAGGAAGATGGTTAGAAAAGGTTATATTTATCATCTGGTTCGGGTGCATGACATAAAGGCAGAGGCACCGACTCTTCAATCAGTCCCAGTAGTTAATGAATTTCCCGATGTATTTCCAGAGGAACTTCCAGGCCTTCCTCCAGAACGGGAGATAGAGTTTACTATAGATGTACTGCCACATACCCAGCCTATATCTATACCTCCTTATAGAATGGCACCTGCTGAGTTGAAAGAATTGAAAGAGCAATTGAAAGATTTGTTAGAAAAGGGCTTCATCAGGCCTAGTACGTCACCTTGGGGAGCACCGGTACTGTTTGTGAGGAAGAAGGATGGGTCGCTGCGGATGTGTATCGATTATAGGCAGCTGAACAAAGTAACAGTAAAGAACAGGTATCCCCTCCCAAGGATTGACGATCTATTTGACCAGTTGCAGGGTGCTAAGTGTTTTTCAAAAATAGACTTGCGGTCAGGTTATCATCAGGTGCGGGTAAGGAGGCAGATATTCCAAAGACGGCATTCCGGACCCGATACGGGCATTATGAGTTTAGAGTGCTGTCTTTTGGGCTGACTAATGCTCCAGCGGTGTTTATGGATTTAATGAAAGAGTGTTTAAACCATTCCTTGATATGTTTGTGTTGTATTTATAGACGATATTTTAGTCTATTCACGTTCTGAAGAGGAGCATGCAGACCATTTAAGGACGGTACTTAGGGTGCTTCAACACCAGAAGTTGTATGCTAAGTTTTCTAAGTGCGAGTTCTGGTTGACTTCAGTGGCATTCTTGGGGCATATTATTGGAGCTGATGGTATTCGGGTAGACACGCAGAAGATTGAGGCGGTAAAGACTTGGCCCAGACCTACGACACCTACTGAGGTACGCAGCTTTCTGGGGTTAGCAGGATATTACAGGAGGTTTGTAGAAAAGTTTGCCTCAATTTCAGCGCCTTTGACAAGGCTAACTCAAAAGGCAGCCAAGTTCCAGTGGACTGATGCATGTGAGCGAAGCTTCCAGCTATTGAAAGACAAATTGACTACAGCTCAGTCCTAACTCTTCCGGAGGGACCAGACGGCTATGTTATTTATTGTGATGCTTCCGGTGTTGGGCTAGGATGTGTATTGATGCAGCATGGCAAAGTTATAGCCTATGCCTCCCGACAGCTTAGGAAGCATGAAAAGAACTATCCTACTCACGATCTGGAGTTAGCGGTCGTGGTTCATGCCTTGAAGATATGGAGGCATTATTTATATGGTGTCCATGTGGACATCTATACAGATCATAAGAGTCTCCAATATATCTTTAAACAGAAGGAGCTGAATTTACGACAGAGGCGGTGGTTAGAGTTGCTAAAGGATTATGATGTTGATATTTTATATCATCCAGGGAAAGCGAATGTTGTAGCAGATGCTCTTAGCCGTAAGTCCATGGGTAGCTTGACAGATGTACAACCAGAAAGGAGGGAGATGGTTCGGGAGATTCAGCGGCTATCCAGCCTTGGAGTCCGTCTGGCTAATTCAGAAGATAGTGGAGTTTCTATCAGAGAGGTTGCTGAGTCCTCAATCATAGATGAGGTAAAGAGACACCAATACGAGGACCCCATTCTGGCACAGTATAGAGATGCAGCTCTTAAAAAGGAAAAGACCCCATTTAAGGTTACACCTGATGGAGTGTTACGATATGAAGGCAGATTGTGTGTACCAGATATTGCGGGGCTACGACGGCAGGTTATGGGAGAGGCACACTCTGCCCGTTATTCTATTCACCCAGGGTCAACAAAAATGTATCATGACCTCAGATGCTTATACTGGTGGGATGGCATGAAAAAGGACATAGCGGAGTTTGTTGCTCAGTGCTCGAATTGTCAACAAGTCAAGATCGAACATCAAAAGCCTGGTGGATTATTACAGGCGATAGAGATTCCGACTTGGAAATGGGAGATGATTAATATGGACTTCATTACAGGCTTACCTCGCACCCAACGGAA
This sequence comes from Solanum peruvianum, assembly GCA_027705065.1. Lineage (NCBI taxonomy): Eukaryota > Viridiplantae > Streptophyta > Magnoliopsida > Solanales > Solanaceae > Solanum > Solanum peruvianum. Next base: position 16,339,475 of record JAKWJD010001762.1, on the reverse strand, counting down.
GTATGACTCTATATGGGTTATTGTAGATAGGCTGACGAAATCGGCCCATTTTCTTCCAGTCAGGACTACTTATTCGGCTGAAGATTATGCGAGGTTATATATCAGGGAAATAGTGAGACTTCATGGGATCCCACGTCCATTATATCAGACAGAGGAGCTCAATTTACAGCCAACTTTTGGAGATCGTTTCAGAAGGGATTGGGGACACAGGTGAACCTTAGCACAGCATTTCACCCTCAGACTGATGGGCAGGCTGAGCGTACTATTCAGACATTAGAGGATATGTTGCGGGCCTGTATTATTGATTTCAAAGGTAGCTGGGATGATCACTTGCCGCTCATTGAGTTTTCCTATAATAATAGCTACCATTCTAGTATCCAGATGGCACCGTACGAGGCCTTATATGGGAGGAAGTGCAGGTCACCTATTGGTTGGTTTGATGTTGGCGAGACTAAGTTGATAGGTCCGGATATGATTCAGCAAGCTGTTGACAAGGTGAAGCTTATTCAAGAAAGATTATTAGCAGCCCAGAGTCGACAGAAGTCATATGCAGATAATCGGCGTAGAGATTTGGAGTTTCAGATTGGTGACTGGGTATTCCTGAAGGTATCACCCATGAAGGGTGTGATGAGATTCGGCAGGAAGGGGAAGCTCAGTCCAAGATACATTGGGCCTTATCAGATTGTTCGTAAGATAGGCAAGGTTGCATATGAGTTGGATCTACCATCTGATTTGGGGGCGGTACATCCAGTCTTCCATGTATCGATGCTACGTAAATGTATTGGTGATCCTTCTAGAGTATTCCCTGTAAATGATGTTCAGGTAACAGAGGAGTTGTCATATGAGGAGAAACCCGTAGCTATACTTGATCGCCGGTTAGAAGGTTACGTACAGGATGTGGCTTCCGTCAAAGTGTTGTGGCAAAATAATAATAGGGAGGAGATGACTTGGGAAGCGGAAGACGAAATGAAGAATAAGTATCCTTACTTGTTCCCCGTACCTACAGGTAATTCAATTCCTAGCTTGACTATATTGATTGATAAACGAGATTATGTAGTAAGTTGTGACTCTGTGAGGCATCTGTAAGTTACGAAATGCAGGTTGATAGGTATAACTGTTAGAGAGACCTCGTTGAATTTTTTCCGGTAAGATGCTAACTTAACATTCGAGGACGAATGTTCCTAAGGGGGAAGGATGTTATGCCTCGTATTTTATACGTAGTGCGCGTCATGAACTAGTAGATGTAAGTTCGGGAAATGAGATTTTATTTTAAGTTCCAAAGGTTTACAGAAATGTTAGGCAAGGATGTAAATTCTAATTGTGATATTAATTAGTGGCTGAACTTTAAGTGTGGGATTAATTAGTGGGGCATGTGTGGTGGGGGGCTGCCTCCACTTCATATTATTAAGTATTAAAAAGAAATCAGATTTTGGAGATGCAATTAGTGAGGCATGTGTGGTGGGGGGCTGCCTCCACTTCATATTATTAAGTATTAAAAAGAAATCAATTTTGGAGATGCAATTAGTGGAGCATGTGTGGTGGGGGGCTGCCTCCCACTTCATATTATTAAGTATTAAAAGAAATTAGATTTGGGAGAAGCAATTAGTGGAGCATGTGTGGTGGGGGGCTGCCTCCACTTCATATTGTTAAATGGTGTAGTGAAATGCTTTGCAAGCATATCTCTCTTTCACCACTAACTTGGGCAGCCATGGAAATGGAGAAAACCAGCCATGAAACTCTTGGCCAGCAGCTGCAAAGAATTGGTTAGTAATCTCTTGCTTGGTGTGTTAATTCCTTAGAATACCTTTGTTAATTAGCCTTTAATGTTAAGAAGGGGACGTGAACAGTAGCTTAGGAAATTGTTTTAGTTATTGAATGTGCTAAGATGAACAGAAACCATGATCGGATTGCTAGTGGTGTTATGTTAGTGTTTGGGCTGTTTTGATTAAAGGAAACTGCTGGAAATTCTATTTTGGTGTTATGTATATGTTAATATGCTTATGGGTATATACTCCAAAGGATGAATACGATAAGGTAGATGTGTTGCGAATTATAAAATGAGTTATCACTCGATGTGTCGTTGTTCGTTACTATGGCTGCCAAAACGGAACTGTTTTGAGGGAGGCTGTTTAATATGATTCGTTGGGTTATATGTGTTGTTGGTATTGCTGTGGATAATTTGGTTGTTTTGGATTGGGATGAAGTAAAGAAAATAGGGGAAGTGCTGCCGGATTTTCGTTAGATTATTAGCTAGCTTACAATAAGTAGTAAAGCGCGACATTTATCTAATTGCGGCCCGATTGTTGCTTGTTATAGATTATACCTTGAGCAGTAAGTATTGGACGTGCGGCTCGACTATTCGGTATGAACGCTATCCTTTCCTTCTTTGTTTGGCATGACCTTTAAAATGAGCAAATAACGGACAGATTTGATACCTACTTCTAGAACGTCTAGGTGACGTATATTCTTACTTCCACAACTATTCCCTTATATATTGTCTATATCTAAGGCTATGGTGATTTCTGATATTTATGATAGTGCTTCTTAGAGTCATTGAGATTTTACGTTTCCATATCGTATTTAAAGGTTCATAATCTTGATAAAACATTAATCTTTGGTAATACTCCTTGCTGGTTCAAGTTGGTTGTTATATTGTGTTATAAGAAATGATTTTAATTGCATATGGTTGCTCATAATATTCTGCTCGTGCATAGAGTCATTATCATTTCACCGAGTCCCGGGCCGGTAATGTTCGTGCGGAGTTTCTTGCATATGTCACCGAGTCCCTCACTAGAGGGCCGGGAATGTATATTATATATATGATTGGTGATGAGGATGGTTATGATGATGATGATGACGGAGATGATGTGATGACTATTTCACCGAGTCCCTCACTAGAGGGCCGGGTACGTATGATGTATATATAATGATGATTATTTTGCCAAGTCCCTTACTAGGGAAGCTGGGCATCTTTATGTTAAAGATATGCATGATTTTCATTTAAAAAGTACATGTGTAGAGATATCTTGTTTCGACTTATCATGTTGGTATCCTGTCATCTTTACCTTATGCTTTACATACTCAGTACATTGTCCGTACTGACCCCCTTTTCTCGGGGCTGCGTTTCATGCCCGCAGGTGTAGACGCTCAGTTCGGTGATCCTCCCGCCTAGGATATCTACTCTGCTGTTTGGGAGAGCTCCACTGTTCCGGAGCCAGTCGTTTTGGTACATAACTTCTTATGTAGTCTTTTGCTTGTCTATGGGTATGGGGGGGTCCTGTCCCGTCAAGTTTCACTACTATACTCTTAGAGGTCTGTAGACATCGTGTGGGTTGTATATTTATGTTTTGGATAATGGTCTGGACATGGTTTGTTTGGGATGTCCGCTTGTACAAGGCAGCCTTGTCGCTGCGTACATCTTTGTGTATTGTGTAGTGGCAGCCTCGTCGGCTGCGTATGCTATTATGCTTTGAATAGTGGCAGCCTTGTCGGCTCGCGTATGTTGTTACGATTGAATGGTTATGACTCTTTATGAGATAGATCCACTTATATATATATATATGGTTTGGGGTTGGTGATTTGATTAATTCCATATTGTTTTAGTTTCAGTTGGTCATACTTTATAGGTTGTATGTGAGTGTCCAAAATGGGTACTAGTCACGGCCCATCGGGTTGGGTCGTGACACCACGTGTCCTAAGAATGCCACTGAATTAAGCCAGAACTCACACTTTGAGAACTTGGCATACAACTTCTCTTCTCTCAACCTCTGAGTACAATCCTCAGGTGCGGACATGGTCCTTCGCAGTCTTGGAGTAAACCAAGATGTCATCGATGAAAAAAATCACAAAATAATCAAGGTATGGTTGAAACACCCCATTCATAAACTCCATGAATGTTGCCGGGGCATTAGTCAATCCGAAGAACATCACTAGGAACTCATAATGCTCCTACCGGGTCCGAAAAGCTATCTTAGGGATATCTGATGCCCTAATCTTCAACGGATGACACCCAGACCTCAAGTCAATCTTAAAGAACAATGATGCTTCTTGTAGCTGATCAAATAAGTCATCAATACGTGGAAGAGGATACTTATTCTTCACCGTTACCTTGTTCAATTGTCTGTAAACAATACACATCCCATAGTCCTATCATTCTTTTTCACAAACAATATAGGGGCACCCCAAGTTTATACACTAGGGAAAATAAAACCCTTACTCAATAAATCCTGCAACTGATCCTTCAATTCTTTCAACTCTGCTGGAGCCATACGATATTGAGGGATATAAATAGTCCTAGTGCCCGGCTCCAAATCAATAACAAAATCAATATCCCTATCGGGAGGAACAACTGGAAGATCATAAGGAAATACATTGGGAAACTCTTAAACCATGGGAACAGAGTCCATGGGAGGTGGTTCAACACTAGTATCCCAAATAAAAGATAAGTAATACAAACACCCTCTCTTGACAAATCTCTGAGCACGGGTAAAAGAGATGACCTTGCTAGGATAAGGACCACTAATACCCTTCCACTCAACCCTCAGAACACCAGGCATCGCTAAAGTCAAGATCTAAGCATTTCAATCAAGGACAACATGATAAGGAGAAAGCCAATTCATACCTAAGATAACATCAAAGTCTACCATCCACAGAATGATTAAGTCTACCAAAGTGTCATACCCAGCCAAAATAATAAGACATATCGATACACTAGATCCACCACTAAGGGCTTACCCACCGGTATAGAAACATGAATAAGTACAGTCATGCTATCACATTTTATATCAAATTGAGCTGCAAAATAGGTAGACACGTAAGAGCATGTAGACCCTGTAAATAATCTAGACGCAGGTCGACGACATACTGGGATGATACCTGTAATAACATCATCAGAGGTCTCCGCTTCAGGTCTTCCAGGAAGATCATAACAGTGGCCCCCTCGTCCACCTCCAGCCTGGGTGGTACCTCTTACCCCACTCTGCTGACCTGCAACACCACTACTAGAAACTCTATCACCTCTATTTGACTGAACTCTACCACGGCCTCTACCATGGTACTGGTGGTCTAGTCTAAATTGAAGAATTAGATCGAGGCCCACCACGACCCCTTTGAGAAGTACACTGCCGCATCAGGTGATCGGGATCTCCACAAGTACAGAAAAGTCTCTGACCTAGGAACTGCTGTGTAGACCACTCACTCTCTGTTATCCCCTACCTCCAAATGAGGCACCATGAAATTGACCTAATTTACGATCCCTTTTAGGGTCCTCAAACTACTCTCTCTCCATCAATTCTGCCTCTTAGGGGGCGCTCACAATGGACTTGAAAGAAGCCCCCTCCCTAGATGCCTAAAACACAGCTGACCTGATAGAGAAAATCAATCCCCTCAAAAATCTGCGGATCCTCTCTGTCTCATCTGGAATAATGGCCAACGCATGCCTAGACAACTGGCAAAAACGTGCCTCATACTCTGTAACCGATAAACCATCCTGTTTCATACTCTCAAACCTCAAGAGACTCTCCTCTCTCACGATCCAAGGGATAAAACATCCTTTAAATGTACTGGCAAACTACTCTTAAGTCACTAGATGAGATCCTGTCACGACCTAAATTCTGGAATCCGGATCGCAACCGGCGTCTTTTACAACTCAGAGGTCACAAACAAGCCTAATCTTGCATTCATCACATTCATCAAGATAAATTTGGGGAAATTTAAAACTTTTTATATGTATGAAGTATACATAGACTTCATATAATTATTTACTAGATACATCATATACTAAGCTCAACATAAGAGAACAACCATTTAACATAAAGAATCAATTTGAAACGGAAGATGAATATATCATAAATAGTTTGCAAACATGACCTTATTACAAAGCTTCATTATGAAGGTGGGAAAGAAATGCAAGGGACAACATCCACTAGCTATGTCTACAACTAAGGCTAGACTAAATCTGTAGCATCCTTGAAATCATGAGGACCTACCAAATGGTTTTGAGAAACGCTCAAGTCCAAACTGCTTTAAGTGTCATTAACTTGTCCTCTGACCTGAACCTATAAAAATAGTAAATATCAGGGGGTTATTACACCACTTGTACAAAGTATGGGTGTATGCACACATACACATAAAGCTATGCATGATCAATGAAAGCTCTTCCTAAGCAACATGCCATTTCTGGAAAGTCTGGAAAGCCTAGTGACTAGACTTTCCTAAATCGTTAGATGTGAATTGTTGTATGAATATGATGTATTTTAATGCATTCAAAGCATACAACTAATTTTCTATATGATTATAAAACATTCTTATCATCTACATAATTTTATAACAACTCGGTCGAAGATTTGAGATTTTGATCCTCTTAGGCCGAGAGCTCCTCTTTATACACTTGGATTATTTTTCAGTCTTTTTATTCTTCTTGTTGTGTAGTTAAATAACTCCTTTTGTCGTATGTTTTACTTACAAGTGCAATGATTCATTGTAGTCCCATACCCATAATAAATCGATGTAAGTAATCCAAGGACTACGAAATGATTTCCCTACCTTATAGTGAGTCATTCTTTAAACTATATATTCATTACCTTTCATAAGTAATTCTCTATTGATCATTCCATTGATTTCACTACTTTCATGTTTTATATATTATACATTTCATATACATGCGACTTTGGAATCGTTGATGTATCATAAGACATCTCAAGTAAGGTCCCAACATATGGGACCTCAACCCACGATCCTTATTTATCAAACACAGAGTCTGCATCATTCATTTATTCGTACTTCACATTATTCATTTCATTCATTCGTAGGCTGATGTAAACACCAACTATACCTAGGATGAATTTTAAGACTATCATCGGAATCATGAAGTGCAATGACCAAGAATGACCTAATGTCATTACTTGAATCTTATTTCACCTCCTGATTGTCTTGCACAAACACCTAGGGAATCGTTCATTTCCTTAGATTAAATACATTGAGGAACTACAACCTTATCTAACATAGATAATGTGAGCATCATGAAATCGTCTACCCCACACTAAAAAAGAGGTGGAATCATCGGCCAAAGTGACCCAAAACATGCTAGCGTCGTACATGGGAGTTGAACCCCGCCAGATCCCTAGCGGCATGATCCACAGTCTCATCTCATTAGATTTACGTGAACCTCCCCCCCTTCCAGAAAGAAGGCATCATTGCTCATAGCTAGTCTATCGGTGCTCAGTATAAAGTTCCATTTCATTCAACTCATACGTCATGGAAGTTGGCTTCTAGTATGAGGATATCATATATCAATAGATTATTTCTCATCATTAGTATTAAGTATGCATCAGTCTCAATACTTTCATTAGAGTGTACATAGAGACTCGTCTCTTCATTAGATTTACACTCTCATAGGTGAGTATGTTTTGGTAACATTTACTTAGGATCATTTGAGGTTGCTCTCATCTTTGACATTAGCCTCTTATAATGTTGTCACAATATTCATTAACATTAGCACATTTGCTTTTCATATTTACTCACCCCTTTACGTGAGTGTTCATTTCTTCTTTATCTTCTAGTATTGACTCAAGAATTATGGAGGCTTGCTTCTAGGTTGAGATTTACTTACTCTATTGATGACTGATCATCCTTACTTTACATTGATTAAATGTGCATTTTACTTGCATATCATCCTTTGTTGTTAATGAGACTGGCTCACACCTTCTAACACCTTCATTCGTGAGTATTCTTTAAACGTAGTAGCTTAAGTGTAACTGATACTTGTCTCACTTTCCTTAACACCCCATTCCGGTCACTTACTTACTTTAGACCCTTTAGTTATGTTATAATTCATGTTACTTACTTTAGTGTAGTAGATTTATATCATCGTTTATGGACGATGAGCACTTCATTAAATGAGTTTCATGAGTTCGTATGTCATTCTTTAAGAGCATGTTGGGAGTTGTCTCAATGAGTGACATGCCCTTCATTATGTTTTCATTGAATAAGTTTAGAAATGCTTATATTATCATTTGATACTATAACTACATAAGATTGACATATGATTAGTATTGGCCTCAACCTTTTAATATTGAACTAAATAACCTCGAAGAAACCTTTAAAATCATTGAAGAAATTTTCTTTTTTTTCGTGCGTTTTGTTCACTGTTTTTCTCACACTTGTTTTCTGGTTTTAGTCGTGTATTTCTTTGAGTTTTAACGTGGTTTTTAAGTTTCGAAACCGACCATGACTTATTCAACTTATGGTTTAATTAGATAATTAAATAATTTAATTAACTAATTACTATGAAACCCCTCCTAAGTTGACTAAACATAGGAGAGCATAACATTTAGTCAAATCTGGAAATTGGTGTTGACTATGGTTCGGTCAACATTTTGACTTTATATTAATCAATTAAATCCTTACTTTAATTAATTTATGTACCTAGGGTAAGTACTAAAGTACCCTCAAGTCATTGGAACAAAAATGTAACCCTTTTGGACCATCCTAGGTTAATACTAGGATGTTTCTTGAGTTGTACTAGGTTAGCGTAAGAATTTCGATTTGACCCCTTTAATTTAATAAATTAAATAGATAATTTAATTAATTAAGTGACCAAGGGTAATTACTAAATTACCCTTAAGTCTTTGTAACCATAACTAATCATTTGAACCATCCTAGGTTAGGTACTAGGTTATCTTTTTTTTTGTTTTAACCGAAATCTGGAAATTGTTTTGTGATTTCGGTTTTGCCCTTTTAAATTAATTAATTAAGTTGATAAATTAATTAATTAAGTAGCCTAGGGTATGTGATAAAGTATCCTTAACTCGTTATAACCATAACTAATCCTTTGAACCATCCTAGGTTAAATACTAGGTTGTCTTTTTCTTGTCTCAACCGAAATCTTGAAACTTCGTTGTGATTTTGGTTTTGACCTTTTAAATAAATTAAATAATATGATAAATTAGTTAATTAAGTATGCTAGGGTACTTAATAAAGTATCCCTAAGTTTTTAGGACCTTAACTATCTCTTTTGGACCATCCTAGGTTAGGTTCATGTTGTCTCTTTAACTAGTACTAGGTTAGTGTCAACCCGGTGTTGGTCCTAGGTTGTCGGGTGCACTAGTGAGTCTATTTAGGTTAGTACTTGGTTATTTAGATATTTGGGTCAGTAGGTTAGAGTCTAAAATTTTTTAGGAAGTTAGGCCCCACATGGAGTGGTCCCTTATGCACGTTTTTGTCCCATTAACTACCCTAATCGAATTTTGTTAGGGTGGTCCCCTCCTTTGGTGCTTATTCACATGTATTGCACATGTGATTGCACATGGATTGGTTGTACTTATTTTTCCAAGGATCCTCACTATGTCCTGGGGCACTGCTTACTCTACTTGATCATTTTAATTGATCATGTGAGATGATATCTAGGCTTGGCACTTGGATACCTCATACCTTTTTGTGCGTTAAAGGAAAAATCATTTTAGTTTAGGGTTTTCATTGCAGGTACATTTATTCAGCAACAATCTTGGATTGGGGTATGACAACCCAAAAAGTATATTTCTTATTCGTATATAAAAAATTGGCTTATATACCTTATCCAATTTTTATATACTATGTCTAATATTTCTCAATATTTGGCATTGGGTGCCTATGCACCCCTAATAGGATATACTAAGGGCATACTAATTCTTCATTAGCCATATGATTTTCCAGAATGTTACAGATCCAACTGGCAAAACCCCCGAATAAGTCCTCCACCACTCTCTTGCTGGCCCACGAAGCTGGAGTGTAGCATATCGAACCCCATGTGACTCAGCTAATCCAACCACCTCTAGTAACTCTCCTAAGGTAGTTAGAAACTCATGAGCATCCTCAAATTTCCTACCCTTAAATTGAGGTGGGTCGATCTTTCAAAATCTCTCATACCTACGCTTCTCATCCTCTGTCAGAACAACCATCGGTGCAACTTCACCCCCACTGCTGGTGCAACATCATTCTTAACCGCGGGATCCACTGGTAGTTTCCCCCCCCCCCTCGCGCATCCGGAACAACTGAAGCTTGTTTTTGCTCTTGATTATGAGCCCCCTCTCTAGTACAAGAGTCATGTGGTCTGGCGGTCGCACCACCACCTTGAGAAAAGCCCTCTAGCACACTTAACACCCTCAATATTGTATCCTAAAGAAAAGGTGTGACTACAGGAGCTGGAGTAACCTTGTCCTCTCTGCCATTAATATGAGGTTATAGAGAGACCTCTCTAGCACGACTTCTCATTGGTGCAGCTCCACGGCAACGACCTCTGGCTACTGTCGTACCGCAAGCACGACCTGTAGCTCTAGCTCTAGCCCCTACCCCTAGCTGGGGTCTCAACAACTGCCTCGGGAAGTGCCTCCCTCTACCACCAGTAACATTAGTTCTAGTCCTCGTCATCTGTCAAAAGAGTATACAATAACTTAGTACTAAAGAAGGTAACCACGCACGATGATAAAGAATGAACAAAAAGGAAGTTTCCTAATAGTCTTTTTAGCCTCTCAGAGATAAGTAAAGATGTCTCCGTACTGATCCTTGAGACTCTACGTAGACTTGGCTTGTACATGCATGAGACCTATGAATCTGTGACGCAGATACTATTTTGTCACGGCCCAAAAAAGAGGGTGATGGAACTCATCTTATCCCACCAAGACAAGTCAGCCTAACCCTATAATTTTGATAAAATGCGGAAATAAAACCAAAGTCTGATAACACTTACTAATACGAAAACAATTAAACTTAATTCAATCCTCAAAACCCGGTTGTCATATGCACAAGACTCTAATGTAAATATTAGTGTGACGTAAATATACGAGTCTAGAATGAAGTTGTCTTTCAAGTAAAAACAAAGTCATAAACTGGAGTAGGAGAGTTTGCTGAGATGACAAGCAACTACCTCACAATCCTCCACAAGGTGCCTCGGACACAAAGAGAATGGAAGGTATCACAAAGATCCGACCTCGTAAAATAAAAAAAATTGTATAAGAAAGGGGTGAGTACTGAACCACACGGTACCCAACAAGCAAACCTCTAAACACAAGTTAAGTGAAAAAAATATGAATACTCCTTACTCCCTATCTGAAACTTCACCCTACAGCCTAACAATTCACAGTTTACCAAGCACACAACTCAACAACCATACTCTATCAATTTAGATATTCAAAATAACAACTCAATATTCAACAGTCACGAGTTTCACAAAAAAACACTCACAATATCATCAAAACACGTGTCCAAGTGCATCAGCAATAAAAATGTGTTATGCCAGGGGATGCGATGTCAAGAATAGTGATTCATTTCTTCCGTAATGATACACACCTGCTATCTCTCAGTCTAGGACTCATGGGGAACATTTCTGTTCTGTCACAGCCGCAATACGACCCTCAAAATAGTACATCTTCTTATCACAACCATGTCTCAGATTCAATACAAATGACATACTCAAAAAAATGAGGAGATAGCTATTTTCATAAAAAACACAATTCAAAACAAGGAATATAATACCAACAACTAAGCAACAAGTCTCCAAATCATTCTCAACATCACACAACGATATACAACGATTTCATACGCTTAACAAGGGTTTAGAAGTCCATTTTTCTTAGCCGACCGAATAATCACTTCGGGACTTGAGCATTCCCTCTCCGTTGAGCTTCCAAATCGATTGAATCTATTCAAGTATTATATATTTCAATAACATTTCGGAACTAAAAATACCCACATTATTATGTGTTTAACCTTGACCTAAAAATTCCCCAAATTTATAAACAAGTTTGTAATTCTTGATGCCAATTCACATTTGAACTATCATAACCCGAATGATATTTATTTAATACGATAGATCTAATATTTAATTACCGATGTAAATATACAAAAACTTAACTCATAATGTGATAAGAATCAGAAATTAACTTAAATTATCTATCATCCACGGAAAAACACCGCCTTGAGCCTAAGACTACTTCTTCCATCATTGTATCTCTGAATTCTAATTACTAAATTACTAACCACACATAATGTAACAATCACGACCAAAGGATTTGCATTAAATTTAGTCATAAAATTTTCCAAGGAGCCACGTTCATGAACAAACCATTAATTTCCTCACATTATAGCATATATGACATTTGTTTTTTTGTCTTTTTCTTTAAATAGTTTTTTTGTTCAGAAATACACACTAAATCATTTATATAATCAAAGCAACAAACTAATCACAATTAAGAATTATATTCCCACTAATAACTAATTCAAATATTATCAAAATTTCCAACTACTCATGTGATTTGTTATTCAATTTTTAAGACTCAAATATGCAATCTATCACTTATTATTATACAGATATATATAATTATGTATACAATATTGCTATATACTCACATATTTGTGCAGCAATCAAGGAACTACAGGCAAAGGAAACTTACATGGAGAAGTTCGTAGGCCGCAAGTGCAGAAACCCTTCACCCTTTTTTTCTGAATTATTTATGTACTAAAAGTGATGAATTTTACCCACTTATTTTATTAAATATAGGCTAAAGGGTATAAGGTCTTACTTAAATTATCACTTTAGTCCACTAACTATTAATTTAATAATTTATCTACACTTATTCATCCATTAATGAACTCAAGTTAAAATATTCAAAATTTCCAAAAATGACCTTCCGGGTCATTATAGTTGTTAAGTTGGTTAATAAGTTAAATTGGTGAATATAGTGTTGGAATTAAGTTAAAACTAAACTGATTAGATTTAGAAAGTTGTTAATTCAGTTAATAAGTTAAATTGGTATATATAGTGTTAGAATTAACTTAAAATTAAACTAATTAGACTTATAAAGTAGGTTTTTGTCTATAATATTAAAATGGTGGCTATAATGTTGTAATTAAGTTTAAACTAAACTAATTAGATTAAGAAAGTTGTTAAGTTGGTTGATAAATTAAATTGTTCAATATTGTGTTGGAATTAAGTTAAAGCTAAACTAATTAGACTTAGAAAGTTGTTAAGTTGTTTAATAAGATAAATTGGTGAATATATTATTGGAATTAGGTCAATACTAAATTACATAAACTTAGAAAGTCGTTCAGCTGTTTAATAAGTTAAATGGGTTAATATAAAATTGGAATTAAGTTAAAACTAAACTAATAAAGCTTAGAAAGTTGTTCAATAAGTTAAATTGAAGAATACAGTGTTGGAGTTAAGTTAAAACTAAACTAATTAGACTTAGAAAGTTGTTAAGTTGGTTAATTCATTAAATTGGTGAATATATTATTATAATTAAGTTAAAACTAAACTAATTATATTTAGAAAGTGGTAAAGTTGTTTAATAAGTTAGATTGGTCACTAAAATTTTATAATTAAGTTAAAACTGAACTAATTTGACTTAGAAAGTTGTTAAGTTCTTCAAAAATGCTACTGTGATTTAGTTGGTTAAGATAGTGTTGGTACTAAGTCAAAACCAAACTAATTAGATTTAGAAAGTTGTTAAGTTCTTCAAATAATTGAATGAGATTTAGTTGGTTAATATAGTGTTGGAATTAAGTTAAAACTAAACTAATTTGACTTAGAAAGTTGTTAAGTTAGGTTCTTCAAATAATTTTATATGATTTAGTTAGTCAATATAGTGTGGGAAATAAGTTAAAACTAAACTAATTAAATTTAGAAAGTTGTTAAGTTCTTCAAATAAGATAATGTGATTTAGTTGGTTATATAGTGTTAAAATTATGTTAATAATAAATTAATTAGACGTAGAAAGTTGTTAAGTTCTTCAAAGAAGTATATGTGATTTACTTGGTTAATAGAGTGTTGGAATTAAGTTAAAACTAAACAAATTAGACTTAGAAAATTTTCAAGTTGGTTAATAAGTGAAATTGATAAATATATTGTTGGAATTAAGTTAAAACTAAACTAATTAGACTTAGAAAGTTGTTAAGTTCTTCAAATAAGTTAATGTGATTTAGTTTGTAAATATAGTGTTGAAATTAAGTTAAAAGAAACAGAGAACAAGATTTATGCAACGCTTCAAGCCTAACTAACTTTACTGTTTGAATAAGGAAATATTCTTCCACTATGTCCTGGAAGTAGTGATTATGGAGCTGATCAAGAGGGTGGTTAGAATTATAAGGGTGATAAGGAGAGTGAGGGTGATAAAGAGTAGTTGTATTTGTTTGACATATTAGACTTCTATATTTTTAGAATTGTGTGATCGTATTTTAGTTTATTTTGAAGTTGGATGAAGTTTATTTTAAAACAGTTTAGTGTAAATATTGAAAATATTGTGTTGTTTTGGTTGGAGGAAGTTATTTTAAAATAGCTCATTTGAAATTCTTTGGGTTAGATGAAGATTATTTTGAAATAGTTATTTTGATTCTAAGAGTTGTTTTGATATAAATATTGAGATACTAAAATTGCAGCTTAATGCTGCTAGTTTTGTAACAGAAATACTGACCTCCAGATGTAAGAATCTGAAAATAAGAAATAAAGGGATATGAAAATTGCAGCTCAATGCTTCCATTTTTGTAACAAAAATATCGACCTAAAGACTCCAGAATCTCAAAAATAAAATAAAAATATCGATCTACTGAGGTCGAAATCTAAAGAATTAGAAATAAAAATACCGACCTCTGGAGGTCAGAATCTCAAAAATAAGAAATAAAAATACCGACCTCTAGAGGTCAAATCTAAAAAATAAAAAATAAATATACGGATCTCCGTAGGTTGGAATCTCAGTAATAAAATAAATAAAAATACCGACCTCCGGAGGTCGGAAACCAAAAACTAAAAAATAAAAATACCAACCTCCGGATAACAAAATCCAAAAAAAAATGAAAATACCGACCTTCAGAGGTCGGAATCTAAAAAATAAGAAATAAAAATACCGACTTTCGGAGGTCGCAATCTCAATAATAAGAAATAAAAATACTCAAAATTTTGAAAACTAAATATTCTGACCTCCGGAGGACGGAAATAATAAAAATAAAAAATAAATAAATATATAAAAGTGACCTCCGGAAGTTAGAAAAATAAAATAATGAATTTTACTGTATCGATCCAAAACAAGTCGTGAATGGCACCCACACTTAACCCCCTAGGTGAGAAAACCAACGAAATCAACCCCAATTTACAAACTACAAGCATAATGCGGAAGCTCAAAAACTTACTTAATATATTTTTCCAAAACCTGAAAGTCATCACTACAAGGACATCTATCTCCAATTACTAAGTCTAAGAATATCAAAGAAACCAAAATAAATGAAATAAAGTAATCCGTGTCCGGAAAATAAGGACATCAGGTAATGACTGAGAGAATCCAACCCAAGCTCGAATGAAAAGATCACTTTTGAACCTGATATGCCGAGACTGGATAGAGCTGAGGGCGATTCAAATTCGTCGGTACAGTTGCTGCACTCCGTATAAGGAAAAAAATACAAGTAGGGCTCAGTATAAGGAAACATGTACTGAGTAAGTATCATCGGCCAACAAAAATAGTAACTAATATATAAAGAATAATATTATAAAATTAACTATTTTACTTAATAAGTGATAAGCAACAAACAACATGAACAAGTGAAAACTGAAGCAAGTACGTAATCAATCACAATATCAAGCACACACAGGACTCATTCCTCCACACCACGTTCATTGGGAAATGGGTTCTTTGAGATTGAGTACACTAAATTTATTCAATATCCTTTTCCTTTAATGTTACTATGTCGGAACGTGATACTCCGATCCAATTATACCGTGTCGAAATGTGACACTCCAATCCAAAATTTGTATACCGTGTCAGAACGTGACACTCAGATCAAGGAATGTCATGTTAGAAAATGACACACAGATCCAAGAGTACTGTTGTCTTGACCCAAAACGAGCCGCGAGTGGCACCCACACTTATCCTCCTATGTGAGCGAACCAACAAATCTAAACCCCAACGTTTACCAATATTTCAACCATAATGAACAAAATATAATGCGGAAGACCCAAAACTCATTAATATAACCAATAAATAAGCTTCTACAGTTTATCAATTATTATCCCCAAAATCTCGAAGTCATCACACCAAGAACATCTATCCTCGAATTTCTAAATCTGAGAGTATTTAAGAAGCTAAAATAAGTAAAAGAGATGGTCCATATCCGAACTTCAAGACATCAAGACGTGAAGGAGAGAATCCAGTCCGAGCTAGGAATAATAGCTCACCCTGAAATCTGATATGCTGGAGACTGGCTAAAGTTGCGGACGAGTCGAAGTCGATGGCACGTTTGCTGCACTCCACAAATGACAAAGAAGAAAATTACAAGTAGGGGTCAGTACAAGGAACACGTACTGAGTAGGTATCATCGGCCAACTCAAAATAGAAAGCAATATATACTGAATAGTAATGTAAAATCAACCACAATACTTAACAGGTGACAATCAACAAGTACAAGAACCATTGGCAACAACACCAAACACACCTATGAGAAATCAAGCCTCCACACCATACTCATTTGGGAAATAGGTTCTTCGAATTTGTGTATATTAACATAACTCAAGATTACTTCTCTTTATTCATATTGTGTCGGAACGTGACACTCCGATCCCCTAATGCTACGTGTCAGAACGTGACACTCCGATCCCCTAATACTACGTGTCGGAATGTGACACTCCAATCCATTATTACTACCGTGTCGAAACGTGACACTCCGATCCCCTAATACTACGTGTCGGAACGTGACACTCTGATCCCCTAATACTACGTGTCGGAACGTGACACTACGATCCCCTAATACTACGTGTCGGAATGTGACACTCCGATCCATTTATCTCATTATTTTAGTTCATCAAGCCTTCTTTATGTCAAGGCGTCATCTTAATAGAGAGGAATTAAAATTGAAGATTCAACAGTCTCATCATTCTAACCACCACAATTATACGATCACCACATACAAACACACAATCAAGCATATAGAAGACTTTACAATACCACCCAATACATATCAATCGCTATTTAGAGTTTATTCACATAGAAATAAACATAACCTACCTCCACAGAAGAATCGTGATCAAGCAAGCTATCTCCCCAATGCCTTTGCTTTCTTCGTTCTCTCTTTCTCACTCGTTCTCCCTCTCTGTTTCTTTTTCTTTTTCTTCTCCAAATTCTTTTTCTTTTACCCTAATTATCATATAATTCATTATGACAAAAGTAACCCATTATTTATTTCAATGTTATCTCCTTTAACCCCCAAGTAAATAAATTATTAACTTACCCCACTAATTTCATAAAGTTTGTCATGAATAGTCCAAAACACCCCTTTAAAAATTTTAGCAGAAATCCGACCCAGTTGGGGTTATGCAACTTGTGACGGTCCGTCGTGTCTATGACGGTCCGTCTTGCAGGTCCGTCACAAAGTTCAGAGAGTTAAATTCAGTAAAGAGGTTTGTGACGGTCCGTCGTATCTACGACGGTCCGTGCTGCAGTTCCGTCGTGAAGTTCAGAGGTCGATCCTAGTACCCAGATTTCAGAGTTGAAGTGTTTTGGAACGAAGACCCTCGACGGTCCGTCGTGACCATGACAGTCCGACGCGTGATCCGTCGACCCAGTCAGTTATTATCAAAAATAATTCTACTGCTCGAATCGACTAAACATGTTGTTACAATAGATACCAATTTACCCATCGTTCGTCCTCGAACGATCATAGGAAGAAAAACAAGGGCGAAAAAGAGTACCTGAATCTGTAAAAAGATGTGGATATCTTCCTTGCATATCAGCCTCATTCTCCCAAGTGGACTCTTCAACTGGCCGATTCTTCCACTGAACCTTGATAGATGCAATCTCCTTTGATCTCAACTTGCGGACTTCTCTATCTAAAATAGCAACAGGCTCCTCCTCATAAGATAAATTTTCATCAAGAAGAACTGAATCCCAACGAATAATGTAGTTTCCATCCCCGTGGTATTTTTTCAGCATAGACACATGAAATACCGGGTGCACTCCTGAGAGTCCTGGAGGCAATGCCAATTCATAAGCCACCTCCCCCACGCGTTTCAGAACTTCAAATGGACCAATATACCTCGGACTAAGCTTACTTCGCTTACCAAACCGCATCACCCCTTTCATGGGTGAAACCTTCAGCAAGACTTTTTCACCCTCCATAAAATCCAAGTCCCTAACCTTTCGATCTGCATATTCTTTCTGCCTGTTCTGAGTTGCTAGAAGCTTCTCCTGAAAGAATTTTACTTTATCTAACGATTCCCTCAAAAGATCGGTACCCCATGGTCTCACCTCAAATGCATCAAACCAACCAATGGGAGACCTACATCTCCTCCCATACAGTGCCTCAAATGGGGCCATATCAATACTTGAGTTATAGCTATTATTGTATGAAAACTCTGCTAAGGGTAAGAAGTTATCCCAATGACCACCAAATTCTATCACACATGCACGAAGCATATCCTCCAACACCTGAATCATTCGCTCAGACTGTCCATCTGTCTGAGGGTGAAATGCAGTACTAAGATCCAACCTAGTACCTAATTCAGCATGCAATGTTCTCCAAAACTTAGAAGTAAATTGCGTACCTCTATCTGATATGATGGAAAGTGGAACTCCATGCAATCGAACAATTTCTGAGATATAGAGTTTGGCTAACTTCTCTGCATTGTAAGTCACCTTGACCTGAATGAAGTGAGCAGACTTAGTTAATCTGTCAACAATTACCCAAATAGAATCAAACTTACCCAATGTCTTTGGAAGACCAACCACGAAATCCATTGCAATTCTTTCCCACTTCCATTCAGGAATGGGCATTCTCTGAAGTGTTCCTCCGGGCCTCTGGTGTTCATACTTTACCTGCTGACAATTCGGGCATTGGGCAACAAAATCAACAATGTCACGCTTCATTCTACTCCACCAAAAATGTTGCTTTAGGTCACGATACATCTTGGTTGCACCAGGATGTATAGAATATCTTGAACTATGAGCCTCTGTAACAATAGTGTGAATCAAATCATCCACACGGGTCACACATACCCTTCCCTTAATTCTCAAAATGCCTTCCTCATCAATTATTGCCTCTTTAGCCTCTCCTCGCAATACCATATCTCGAATTCGGCTCAGCTTCTCATCAGTAAACTGCTTTCCCTTAATCTTGTCAAGAAAAGAAGATCTTGCCTCCACACAGGCCAAAAATCCTCCCTTCTCTAGTACTTCCAGCCTCATAAAGTAATTAGCTAGAGTCTGAACCTCTCTAGCCAATGGGCGTCTAGAAACTTGTAAGTGGGCTAAACTTCCCATGCTCCCTGCTTTTCTACTTAAAGCATCCGCCACAACATTAACTTTTCCTGGGTGATACAAAATAGTAATATCATAGTCCTTCAATAGTTCCATCCACCTCCTCTGCCTCAAATTCAGATCTTTCTGAGTAAAGACATATTGTAAACTACGATGATCTGTATAAACTTCACACTTGACCCCATATAGATAATGTCTCCATTGCTTTAATGCAAACATGAGTGCAGCCAACTCCAAATCATGGGTCGGATAGTTACGTTCATGCACTTTTAATTGCCTCGAAGCATAAGCAGTTACATTCCTCTCCTACATTAGCACTGCGCCCAAACCAGAATAAGATGCATCACAATAAACAATGAAATTCTTACCTTCCACTAGCAAGGTAAGAATTGGTGCAGTAGTCAACAAGGTCTTGAGGTTCTGGAAGCTTTCTTCACATTCGTCCGACCATACAAATGGAACATTCTGCTTAGTCAAACTTGTCAGTTGGGAAGCAACAGAAGAAAATCCCTTGACAAATCGACGGTAGTAGCTAGCTAAACCAACAAAGCTCCTTACCTCTGAAACATTAGTAGGTCTTACCCAACTCTTTACTGTTTCAATCTTAGAAGGATCCACCATCACTCCATCCTTAGAAACCACGTGCCCCTAGAAGGACACTGAATCTAGCCAAAACTCACACTTGGAAAATTTGGCATAAAGCCTTTTCCCCCTCAACACTTCCAATACAATTCTCAAATGCTCCTCATGTTCTTTCCTACTCTTTGAGTATATCAGTATATCATCAATGAATACAATGACAAAGAGATCCAGATATGGCTTGAAAATCCCGTTCATCAGGCTCATGAAAGCAGCAGGGGCATTCGTCAGACCAAAAGACATTACTAAGAATTCATAATGCCCATACCTGGTTCGAAAAGCAGTCTTTGGCACATCTGCTGCCCGTATTTTCAATTGATGATAACCAGATCTCAAATCAATTTTTGAGAAAGTACAAGCACCTTGTAACTGATCGAACAAATCATCAATGCGAGGAATAGGATACTTGTTCTTAATAGTTACCTTATTCAGTTGCCTGTAGTCTATGCACATCCGTAAACTTCCATCCTTCTTCTTCAATAATAAAACAGGAGCACCCCAAGGGGATGTACTTGGCCTAATAAAACCTTTACCTAACAGCTCCTGAAGTTGGGCCTTTAACTCCCTTAATTCAGCTGGGGCCATTCTATAAGGGGGTATGGAAATGGGGTGAGTACCCGGCTCCAGATCAATACAAAAATCTATATCCCTATCCGGTGGCATACCAGGAAGGTCTGCAGGAAACACATCTAGAAACTCACGGACTATCGAGACAGACTCAATCGAAGGTACTTGGGATGTATCATCCCTGAGATGTGCCAAGAAAGCTAAACAACCCTTACTAACCATTCTCTTAGCACGAAGGAAAGAGATAATATGGACTGGAGTGGAAATATAGTCACCCTCCCACACTAGCGGATTTGTCCCAAGCTTGGCCAATGTCACAGTTTTAGCATTACAATCTAAGATTGCGAAATTTGGAGAAAGCCAAGTCATACCCAGAATTACATCGAAATCAACCATCTCTAGAATAATCAAATCTACATGAGTATTGCTCTCCACAAAAGTCACAAGACAATACCTACACCTTCTCAACTATCACAGACTCACCCACAGGAGTAGAGACACGAATAGGTATCATCATTGGGATAACTTTTTACCCTTAGCAGAGTTTTCATACAATAATAGCTTCCACTCAAGTATTGGTATGGCCCCATTTGAGGCACTGTATGGGAGGAGATGTAGGTCTCCCATTGGTTGGTTTGATGCCTTTGAGGTGAGACCATGGGGTACCGACCTTTTGAGGGAATCGTTAGATAAAGTAAAATTCATTCAGGAGAAGCTTCTAGCAGCTCAAAACAGGCAGAAAGAATATGTAGATCGAAAGGTTAGGGACTTGGATTTTATTAAGGGTGAACAAGTCTTGCTGAAGGTTTCACCCATGAAAGGGGTGATGCGGTTTGGTAAGCGAGGTAAGCTTAGTCCGAGGTATATTGGTCCATTTGAAGTTCTGAAACGCGTGGGGGAGGTGGCTTATGAATTGGCATTGCCTCCAGGACTCTCAGTAGTGCACCCGGTATTTCATGTGTCTATGCTGAAAAAATACCACGGGGATGGAAACTACATTATTCGTTGGGATTCAGTTCTTCTTGATGAGAATTTGTCTTATGAGGAGGAGCCTGTTGCTATTTTAGATAGAGAAGTCCGCAAGTTGAGATCAAAGGAGATTGCATCCATCAAGGTTCAGTGGAAGAATCGTCCAGTTGAAGAGTCCACTTGGGAGAATGAGGCTGATATGCAAGAAAGATATCCACATCTTTTTACAAATTCAGGTACTCTTTCTCGCCTTTCTTTTCTTCCTGTGATCGTTCGGGGACGAACGATGGGTAAATTGGTATCTATTGTAACAACCTGTTTAGTAGGTTCGAGCAGTAAAAAGTATTTTTGAAAATAACTGGCTGGGTCGACGGATCAGGCGACGGACCGTCATGGTCACGACGGACCGTCGAGGGTCTTCATACCAAAACACTTCAACTCTGAAATCTGGGTACTGGGAGCGACTCTCTGAACTCCGCGACGGAGCTGCAGCACGGACCGTCGTAGATACGACGGACCGTCACACACCTCTTTAGAAAGTTAAATTCTCTGAACTTGGTGACGGACCTGCAGGACGGACCGTCACAGACACGACGGTCCGTCACAGGTCGCGTAACCTCGACTGGGTCGGAATTCTGCTAAAAGTTTTAAGGGGTGTTTTGGACTATTCATGACAAACTTTATGAAATTAGTGGGGTAAGTTTAATAAGTCATTTACTTGGGGGTTAAAAGAGGTAACCTTGAAATAAATAGTGGGTTACTTTTATCATAATGAATTATATGATAATTAGGGTAAAAGAAAAAGAATCTGGAGAAGAAAAAGAAAAAGAAACAGAGAGGGAGAACGAGCGAGAAAGAGAGAACGAAGAAAGCAAAGGCATTGGGGAGATAGCTTGCTTGATCACGATTCTTCGATGGAGGTAGATTATAGTTTATTTCTATGTGATAGGTAAACTCTAAATAGTGATTGATATGTATAGGGTGGTATTGTAAAGTCTTCTATATGCTTGATTGTGTGTTTGTGTATGTTGTGATCGTATAATCGTGGTGGTTAGAATGATGAGACTGTTGAATCTTCAATCTTAAATCCTCTCTATTAAGATGACGCCTTGACATCAAGAAGGCTTGACAAACTAAAATAATGAGATAAATGGATCGTAGTGTCACGTTACGACACGTAGTAGTAGGGGATCGGAGTGTCACGTTCCGACACGTAGTATTAGGGGATCGGAGTGTCACGTTCCAACACGGTTGTAATGACCTGTTTAGTCGTTTTGAGCAGCAGATTTTTAATTCTGGAAAAACTCGCGGGGACGACGGGTGTCACGACGGCCCGTCGAGGAAGTTCGTTCCATGACACTTAGAATTCTTCAATGTTGAATGTTAGTGGGAAATTAAGAAATTATCTTCGAGGGTTATGATTCAGCCACTGGTTTCGTAACCAGTGGCCTAATTTTAATATTATTTAATTTTGTTATTAAGAAATTAAATTGGATATATTGAGATGGATAATTAAATATAAGTGTATTATGTTAATTTAATATCATTAAGGTTAAGTATATTGGAGGAACTAAGATTTACCCCTAGGTTTGAACTGTAGTAAATTGATTATAGAATATATGAGTTTTTGGGTCTAGGCTAGACATAAAATAAATTTGAGTGTTTATAGACTCGTCAGCTTACAAGTTAACATATACTTGATAGATTGGAGAAGTTCGGAGGCAATAAGGAAAGGAAAGGCATTGAAGGACTAGTTTCTTGACTTCGATTCTTCGGTGGAGGTAGGTTATGGTTTTGATACTATTCGTAGTAAACTCTTAATAGCGAATGATATGTATTGGTAGTATTGTAAACCCTTCTATATGCTTAATTGTATGCTTGCATGAATGTGATTATATTGTGGTGATGAAATAAGCATGATGAAGCTATTGAATCCTAAATCTTGAAAGAAACCCTAATCTACTTTGTTAATGATGATGCCTTGGTATAAAAGAAGGCTTGATGAACTAAAGTAATGAGATTGATGATGCCTTGGTATAAGAGAAGGCTAATGAAACTAAAGTAATGAGATTGATGATGCCTTGGTATAAGAGAAGGCTTGATAAATTGATAGAATGAGATTAGTGGATCGGAGTGTCACGTTCCGACACATAGTATTAGTGGATCGGAGTGTCACGTTCCGACACATAGTATTAAGGGATCGGGTGTCACGAACCGACACGTAGAATTAGGGGATCGGAGTGTCACGTTCCGACACATAGTATTAAGGGATCGGGTGTCACGAACCGACACGTAGAATTAGGGGATCGGAGTGTCACGTTCCGACACATAGTATTAAGGGATCGGGTGTCACGAACCGACACGTAGAATTAGGGGATCAGAGTGTCACGTTCCGACACATAGTATTAAGGGATCGGGTGTCACGAACCGACACGTAGAATTAGGGGATCGGAGTGTCACGTTCCGACACATAGTATTAAGGGATCGGGTGTCACGAACCGACACGTAGAATTAGGGGATCGGAGTGTCACGTTCCGACACATAGTATTAGGGGATCGGGTGTCACGAACCGACACGTAGAATTAGGGGATCGGAGTGTCACGTTCCGACACATAGTATTAGGGGATCGGGTGTCACGAACCGACACGTAGAAGTAGGGGATCGGAGTGTCACGTACCGACACATAGAAGTAGGGGATCGGAGTGTCACGTACCGACACATAGTAGTAGGGGATCGGAGTGTCACGTACCGACACAAGAGGAAGAAAGATAATGAATCTGGAAAGGTGTTAATATACTCAATCTAATGAACCTAATTCCCAAATGAGTATGGTATTGAGGTTTGAGTCCTCATGGATGAACTTGATGGTACTTATTGATGATTATAGTACTTGTTGTTGCTACATGTTGAGTATTGTAGTTGACTTTATGATATTAACTGATATATACTGTTTCTATTTTGAGTTGGCCGATGATACCTATTCAGTACTTGTGTTTTGTACTGACCCCTACTTGTACGTTCCTTGTCTTTGTTATTGGTGGAGTGCAGCAAACGTGCCGTCGTCTTCAACTCAACAGTAATTCTAGCCAGTCTCCAGTACACCGGATTTCAGGTGAGCTAATGTTTCTAGCTTGGACTGATCTTCTTCTTCAGTCTTGATGCCTTGAACTTCCGGCATGGACTAGCCTTTTATTTATTTTAGTTCTTAGACATTTTTTAGTTTAGTAATTTGAGGATAGATTTTCTTGTGATGATGACTTCCAGATTTTGGGGAATAATAGATGTTGAGTTTTAGAAGTATTTAATTGATTTTCATTAATGATGAAGTCTTCCGCATTATATTCTGTTATTAATTGAAATGTTGGGTTTTGATTGGTTGGTTCGCTCACATAGGAGGGTAAGTGTGGGTGCCAGTCGAGGCTCGGTGCCCGTTTTGGGTCGTGACAAACTTGGTATCAGAGCCTTAGGTTCGTTGGTCTCATCCCACAAGAACGAGTCTAGTAGAGTCTTAAGGAACGGTAAGGGACGCCTTTACTTTTCTTTGAGAGGCTATAAGACTTTAGGAAAATTCCATTCTTTCATTCTTTCTTTCGTGCTACTACTTGAGTCCAATTGGTATCTAGGTGATACAAATTGGTATATGACCATCTTCATTCTATTTCGCAGATGGTTAGAACTAGAGCAACGACCACACCAGCGGCAACAACGGCACAACAAGAAACATCTGAGCCAGCCACTGGGGCTGTGGCTCGAGGAAGAACAACGGCGAGAGGCCGTGGGAGAGGTCGTGGGAGGACGTCCTCCAGAGGGAGAGGACGAGCCCCTAGCCCATCTGATGCTAGGGCGGTGACTCCTCCACCGACTGAGGAGGTAGTTAGAGAGGGTGAGGAAGGGGAAACTGAACAAGGGCAGAACGAGGAAATGCCACCCCAACCTACCCCAGAGATGATCAACCAGGTACTTGCTTATCTTAGCGGGCTATCCGATCAGGGTCAGGCACCCCCAGTGGTTTCTGCACCAACACCTCCGGTTTCAGAGATACGACATGCGGCTACTATGGCTCCCCGCATGGATGCATCATTGGGAATAGGCACATTTCCACGACTGACTACTGGGCCTATTATGACAAATGATCAGCATGAACTTTTCAGTAAGTTCTTGAAATTGAAACCTCCAGTCTTCAGGGTGCAGAATCTGAAGATGCTTATGATTTTCTGGTTGATTGTCATGAGCTACTACACAAGATGGGGATAGTAGAACGGTTTTGGCATTGAGTTCGTGAGCTATCAGTTCCAAGGGAACGCCAAAATGTGGTAGCGTTCACATGTTGAGTGTCAACCAACAGAGGCACCACCTATGACTTGGGAATCATTCTCTAGCTTGTTTATGGAGAAGTATATCCCAAGGACTTTGAGAGATAGGAAAAGGGATGAGTTCTTGAGTCTTGAACAGGGAGGATGACGGTAATGCATATGAGGCTAAATTTCGCGCACTATCCAGATACGCCACCCAACTTTGTTTCAGTCCACAAGAACGGATTCGCCGTTTCGTGAAGGGGTTGAGGTCAGAGTTGCGGATTTCAGCCTTACAGTAGCGGCTACGGCAACATCCTTCCAAGAGGTGGTAGACTTTGTAATAGAGGTGGAAGGAGTGAAGCCAGATGACTTCACCACGACATCGACATCAAAGAGGTTTCGAAGGGGAGGTGAGTTTAATGGTTCTTACTCTAGAGGGCCGAACTCCGGAGGTCACTCCGTTCGACCAATACAGTCTTCGCTACAGACTGTGGTTGGGGGTCCACCTCAGAACGGTCAACACTACTCCGAGAGACCTATGCCTGACTCCAGAGAGTGCTATGGATGTGGGGAGGTTGGACATATTAGGAGGAATTGTCCAAAACAGAGTTACAGACCCCCACTAGCTAGAGGTAGGGGTGGTCATGGTAGAGGCCGTTATTCTGGAGGGCGTGGTGGTCGAGGTAATGGTGGTCACCACAACGGCAGAGGTGATGGGCAAAACGGAGCCACTACTACACAACATGGTAGGGGCAACGGACAGACAAATAATGGGGCTCATTGCTACGCTTTCCCTGGGAGATCTGAAGCGGAGGCGTCTGATGCGGTTATCACAGGTAACCTTCTGATTTGTGATTGCATGGCTTCCGTGTTGTTTGATCCTGGATCCACATTTTCTTATGTATCTTCCTCATTTGCTAATGGTCTAAATTTGCATTGTGAATTACTTGACATGCCTATTCGTGTTTCTACTCCGGTGGGTGAGTCTGTGATAGTTGAAAAGGTATATAGGTCTTGTTTGGTGAATTTGTGGGGAGCAACACTTATGCAGATTTGGTTATTTTAGAAATGGGTGACTTTGATGTAATTCTGGGTATGACTTGGCTTTCTCCGAATTTTGCGATTTTGGATTGTAATGCTAAAACGGTGACGTTAGCCAAGCCTGGGGCAGATCCGTTAGTGTGGGAGGGCGACTACACTCCCAATCCGGTGCGTATCATCTCCTTTCTTCGTGCTAAGAAAATGGTGAGCAAAGGGTGTTTAGCTTTCTTGGCACATCTCAAGGATGACACTACTCAAGTACCTTCGATTGAGTCAGTTTTCGGTAGTCTGTGAGTTTTTGGATGTGTTCCCTGCAGATCTTCCTGGTATGCCACCAGATAGGGATATTGATTTCTGTATCGATTTGGAACCGGGCACTCGCCCCATTTCTATACCCCCGTATAGAATGGCTCCCGCGGAGTTAAGGGAGTTAAAGGCACAACTTCAAGAGTTATTGAGCAAAGGCTTCATTAGACCAAGTGCATCTCCTTGGGGTGCTCCGGTCTTTTTGTAAAAAAGAAGGATGGGAGTTTCCGAATGTGCATAGATTACCGACAGTTGAACAAAGTAACTATTAAGAACAAGTACCCATTCCTCGCATTGATGACTTGTTCGATCAGTTACAAGGTGCTTGTGTCTTCTCAAAAATGACTTGAGGTCCGGTTATCACCAACTGAAAATACGCGCAACGGATGTGCCAAAGACTGCTTTTCGAACTAGGTATGGGCATTATGAATTCGTGGTAATGTCTTTTGGTCTTACGAATGCCCCTGCTGCTTTCATGAGCTTGATGAATGGGATTTTAAGCCATATTTGGACCTCTTTGTGATTGTGTTTATTGATGATATACTGATATACTCCAAAAGTAAGAAGGAACATGAGGAGCATTTGAGAATGGTGTTAGAGTTGTTGAGAGAAAAAGCTTTATGCAAAATTCTCCAAGTGTGAGTTTTGGCTAGATTCAGTGTCCTTCTTGGGGCACGTGGTTTCTAAGGATGGAGTGATGGTGGATCCATCTAAGATTGAGACAGTGAAGAATTGGGTAAGACCTACAAACGTGTCAGAAATAAGGAGTTTTGTGGGTTTTAGCTAGCTACTACCGCCGATTCGTCAGGGATTCTCTTCTATTGCTTCCCAATTGACGAACTTGACTAAGCAAAATGTTCCATTCGTATGGTCAGATGAATGTGAAGAAAGCTTCCAGAAGCTTAAGACTTTGTTGACTACCGCGCCTATCCTCACCTTGCCGGTAGAGGGTAAAACTTCATTGTCTATTGTGATGCATCCTATTCTGGGTTGGGTGTGCAGTGCTAATGCAAGAGAAGAATGTGATTGCTTATGCTTCGAGGCATTAAAGGTGCATGAACGTAACTATCCGACCCATGATTTGGAGTTGGCCGCGGTAGTATTTGCATTGAAGCAATGGAGGCATTACTTGTATGGGGTTAAGTGTGAATTCTACACGGACCATCGTAGCCTATAGTATGTATTCACTCAGAAAGACTTGAACTTGAGACAGAGGAGATGGATGGAGCTACTGAAGGACTACGACATCACTATCTTGTATCATCCGGGAAAGCAAATGTTGTGGCAGATGCTCTGAGTAGAAAGGCCGGAAGCATGGGAAGTCTAGCTCATTTGCAAGCTTCTAGACGCCCATTGGCTAGAGAGGTGCAGATTCTGGCTAATGACCTTATGAGGTTGGAAATAAATGAGAAGGGAGGATTGTTAGCTTGTGTAGAGGCAAAATCTTCTTTTCTTGATCAGATTAAGGGGAAACAGTTTGATGATGAGAAGCTAAGTCGAATCCGAGATAAAGTGTTGCAAGGAGAGGCTAAAGAGGCAATAATTGACGAGGAAGGTGTTTTGAGGATTAAGGGAAGGGTGTGTACCCCGCATCGATGATTTATCACCACTATTCTTACAGAGGCTCATAGTTCCGGATACTCTATACATCCTGGTGCAACCAAGATGTATCGCGACCTAAAGCAACACTTCTGGTGGAGTAAGATGAAGCGAGATATTGTTGAGTTTGTTGCCAAATGTCCAAATTGTCAACAAGTAAAGTATGAACACCAAAGGCCGGAGGAACACTTCAGAGAATGCCCATTCCTAAATGGAAGTGGGAGAGAATCGCAATGGACTTTGTGGTTGGTCTTCCAAAGACCTTGGGTAAGTATGACTCCATTTGGGTGATTGTCGATAGGTTAACTAAGTCTGCTCACTTCATTCCTGTCAAGGTGACCTACAATGCAGAGAAGTTAGCCAAGATCTACATCTCAGAGATCGTTCGGTTGCATGGAGTTCCGCTCTCCATCATATCAGATAGAGGTACGCAGTTTACTTCTAAGTTTTGGAGAACATTGCATGCTGAATTAGGTACTAGATTGGACCTTAGTACTGCATTTCATCCTCAGACCGATGGTCAGTCTGAGCGAACGATTCAAGTGTTGGAGGATATGCTTTGCATGTGTGATAGAGTTTGGTGGCCATTGGGATAGCTTCTTACCTTTGGCAGAGTTTTCATACAATAATAGCTATCACTCAAGTATTGATATGGCTCCATTTGAAGCATTGTATGGGAGGAGGTGTAGATCTCCCATTGGTTTGATGCCTTCGAAGTTAGACCTTGGGGGACTGATCTGTTGAGAGATTCTCTGGAGAAGGTGAAAGCTATTCAAGAAAAGCTTCTGGCGGCGCAAAGTAGACAAAAGGAGTATGCAGACCGGAAGGTTAGAGACTTAGAGTTCATGGAAGGTGAACAAGTCTTGTTGAAGGTTTCACCCATGAAAGGGGTGATGCGGTTCGGAAAAAGGGGTAAGTTAAGTCCAAGGTATATTGGACCATTCGAAGTGCTTAAGAGAATAGGGGAGGCTTATGAATTAGCCTTGCCCCCAGGGCTGTCCGGAGTGCATCCGGTGTTTCATGTATCCATGTTGAAGAGATACCACGGAGATGGAAACTACATTATCCGTTGGGATTCAGTTTTGTTGGATGAGAACTTGACTTATGAAGAGGAACCGGTTGCTATATTAGACAGAGAAGTTCGCAAGTTGAGGTCGAGAGAAATTGCATCCATCAAAGTTCAATGGAAGAATCGACCGGTTGAAGAAGCTACTTGGGAGAAGGAGGCGGATATGCAAGAAAAATATCCACATCTGTTTACAGATTCAGGTACTCCTTTTCGCCATTGTTTTTCTTACTTTGATCGTTCGGGGACGAACGATGGGTAAATTGGTATCTATTGTAACGACCTGTTTAGTCGTTTTGAGCAGCAGATTTTTAATTCTGGAAAAACTGGCGGGGACGACGGGTGTCACGACGGACCGTCGTAGTCACGACGGCCCGTCGAGGAAGTTCGTTCCATGACACTTAGAATTCTTCAATGTTGAATGTTAGTGGGAAATTAAGAAATTATCTTCGAGGGTTATGATTCAGCCACTGGTTTCGTAACCAGTGGCCTAATTTTAATATTATTTAATTTTGTTATGAATAAGAAATTAAATATTGATATATTGAGATGGATAATTAAATATAAAGTGTATTATGTTAATTTAATATCATTAAGGTTAAGTATATTGGAGGAACTAAGATTTACCCCTAGGTTTGAACTGTAGTAGTAAATTGATTATAGAATTATATGAGTTTTTGGGTCTAGGCTAGACATAAAATAAATTTGAGTGTTTATAGACTCGTCAGCTTACAAGTTAACATATACTTGATAGATTGGAGAAGTTCGGAGGCAATAAGGAAAGGAAAGGCATTGAAGGACTAGTCTTGACTCGATTCTTCTTCGGTGGAGGTAGGTTATGGTTTTGATACTATTCGTAGTAAACTCTTAATAGCGAATGATATGTATTGGTAGTATTGTAAACCCTTCTATATGCTTAATTGTATGCTTGCATGAATGTGATTATATTGTGGTGATGAAATAAGCATGATGAAGCTATTGAATCCTAAATCTTGAAAGAAACCCTAATCTACTTTGTTAATGATGATGCCTTGGATAAAAGAAGGCTTGATGAACAAAGTAATGAGATTGATGATGCCTTGGTATAAGAGAAGGCTAATGAAACTAAAGTAATGAGATTGATGATGCCTTGGTATAGAGAAGGCTTGATAAATGATAGAATGAGATTAGTGGATCGGAGTGTCACGTTCCGACACATAGTATTAGTGGATCGGAGTGTCACGTTCCGACACATAGTATTAAGGGATCAGGTGTCACGAACCGACACGTAGAATTAGGGGATCGGAGTGTCACGTTCCGACACATAGTATTAAGGGATCGGGTGTCACGAACCGACACGTAGAATTAGGGGATCGGAGTGTCACGTTCCGACACATAGTATTAAGGGATCGGGGTGTCACGAACCGACATGTAGAATTAGGGGATCGGAGTGTCACGTTCCGACACATAGTATTAAGGGATCGGGTGTCACGAACCAACACGTAGAATTAGGGGATCGGAGTGTCACGTTCCGACACATAGTATTAAGGGATCGGGTGTCACGAACCGACACGTAGAATTAGGGGATCGGAGTGTCACGTTCCGACACATAGTATTAGGGGATCGGGTGTCACGAACCGACACGTAGAATTAGGGGATCGGAGTGTCACGTTCCGACACATAGTATTAGGGATCGGGTGTCACGAAACCGACACGTAGAAGTAGGGGATCGGATTGTCACGTACCGACACATAGAAGTAGGGGATCGGAGTGTCACGTACCGACACATAGTAGTAGGGGCTCGGAGTGTCACGTACCGACACAAGAGGAAGAAAGATAATGAATCTGGAAAGGTGTTAATATACTCAATCTAATGAACCTAATTCCCAAATGAGTATGGT
This sequence comes from Solanum peruvianum, assembly GCA_027705065.1. Taxonomy (NCBI): domain Eukaryota; kingdom Viridiplantae; phylum Streptophyta; class Magnoliopsida; order Solanales; family Solanaceae; genus Solanum; species Solanum peruvianum. The sequence continues at coordinate 16,307,845 of JAKWJD010001762.1, read as the reverse complement.
ATTGAGGTTTGAGTCCTCATGGATGAACTTGATGGTACTTATTGATGATTATAGTACTTGTTGTTGCTACATGTTGAGTATTGTAGTTGATTTATGATATTAACTGATATATACTGTTTTCTATTTTGAGTTGGCCGATGATACCTATTCAGTACTTGTGTTTTGTACTGACCCCTACTTGTACGTTCCTTTCTTTGTTATTGGTGGAGTGCAACAAACGTGCCGTCGTCTTCAACTCAACAGTAATTCTAGCCAGTCTCCAGTACACCCGGATTTCAGGGTGAGCTAATGTTTCTAGCTTGGACTGGATCTTCTTCTTCATGTCTTGATGCCTTGAACTTCGGCATGGACTAGCCTTTTATTTATTTTAGTTCTTAGACATTTTTAGTTTAGTAATTTGAGGATAGATGTTCTTGTGATGATGACTTCCAGATTTTGGGGAATAATAGATGTTGAGTTTTTAGAAGTTATTTAATTGATTTTCATTAATGAGTTTAAGTCTTCCGCATTATATTCTGTTATTATATTGAAATGTTGGGTTTTGTATTGGTTGGTTCTCTCACATAGGAGGGTAAGTGTGGGTGCCAGTCGCGGCTCGGTTTTGGGTCGTGACAACGGTAGTAATAATGGATCGGAGTGTCACGTTCCGACACGTAGTAGTAGTGGATCGGAGTGTCACGTTCCAACACGTAGTATTAGGGGATCGGAGTGTCACGTTCCGACACGATAGTAATAATGGATCGGAGTATCACGTTTCGACACGTAGTATTAGGGGATCGGAGTGTCACGTTCCGACACGTAGTATTAGGGTACCGGAGTGTCACGTTCCGACACGGTAGTAATAATGGATCGGAGTGTCACGTTCCGACACGTAGTATTAGGGGATCAGAGTGTCACGTTCTGACACGGTAGTAATAATGGATCGGAGTGTCACGTTTCGACACGTAGTATTAGGGGATCGGAGTATCACGTTCCGACACGTAGTATTAGGGGATCGGAGTGTCACGTTCCGACACGTAGTATTAGGGGATCGGAGTGTCACGTTCCGACACGTAGTATTAGGGGATCGGAGTGTCACATTCCGACACAATAATAATAAAAAGAAGAAATCTTGAATTATGTTAATATACTCAAATTCGAAGAAACTAATTCCCAGATGAGTATGGTGTGGAGGCTTGAGTTCTCATAGGTGTGCTTGGTGTTGTTGCCAATGGTTCTTGTACTTGTTAAATGTCACCTGTTAAGTATTGTGGTTGATTTTATATTATTATTCAGTATATATTGCTTTCTATTTTGAGTTGGCCGATGATACCTACTCAGTACGTGTTCCTTGTACTGACCCCTACTTGTAATTTTCTTCTTGTCATTTGTGGAGTGCAGCAAACGTGCAATCGACTTCGACTCACCCTCAACTCTAGCCAGTCTTCAGCACATCAGATTTCAGGGTGAGCTATTACTCCTAGCTCGGACCGGATTCTCTCCTTCATGTCTTGAAGTTCGGACATGGACCATCTCTTTTACTTATTTTAGCTTCTTAAATTCTCTTAGATTTAGAAATTCGAGGATAGATGTTCTTGGTGTGATGACTTCCAGATTTTGGGAATAATAAGTATTAAACTTTAGAAGTTATTTAATTGATTTTGTTAATGAGTTTTGGATCTTCCGCATTATTTGTTCTATTCATAATTGATATATTGGTAAATGTTGGGGTTTAGATTTGTTGGTTTGCTCACCTAGGAAGATAAGTGTGGGTGCCACTCGCGGCTCGATTTGGGTCGTGACAATACGAAAAAACGTCACATCCCTAAATTATACCAGAAAATATATCCAACCTACAACAATCGATGGGATCTAGTGACAGAAACATACAAAGGGGAAATTTTTTCTAGTTTTCTTATTAGAATACGATTGAATCCTAGGGTTCTCTTGGGAAAGGGACAAAGAGGAAGAAACCATACCCTTTCTATCGTTCAACACTATTTCATAACTGATCCAGTTCACTTCCAACTCCCACAAAATCAATGCCTCACCACCGAAATCTCAAGCACAACCCATCGAGAAATTTTCTTTTGTTTTTCATTTTTAGACTAGTTTTTCTTGTAAGCTTTAGTGTTCAAGTTCTTCAAGAGTGATGAACTATTAATTTATTTTCTTTTACTGATAAAATAACATTAGAAAGAGAGTGGAGAAACGTGAGAGAAAGTTTAGGAGTAGAAGTTTTAGGTGAAGACTTAGTCAAACGAGGACTCCTTGTCATTTAAATAAAAAAAATCTGATTTTCTAAGTCTTAAGTGAGATAACTAACCTTACCTTACTTAAATAAAACAATTAACTACCAATTAATTCAACGTAATATTGCTTCCACCAAGGATCGAACCCAGGTGAAGCCTAAGTCGTGAAACCGGTCAATCGGGTTGACCCACCCAAACCATCCACTTATTACATTAAATAATTACTTCATTAAATACTTAGGGTAATCAAAATACTACCCTTAGCCTGGAAAAGACACTTTTACCCCAAGACCCTCCAAACCTAAGATTACCCCTTTCAAGTACGGTTAAGACTCATCCGGGTGAATCTTAATATTCGGATGCCCTACATAGCTTAACCCAACCTTTACTAGCTCAACTAACTCACCAAGTTGGTTGTCTTTGATGGTGCATAGGTTTTGAGGTCTTGTTCAAGGCTCATCAAGCCGTGTGAACCCGTTTAAATCTAGGCATTCTAGGTACGTTTAGGCATTACTTCATATAGTCATTTTCGGGTTGCAAAATTAATGTTGAAGAAAACCACTCACATATATAAATAAGATATATAATACCCTTCAAACCACCATAATAATTTGCAATTTTATTTAATTTATAACAATATAATATAAAAAGGACCACCAAGTTCCAATCAGTAGCTTGAGTTGGAGATTACAATACATAAACCAAAAACAATTCTGCATTTGTTTTGTAAAAGTTTTGTCCTATACGGCAAATGATTATTCCCATTGTTAAATTAATAATCCTACAATATACGTTCTTATAAAAAAAAAAAGAGGTTACAATTCAGTTGATTCTTTGACTGATGCACAATAGCTCCAAATTGGTTTCGTTCCATGCCGGTTTGCCTCGATCTCCTATTTCACTCTTTTCTTTTCTTCTATAAATTATTTACTATCCTAATTATTAAAGACTAAATAAAAATAGTTAAAGTGGTACATCATTAATTCAAATGTTAATTTCCTTAACCACCAACGAAATAAATTATAAATATTACCCCTTACTTATATAATTGTTTTTAATAATAATACAAAATATACATTTAGAATTCATCGAAAAATTCTTTAATGAAATAAAAATCTCTAGCACTCAAATTATAAACTGGATCGTTACATTAGAAACCAATTTACCCCTTGTTCGTCCACGAACAATCAAATGAACGTGTGGGTAAGAAAGGGTACCTCATCTGTAACGACCCTTTTGATTGTCATCAGTACCAAAACTCTTTAGTTCATAAAATACTTTTCGATATAATCTGAAGGGAGTATTTTGGATCATTTGTACCTACAATTATGAATTTAGTGAGGTAGTTTTAATAATTAATTTAGTTGGTAGATATTTATCAAATAAATAAATATTATTAGTTGGTGACTAATGGGCTAAGTCCACAATATATTTATGAGATATAATATTGATGTAGTAATTCATAATTATTTTCCCTAAATAACTTGAAGTATCAGGAACAACAATCGTGGAACGAAGGCACTATGCGTGAAAGAAACCGAATAAAAGGGCATTCAGGTACGAAGAATTCTAAACCTTTCATGGTGTTTGTACAGAGGGGTATTAATAATTAGTAAACATAATCCATTAGTTGATCATAGAAAATAGTTTTGTTGAGTTGTGGATTGATCACGGTGTTGGTGGATTTTTATTTTCCATTTTATTATTTTTAACTTGTATTATTATGGTTAGTAACATTTGATATACTATTAATAAGATAAGAATGGTACGAGGGTATAATGTGCTAGTGAATGAAATTGAGAACAAGTGTTAGTGATGAAATTTAATGATAATGAAAAAGAAGGAAAGTTAACTGGGGCCAAGAATATTATTATTATATATTGTAGGCAACATGTATGTGTATGTTTTTGGTTGTACAGTGCACTGTAAGTGCACAAATTAGTGCTGAGTGGCACTGGTTTCATTACCAGTGGCTTCAATCTTCCGGTATTAATATATTGTTCTAAGATTATAAATTATGTGTTGATATGTTGAGATAGGAAAATAAATATTTGGTGTATCGTTTAAATTCCATTCAAGTTATGCACATATACTTGATAGATTGGAAAGGTTCAGAAGCATTGAGGAAAGTAAAAGCATTGGAGAAGAAGTTTGCTTGACTTTTGTTCTTCGGTGAAGGTAGGTTATGGTTTATTTCTATTTAATAGATAAAGTCTCGATAGCGGTTGATATGTATTGAGTATATTGTGAAGTTTCATATGTACTTGATTGTGTGGTTGTATGTCTTGGTGGTATGGTTGGACTAAAATTCTGAGACTATTGAATTTATAATCTTGAACCCTCTCTATTAAGATGACTCCTTGAATAAAGAACGCTTGATGAAATAAATTGATGAGATAATTAGATCGGAGTTTCACGTTCCTTGACGGTATTATTGGATCGGAGTGTCACGTTCTGACACGGTATTATGGGATCAGAGAGTCACGTTCTGACAGGTATATGGGATCGGAATCTCACGTTCCGACAAGATAACATTTAAGGAAATGAATCTTGATTTAGCTTAATATACTCAATCTCAAAGAACCCACTTTCCAAATGAGTGTGGTGTGGAGGCATGAGTCCTCATAGGTGTGCTTGATACTGTGATCGAGTGTGTACCTACTATGATGTTGTTGTACTACTTCGTGGTGTTTGTTGCCTTCCACCTTTTGAGTATTGTAGTTTATTTTATATTATTATTATTCAATATATATTAGTTTCTATTTTAGGTTGGCCGATGATACCTACTCAGCACATGTTCCTTGTACTGATCGCTACTTCTATTTTCTTTGTTGTTCTTCTGTGGAGTGCAACAAGTGTACCATAGACTTTTACTCGCCCTCAGCTCTAGCCAGTCTCCAGCACATCAGAGTTCCAGGTAAGCTATTACTTTTACCTTATACTGGATTCTCTCATTCACGTCTTGATGTCCTTGAACTTTGGACACAGACCACCTTATTTACTTATTTTAATGCCTTAAAATATTCTTAGACTTGGTATTTAAGAAAAGATGTCCTTGATATGATGACTTTAAGATTTTGGGAATAATTAGTGTCAGGCTTTACAAGTTTATTGGGAAGTGATACATTAATAAATTTTGAACTTCCACATTTTATTGGTATTCGTAGTTTAATTATTGATCGATGATGGGGTTTAGATTTCCTGGTTCACCCACTTAGGAGGTTAAGTGTGGTTGTCACACACGATTTGATTTGGATCGTGACATCATCTTTCAACGATTCCTTCAGAATATAAATACCCACTGTTTCATCTCCAGAAGTGTCAAACCAACAAACAAGAGACCTACACCTCTTCCCATACAATTTCTCAAATGGTGACATCTCAATACTCAAATGATAATTCTTGTTGAATGCTAGCTCAACTAAAAACAAAACTATTCTCAATTAGACTTTTCAACTAACAGAATCTTCCACTAGATTTTGACACAACCATCAGGACGAATATTTTCTAACATAACCATGCTAAAATTAGGAATCACTATTGGTTACAATCAGTATTTAACCCGAACCAACCATCACACACTCGTAATTCATCAACCATCACAGAACATATAAATATTACATCCTCATAATATAATATTTTCTCGAGCTTAAGCTATAAAATTATGATCTTTAGACATCAAATAATCGTCAAGGAGTAATGAAATCATCCAATCCAAAAATAGAAATGATCATGTAATCAACATCCAATCACACACCCAATAATACAAAACTTCTAACAACACTAATGAAATACTAGATTAGTAGCTATTATAGACAAATCTTAATCATGATAAAACTAGACCTAATGTCCCTCAAATTCAATCACACATACCTAAAACATGATATCGATGATGAGATAAATCTTCAGTGTATTGAGTAATTGTAAATTTTCATGGTAGTTCTCCTATATAATCTCATAGGAATGTTGTATGATTAGAATCACTAGCATGCTTCTACTATCTTAAACAACACCAAATCTTTCATAATTAGATCGAATAAGTCTAACTAAGGATGAAACTCTATCAGGAAGACAATCACAGAATATGTACATCTGATCCCCTACAAGGGACTCCCCTATAGAAGCGAAAACACACACAAACAGACAAAATGAATCGAACTCTAAACTACAACTGGAATGAAGTAGCTGGTCACATAAGAATGCACATAACCAAGATCAAATATCTCTAGATAGTACTTCCGTAATTCCCAAATAAAATTTTTTGTTCATCTGATTCTATCTCTTTGATTTTCTAGTTACCCAGAATCACCAATTTAGTCCCTATTATTATTGCAAACATGCTTGGCTTATCGAACCCCACATTCGTTTAAGTCAACACTCATAATAATAAAAAAACATCATAACTACACCGATCATCTGCCTTACTCTCAAACCATTATTAGTCAAAGTATCCTTACCAAATACTTGTTCAAACTATGGCTATCTATTTTTATTTAAGCATTTCATGACAAATACGAGTCCCAAACAAGGCTAATAGCACTAATTTCAAATGTGATAGTACCTTTTCACTGAGACAAAACTATTAAATCATACCACAGTCAACTCCACACCATTTCACATACCATGATTAAGGTACCATTTTAAACAATTATATATGTCAGGCCAACACTTAGGGAAATTCTTTGTCTCTCAAATTATTCTGTATACTATAAGTTCATAACCTCTATTCACCATCCAATGTCCATGTAACACATCTTAACATTCTATGTACTCCCATCAATAGAGCAATATTAACCCAACTCTATTCTTAATAACCATGTAGTATTATATGTCACCTTTTAAATAATTCTTCAGTCATCTATCCTATTTTGAGAAATCTAACCCTATGTAAAATACTAAATTTTCATAACTCACTATTTTTCACCCAAATCAAAGCTCAATCTTTATAAAAAGCGAAGATTAATTCCTAGTATATATGTACCGAAATAGTTCACATCTCACCGTCATATCTAAACTAATAGGCAAAATATATACAACTTTCAACTATACCCCAAGGATTTATACGAGAGTTATCATTATGGAATATTTTAAATATTTCGATCCTTCAATATTTCAGACTCTTATTTATTTTTCTAGCTCTCTTACCGAACTCATCCTTGTACCAACAAAAAAAACCCTTCCTTAGGCCTATTAACTTTGCTAATCATATGTTTAATATTTAACGTAAACCATATATTATTTATTTTGATTTTACCTCACAAATTCATACCTTTATAAAACATACCACCACAAAATAGATTCGAAATAAACCGTTTGAATTGTTAATTGAACAATGTAACTCAGTCTCCTTATCTATAAACATGACTGATACCTTGAACATTTTTATGAATTTACATATCGTAACTTATCGTTGATCGCCTCTTCATCGATCTTATCACATCCTTCGCTAAAAGCTCGACGCAACTATTAATAAACTCAAAATCACAAGAGAACTTCTCACCACACTCGAGTTGAGCGTATGTACACTCCTTTCTTAAGTGTTATTCGATATATTTTAACCAATTTGATAAACATGTGACACTAAAACCATGACCATATTAAAGAATATGAAACCATATGTCTCAGAACACAATTCTAGACCTCCAAAAGATACCTCTTTATCCCTTGCAATTAGTGAAAATCTTGTTCTTACCTCTTTATGAAGACTGCATTATATCCCATAAATTATTTTTCCATTATGACTCTAATTTTTTAAATTCAATTCAAGTTGTGTCTCCAAATCTCCTAAAAACTTTCCATACAACCACATTATCATCAAATAATAAATAAGTACAACATTAGATGCTCACATATCGTTAATATTGTACAAAACTCGTTTAACCAACATCCTTATTATATATTTTCATCTCAATCACACTCCATCACCAACCATTTATCATCATTGCAAACTATTATCACCTCTATTGTCTTAAATTAAGATTTCTCTTATTAAATACTGTATTAAAAAACCTCATAATACAAACTATAAATATAATGCCTCTACAATTTTAATGCAAGCACCACCCAAACACAACTCTTGTTTGGAATCAAAACATTTGATATTTCGGTCATCATAATCCAATCTCCACCTTTCAAATCAATAAACAAGATGTCAGAAACATTTAGTTGAAATTTTACGCGATCCAACGGTTAGTTAATTGAGAAACACGATCTGAAGGTTGCTGGTCGGAGAAAAGGTATGCAACAAAATAAATTTTTTCTTATGTTTTCTCTCTTGATTAAAGATCTCTCAAAACATCTCTTATGTCCTAATGTCTTTCAAGGAGAATAGTAATGAGTAGTTCAATTTTTCTCTTAATGCCATCCTCTATTTATACAATTGTGCTTTTCCTTACAAAGTCAAAATCAATTACAAATAGGATTACAATTCCAATTCTTTTTCTACTAGAATTGGAAACCAAATAAAGAGAATAATTTCAATCCTTTTTCAAGTAGAGTTAGGCCTAGTGTCCAACTCTTAAGCAAATACTAAATTCGATATCAAAACCAGTGAAACACTTTCAATACTTTGTTGCCACTAAAAGTCATTCTAAATGAGAATTTTGGATACTAGTACAACAAACATAAATCATATATGTCACATATCACTTTCTCTTTTAACCATCATGCTTAGGTAGACCTTTTCATCATAAAGAAGTGAACCTTTTCCTCGACATGACACCTCAAACTTAGTTATACCAATTAAATTTAAGGACAAACTCAATTTATAAGCATTTTCTTCTAAAATCTTCTATTTAATTCACCCAAGTATAATCAATAGGACTTTCTTTCCCTATAAGTTTGTCACCCTAGTTTCAATATACCTTTTGAAGCTTAAGATAAAATGGTCATTCCTCATTCAAAACCCTCAAGAAGTATTTCCCAATCTAAATGCTTTAGTACCATACAAAAGATCCACCAATATAATACATCATACCTACCGAGAAGATCATATCCAAATATGTCAGACATTTCTATCATTAAATGAATCTAAAATATTATTAAATTAATTCTTGTATCAAGTTGATGACAAAAATAATACACATCATAACTTTAACCAAGCAAACATCGATATTATTCTAGTAGTCGTATCATGACCTATTTTTTTATATATTCACTTAATCTATTAAATCGTAGTAGAGATTCGGCCCTCAATTGACTCAAAAAAATTTCATTAGTCACTAAGCATTACATATATCTTATGAGAACTTTCCTAACTCTGTTTTTCAAAGTAATGATATTCAGTACCTAGCCTTTCCTTAGGAACATTTTGAATGTTGTCACCTTGGTAAAGTCATATTGCTTCACCCCATATACCTCATATACATTGAAGTATACTTTTCTATAAGAAGCCAGAAATTCTATCCATGAAGAATAGGGGTTTCAACTTTAAGAACTTAATAAAAAGACCATTCTAGTAACTAGTAATTACATGTCTATAGTGATTCATGGAAATATATCTATTTTTAAGGACACATACTCTCTTGCTGGTGTTGGTGTTTCCAATTGTATAACTCTAATAGTAATCATATGCGAAATAGAGTGATGAAGGTCAGATACCAATTTGTATCACCGAGATACCAATTGGACTCAAATAATAGCACAAAAAAATGAAGGAATGAAGTTTTCTTAAACTCTTATAGTCTCTCAAAGAAAAGTAAAGGCGTCCCCATACCGTTTTGCAAGACTCTACTAGACTTGTCCTTCTGTGATGAGATCACTAAAATTAGTGCTCTGATACCAAGTTTGTCATGATCCAAAATGAGTCATGAGTGACACCCGCACTTAACCCCGAGGTGGGAGAACCAAAGAATTTAACCCCAACTTACAAACTACAAGCATAATGCGGAAGCTTACAAACTTACTAAATTTCTTTTCCCAAAACATGAAAGTCATCACAACAAAGACATCTAATATCAAATTACTAAGTCTAAGTGCCTATTTTGCTCAGCTTAAAAGCTGGTCAAACTGACTTAAAAGCTGGTTTTTGACTTATTTAGCTGTTTGGCAATACTCAAAATAACTTATTTTAAGTTAAAAAAAACTTATTTTAAGCCAAAAGTTAAAAGCTGGGGTGGGAGTGTTTTTTTGTTTAGCTTATAAGCTGTTTTAAGTTGACCATTTTTTTATCTTTTTGCTCTTAATATTTTTATACAATCTCCAAATTACCCATATAACCCTAACATTTCTTTCTTCTATTTTTCCATTTTCACGTTTGACATAACAACTTCAGCACTTTTATCCAAACGCATAACTGCTTATTTTAAAAATAAGTTTCAGCACTTTTAAAAGTATTTTTTTAAAGCTGCTTTTATTAAGCCCATCCAAACGGGCCCTAAGAGTATCAAAAACACGAAAATAAATGAAATAAAGTAATCCGCGTCCGAAAACTAAGTACATTAGGTAATGAATGAGAGAATCCAAACCAAGATCGAATTAATAGCTCACCCTTGAACCTGATATGTCGAGTCTTGATAGAACTTAAGGCGATTCGAATTCGTCAGTACACTTGCTGCACTCCATATAAGGAAAACAAAGAAAATTCATGTAGAGCTTAGTACAAGGCAACATCTATTGAGTATCTACTATACTAAGAATCATTGTATAGTTATAAGCAACAAACAACATGAATAAGTGACAACTAAAGCAAGTACTCAATCACAATATCAAGCACACATGAGGAATGTTGCCTCCACACCACATTTGATGGGAAATGTACTCACTGTGATTTAGTTTTAAATTAATTTGATATTCTTTTCCTTTAATGTTATTGTGTTGAAATATGACATTCCGATCCATTTATGCCATGTCAGAACGTGACACTCTTATCCAATTATACTACGTCGGTACGTGACACTCTGATCTAATTATACTGTGTCGGAATGTGACACTGCAATCCAATAATGTTGTATCAGAATGTGTCACTCGATCCAAGAATACCGTGTTAGAATGTGACACTCCGATCCAAGAATATTGTGTCGAAACGTGACAGTCCAATTCAAGAGTACCATTAATTTATACTTTATTATCACAACCTTTAATTCATTTTTATATTAATTCATTAAGTCTTCTTTATTCAATGCATCACTTCGATAAAGAGGTTCAAGATTATAACTTTCACGGTCTCAGGATTTCAGACGAATCACAAAACAGATTACCAAGCCACAAAATCAAGTATATAGAAAACTTCACAATTTTATTCAATGAATATAAATCACCATTAAGAGTTCTCTATCAATTAGAATAAACCATAACCTACCTTCACTTAAGAACCAAAGTCAAACAAGCTACTTCTCCAATGCTTTTTCTTTCCTTAATGTCTTTGAACCTTTCCTATCTATCAAGTGTGTATTCATACTTTGTAAGTTATAGGTCTATATACAACCAATAGGCCAAAGTTATAACCAATTTCCCAAAATGTTACCAAATCAATAGAGCGAACCCCTATACCTATACACTGACACTCTAATTGTCCAATTCTTTGCATCATTACTTTTTGACCTAACTTTTCTCTCAACATTTTCATCCAGAAGAAAACACTATACATATGCAAACTTCCCATTTATAATACACTACTTTCTAATCCATTTAAACTTAGGCCATTGGTTATAAAATCAGTGGCGCTACTTTCTAATCCACGTACCAAACTTAATGTTGAAGAAAGCCACTCACATATATAAATAACATACATAATACCCTTGAAACCACCATAACAATTTGCAATATTATTTAATTTATAACAATACAGTATAAAAAGGACCACCAAGTTCAATCAGTATCTTGAGTTGGAGAACACAATACATAAATCCAAAACATATGTTTTCTTAAAAATTTGTCCTATACGGCCAATGATTATTCCCATCATTAAATAACTAATACTACAATATATGTTCATAATTATATACAATACATGAGGGTTACAATTCAGTTGATTCTTTAACTGATGCACAATCGCTCCATATTGGTTTCGTTCCATGCCGCTTTCTCTCGGTCTCCTATTTCCCTCTTTTCTTTTCTTCTACACATTATTTACTAACCTAATTATTAAAAAAATAATTATAAAAATAGTGAAGGTTTTCAACCATTAATTCAAATGTTATTTTTCTTAACCACCAACTATATAAACTATAAAAATTACACCTTACTTATAGAATTATTGTTAAGAATAATCCAAAATATACATTTAGAATTTATAGAAAGATTCTTTCATGAAATAAAAATCTCTAGTACCCAAACGATAAAATGGTTTATTACATTTAGCGACTTAAATTGAAACTGATCTCGTGAGGTCAATAAATACCGACTTCCAGAGGTTTAAATTGAATATCGACCAAGCTTTTTCCGGCCTAAGCTGGGAAGTTGGTTTTTGATTGGTATTTCAGGAATATCGACCTCTGGAGGTTGGTATTTTAAGGTCGGTTTTTTAGTAGTGGATTATTTATGTTGCTATTGATAATTATGGATAGTTTTAATAAAGGAAATTCCATGAACCAATGTCTTCTCAAATTCTCTAAAATTTACCATAAAGTGGGTGTATTGATTTTGAGTTAATGGTTATAGAATTGTGTTTGAATTGGTGTAGGTTTTTCATAGATAATATTATTTATGTTGAATTGTGAAGATTTGATATTGAATTGAATGATATGATATTTAAGCATAGAATGGGAAAATAGTGATCTGATCTTTATGTTGATTATTCGATCATGTTTTACTTAAATGAATAAATGAATTGTACTATTATCTATGATAATTTTTTTGTGAAATTTGGAGAATGAAGGAACGGTGATTGTGTCTATTGGACGATGATATGTTGACCCAATTCCCTTACTTATGTGAAATTTATAATAGAATTTCTCTTGTGTGGTATGGTCCACTTATGGTGGTGGTGATTATTTGTTACATATGTTATGTGAATTGTAGTACTATCTTGTTATGGTACATGTTAAGGTATATGTGAAGTTGGTTATATGAAGTAATGTGATTATGAATAAGGTAAAGGATGATGTGATACATGTGTGATCTTGTATAATGTGGGAATAATGTGATGAATAGTGTCATTCTATAATGTTCATGTGATGATGATGTTCTATGAGGGTCCTTACATGTTGGTATGCCGTCTTGTTTAGGTGGACCTAGTTGCCCCTACTTGATACATAAATGCTTCTAGATTATGAACTCTTGGACTTGGTAGAATTAGTTGTCTTCTTCTTGATGTATGAAAGTAATGTGAATGTGATCTTTTGACTTGGTAGGCTTAGGAACCTTTTTGATGTATGAATGAATGAATGATTGTCTAGGATAGGTAAAACTATACTAGGGGACCTTCTATGAAAGACTAATATGTAACATTAAATATGAAAATAATGTTAAGAATGTGAAATGTAAAAAATGAATAGATGGTCTACATAGAAGCCTTAAAGTGGCAGACCCATAATAAGTCCCCTTCTTGAGTTCAAAGATGGACTTAGAGGTAGGTTGGTTGGAACGACATGAAACCATCAATTAGAAAGTCATAAGCGCTATCCTAATGAACGGTGATAGGCAACCCTTGTTGACCCCTTCTTGGTAATGGTATTGTGAGTAGGCAGGACTTAGAAATAATGCCTTCTCTTACACTCTTATCTGAATAAACATACTCTATAAGAACCAAGTCAAATAACCAATTGGATATATTTGTGGTAGTAGATCTACTTGAGAATGAGAGTAGAGTACAAAGAAACCATTGATATCTCTTAAACCATGTGCCTACATGGGATATGTCCTAGTTCTACCCTTGGAAAGTAGAACTCCTTCCAGGGTGTGGGGTCTTATGACACTAGGTTCCATACCTAGGTAGTATGGTATATGTCGATTAGTACCTATTCTCATCAGGTGGGATGTGCACTCTAGTAGTTGGATAGGTTCTATGACGTGTACGTAGTAGTATGGGATGCCATCTATACATGACCTAAGTAGATGCTAAAGTCAGTTCCGTAGGTTTCTCCAAGACCATTTTGTGAAGTCCTCTAATTGAATGATTTGCTTCTAATTGACTTGTGTAATCTATGTTTTCTTTAAGATAGTATCTTGAATAGAAAGGTTCATATCTAGGGTTTCTTTGAGGAACACTTAGGTGTGTTTGAAAAGGGTGTATGGGTGGTCTCTTCATCCCTTACTTAGGTGTTCCTAAAGTAGCCTTAGGTAGAGAGTCTAAATGAAGAAAGGTTACTTGATGAATATGGACATAAGTGTATATGTTTATATTACTTGAAAATGACCTTTTTCTGAATGTCGACTGGTGTTATTTCTTTTAAACTCTTATGATGAAGGATTTTATCAAAACGACATGAAAGCCTTTTTATCTACTAAATGTCCGTTTAAGCATAGTTTTTGCATGGTCTCCATACTTAGCGATTAAATGTGCTGACCTCCTTTTTCCCTTTTGGACTTAAATGTAGGGATTGGATATATGGTATGATATGGAGGTTGATTAGGTTTCAAAGTGGTTGAAGATAAAGACTTGGTCAGTCCTCGTAGATTTGAGGGAACTTCATGTTCCTTTGCGTCGTTTAGTCTTTCTCTAGGCTTTGTATGGGCTTAGTACCAATGTTGTATTCCAAAGTATGATATGGTTTGTGAGACATGCATGTGTTATAGTTAAATGATTAAAAGTCTTCCACTTTTTTTGTTAACAAAAATGTTCTTCGTGTGTGAAGGAAGTTTTAAATTCTTGCTTATTCGAGTATCGTATGCAATGAAAGATCCATGTGGCTTATATGAGACCTCTAAGAGGTGGAATTTACTAGTAAAGGGGTACTCCCAGGTCATTACAGTAGTAAATGTGTTAATACAGAAAAAGAGTTTTAATATCGTCCCCATGATTTTATTTTATGTCTACCACACTTTAATTGACTGCCAAAAAAGGAAAAGTTTCTTTGAAGGATGTGAAAATTTCTTCATACCGACCTAATAAGGTTGCAAGGTTTATTCAAGAACAGAGCAATTACATTATAAGTCATGCCAAAAGGGTAGAGAAATATAGATGTCAAGAAGGGGTCAATTCTTGGGTGGAGTGTTTTTGGTTGCTAATGGAAGGAATGATCAGTTTTAATTATCCTTGCTTCCCTTGGGAAGAATTCATACACATGTTTTCTTCTTACCTTTTTTATTTTTATTGTCGATGTGTTTTAGGGGTGTGCAACCAAAAGTAATAATGCGGGTTCCGCATTTGTAAGGTAGGCATCAATTTTTACGTATTATGGTGAGTATGAAAAATTTTGTGTTCGAAGTTCAGATGGAAATCCCTCTTCTGAAAGGATTCGCGCAAAATATTTGGGATGTTTGCATAGTCATAAGAATATGAATGGTGGTTACAGAGCGACACATGGGAGAATCTCACCCTAAATACTCTTATTGCCTTGAAAAATAATATCCACTACAGGTTAGGCTGGAGAAATCCATAAAAAAACAATAGACGATGAGTATGAGATAAAACTAAAAGTTGAGTTTGCTATATGCGATTACCATTCTGAAAATAAGGTGTTAAGAGAAGAACTAGAGCTCGCTAGCGACGATCTAACCCAACAACAAGTATAATTCGAAGAGGAATGTAACACCCCAAAAATGAATTAGGGAAAGATATAGCCTAACATGTGGGTCCATGAGCTTATATAAAGGGTTAAATATGATGTTTAGAATCAATTTGTAGAGTTTGATAGTGTTTGGAAGTGAAACGTCTAAGAACGTCTGGTGACGTTTGAATGTTAGCCTTAAGACGTGCTAGTGTGACTTAGTATGTTTCATGAGGTTTAAAGTTGATTTTGGGGTTCATATTGATAGGTATTTTTCCTATCACCTAAAAGGATGTATTTAGAGTGGAAACATCCAAGCACGACTCCCCAAAGTACCCTTAAAAAGGTCCTGAAAGGGGAAACAAAACATTACCTATAAACTGCCTGGGAAGTGTTGATCGATAAGGTAATTGATGCCTCATGTTTTGGTCGATGCCCATCGATGGTGAGGGGTAGGTCTACACTTAGCTTCCTGAGCTTAAGACCTATTTCAGGAGTCTCTGACTAAGACAATGGCTTTCTAGGATGGCATATCATCTAGTCGATACCCCATCGATGCCCACCATTGATGAAGCCTTCAATTTTGCACGGTCACTGTTAAGTGAAGGGGTCAATTGGGAAATTCACCCCACATCCAAATAAATACATGGGTGGTTAAATTAGGTGCTTTTAGGTATTTTTGGAGTATTTATGTAAGGACCCTCAAAATGAATTAAGGTTATCAGATCCTAACATGTGTCTAAAAAGGTTTAAAATAAGTTACATAAGTTTTTTAAAGTATGTATACTTGATTTGAAGGTCAAACGTGCAAGAACGTTCGAGATATTTGAAAATTAGCCCTTGAAATATGCTTGTGTGTTCTAGTGTGTCTTGGTATATTTTATGTGTTATTTGATTCTCAAAATTATTCGAGAGGTCCTTAACATGTATACAAAAGTATTTGACATGGAAACGTCTGGGGGAAAATCCCCAAGGACAAACCAAAGGGTCCTTTATGAGGACCCAATCTTGGGCTTGCAAGCTTCCCAAGGAAGCAATGTTTGTTCCTTGGTGAAATAGGTCCGCGTCGCACAATTGGTCAAAAAATAGGTCAAAAATTTTGTCCTCATCACGGACACAACACAGACTCAACTCATCAGAATTTATTTTCAAAAAAATCATGCAGGAACATCTCTGCGTCGCGGACTTGTTCCTCGACGAAGATTTCAAAACTAGAAGTTGGGTTTCAGATGTCTAAAAGTCCAAATAATTGTTGGGTGTTTTAGTAATATTGGGATATGGTTATAAACAGTTTTTAGACTTGTTTAACCCCTTTTCCCAAGTCAAAACCCCAACACCTAATAAGAAAATCAAAAATCCTAAAACTCTCTTCTTCTCCGAATTCTCTCAAACCTCCATTGGAGATAAAACTCAAGTCCAAAATAAGTGCTAGGTAATCATGGTTTGTTCCATAATTTCTCATGGGTTTTCAATCAAAAACGTGTGGTGATCCTTAATCCGTAGTTATCCATTCATCTAAGGAGCTCAATCAAGGAGTTTCAAGTGTGATTCAAACACCAAAATTCCAAATTTTCAATCTGGCCATGGGTTCTTTCGAAAATAGATTTCAAAAGCGTTTTTATGATAAATTAATGACTATATATTGTTTTAAATATGAATTTCAATCCAATTTCATGATTAGCCCATGATCCTCTTAATTTATTCAATTGGTCGATAATGTAGGTCTTGCGATCTTGAAACTATGTTCATTAAAATATGTTTTAATTATGTTGAATTGCCTATTGATATTTCATTTCATGCTTTCTGAATATGAATGGTTGATGAGTTTTCAATGATGATCAAGGTTTAGGGATTGGGTAAGTTGATCTTTATTCCTCTACTTTCTATAGACTTAATGAAGTAGTTTACCTAATGTTATCTTGAAACCATGATGTTTGAAGTATAATTTTGTTTATTTAATGGTACCTTTAGCTATTTTTTATACACGTATTGATGTTGAAATATGGGAATTGATCAATGATGATCAAATCTAGGAGGAATTGTAAGTTGTCCCTATTCTCTCTATTTTTCTATAGAATTGCTAGATGTATGGCCTCGTATGACATTGTGTGGTATGGTCCACTTATGGTGGAGGTGTTTATTTCATGTAAATCTACATATGTTTTGATCATGGCATTGAAGGAAAATCGATGTTCTATGAGTGTGTGGTTATGATGATCACACTATATGAAGCTTGCCTACTTTTCTATGCTAGTTTATGATCTAGGTTGTATTGCTAGTGTTATAGGCATGTGAAAGACTATGTTAGGGAATGGTTAGGTACTTCGATTGATGATTGAAATGGTTAATGACCCCTTACCTATGTACCCCTATATGAATGTATGATTAGCTAATGTTAGGAGTTTTGGATGTTATGTGAAGTTGTAATTTCTACTATGCTAAATGTTATGTGTGGTCTATGCTTGAAGGTGCATTATGGTCTTAAGAGGGTGGCTGCCTAAATATGTCATTTATAGGCATTATGTGATCATGTTGACCAATGTACACACACTCATACATTATGCATGCTTATAAGTAGTATAGGTTCATGGTGTCTAATGAAAGGGTATTGTCATATGCAATCGTGTCTACTACTATGCATGAAAAGTATATGTCAATGAAGTATGTTATTTATCCCTTAACTAGGATGAATTGATACGCGTCATTGTATGGATAAGGGTATAGGACCTTGTCGATGCATTCCACATGTGTACATTGATAGAATAGTTCCTAGGTTGGTTATCCATTTATATGAATATGAATGTGCATAGTGTATAAATGTGGTTATATGAAATGATTTCTCATATAGTTACACCTATGAACTCATGCATGAATGAATTACAAAAATGAAGATGTGTGGTCACAAGGTGTTTATGTGAAAGGTATGCTAACATATATGTATACACAAAACATGTATGATAATCTAGTCAGTGGAGGGGATTTTGAAAGGTGTTCTCAAGGGTACCCTAAACTAGTTGGTGCTCGAGTATGATATGTCCATATGAAATGTTTTCTCATATTAATTAGGTTGATGAAAATAATGTCTCATCTTTATCATATGAGCTAAGCATATGGGAAGTCAATCCCATATAGCCTACTTTATAATGTAATGCTAATAAATGTTTTTTAATAAAGGGAAATGAGGTTAGCACCGAATGAAGTTGAAGTTGAGGGGTGTCCGTTCATAATGTGGGAAGGTAGGTTCACCATAATTCTCACGAGGTAGATAACTACATTGCCTCAATAGTAATAAAGAGGGTTTCCATATATGTCTCCAAGTTCCATAAACTATGCTTTCCCAATAGGATCTAGAAAGTGATATAACCTAATATAAAAGCATGATGTTAATTTTTATATTGGAAAGGTAGAGCACCTTCCCTTGGTGTAAGGCTCTACAAAAACAAATTCCATATTCAACACCAATAGTCTTAGTGTCGGTTAAGGTTATACTTTCACTAAAGTAAAATGGACAATGGAAGTATATTAATGAACCCTAACTAGGATGACCTAAGGGAAGTTGCTTCGTGTAGGTGAGGGTATGGGACTTTACCTATGCATTGCACAAATGACTCTTGAAGGGATTTCTAGAAAGGTTTTCTATATGTATATGTGTATGATTATGTTACTTACGCATGATATTATAAATTTTTTTACTTGTTATGATAATATGAATGGTATGAGTCCTATTGAGTCTATATGATGTAGTCTTAACTTGTATGCATAATGTTGGTATTGTTGACTAAAAGATGAAGGTCTTACTTTGTTTTTGTGATGTTTTCTATACTTGCTAAGTTGTTGTTAGAAGTAAATGATATGTTTTTGGTATCTTTTTGAGTTTACTTAGCATGTGTGAAGTTATGGGACTTCACATGTACATTGCACTAGTAGGCTTAGATTGAGATTATGATTAAGGTCTTTTCATGTCTTTGTGATATTAAGTTGTCACGATGCAAATTGAGCATGATGGAACTCGTCTTATTCCACAAAGACAAGTTAGCCTAAAATTCAACCATTACAATAAAAATGCAGAAAATTGAGAATTAATTCAAAACACCCCCAAAATCTGGTTGTCACGTGTAAAAGCCTCTAAAGTATTACAATTGATTCAAAACAAATGCTAGTCTCAAATGAACTTGTTTCTAGAATAGAACGAGGTCATAACTAAGGAGAAAGAAAGTATGCTGAGACGAGGAACAACTACCTCACGAATCTCCAAGAAACATCAGACAAGGAGAAGAGAGATATCAAATGTTCCGAGGTAGTAACATATAAATAATTGTAGTAACAAGGGATGAGTACCAAACCCCACGGTACCAAAAAAGTAAACGTTTAAACAGAAGCTAAGGGGATAAAATATGAATACTCCTTACACATAAACCGAACCTCCACAACTACAACCTGCATAAAAATCAGCCCAACCTACATTTCACAATGTTTATAGCATCAAACTCATCAAAAATCATTTTTAACAAATTATATATCCTCAACTACAAACTCAATATTCAACAATCACAACCTACACAAATAAAGAACTCACATTATCAGCAACACACAAGATCAAGTTCATCAAATAGAGGTAATAAAATATCATGTAATTCACAACCACCAATAAAACACATAATCAACAAGAATGAAGAATGTCATGTGATGCAATGTAATATGACACCAAGAAGTGATATGCCTCAGAGTACCAATTTCTCTCTCAACCATATATACATGATACTCCTCAGAAATAGATTGATTGTTCATGAACCATGGGGGACACACGAGACCCATATAACGACACGGACGATCTCCACGTTTCTTTGCGGACAATCTCAACGCACTATCATAATCAAACAAATTTCGGTTATATTCCTAGTTTTGATATATTGAGATATGTAGTTAATCATGAGGTGTATGTATTATATGAATTAATAAAAATTATGTTATTTGGAGGAATTAAGACTAAATCCTAGGTTTGAATTTTGGAGAAAATTAAAGGAGTTGACATATTAATCGACATCGAGATTAGGAACTTAATGCTATATTTGAGTGAGTTTGGAGTCTAAATTAGGCACAAAGTAATGTGGATGTTTTTCGTCTTGAAATCTTATTATGGACATTTATTTGAATAGATTGATTTGAATTGGAACTTCAAAGAAAGGGGAAGATTGAAGTTCCGAAGTGATTGTTCGACTATTTGAGGCAAGTGGATTTCTAAACCCCTTTTAAGTGTATGAAATGTGTGTATTTCCTTGTGGTATATGTTTGGGAGTTATTGGACTTGGTGATAAATTGATTAGTTCTAATGATAAAAGGGGTAATAAAAGACAATGTTATTATTTTTTTCTATGTGATGTGTTGAGAATGGTAAGAGTTTCGGTGTTTAAATGGGAAGGTTTATTACTATAACATGTAGATTGTAATCCGAGAATGCCAAACCATATGGGCATTAACTGAAATATTATTGATTTGATTTATTATGTGTGATTGTGTTTTTTACTAAACTCGTATAATTGTGATAATTGAGGTATTATATGTCATAGCGACATTTGGTTTATTGAGATGTTGTATCATCTCCTTCATTTGATATCATATTGTGCACATGCATTGATGAGATTCGGTGTGAGTAAAGGTTTAACACGTGGAGATCGTCCGTGTTGAGATCGAGTTATAATTATTTGGATAAGCAGAAATTGTCCGTGCAATAGAAAAGTTATGATTATAATTTGGGCATGTGGAGATTGTCTGGGCAATTTTTTTTTATTATGATAGTGCGTTCAAATCGTCCGCACAAGCATGTGGAGATCATCCGTGTCAGTATATAGACCTCGCAAGTCCCCTATGGGTCCTGACCTCTCGATGTATTTCCGAGGCGTATCATGTATATATGGTTGAGAGAGAAATTTGTACTCTGAGGCATATCACTTCATGGTGTCATATTGCATTGCATCCCATGACATTCTTCATTCTTTATGATTATGTGTTTAATTGGTTGTTGGGAATTATTTGATATTTGATTACCTCTATTTAATGAACTTGATCTTGTGTGTTGCTGATATTGTGAGTGCTTTTTTTTGTGTAGGTTGTGATTGTTGCATATTGAGTTTGTAGTTAAGGATGTATGATTTTTTAAAATGATTTTTGATAAGTTGGATGCTATGGACATTGTGAAATGTAGGTTGGGCTGATTTTTGTGCAGGTTGTAGTTGTGGAGGTTCGGTTGGTGTGTAAGGAGTACTCATATTTTATCCCCTTGTCTTGAGATTAGATGTTTACTTTCTGAGTACCGTATGTTTTGGTACTCACCCCTTGTAACTACAATTTTTTTTTTAGGTTACCAGCCCAGACTCGGTGATATCTCTCTTCTCCTTGTTTGAGGTTTCTTGGAGATTTGTGAGGTAGTTGTTTATCGTCTCAACATACTTTCTTTTTCCTTTGTTATTACCTTGTTCTATTCTAGAAACAAGTTCATTTGAGACTAACATTTCTTTTGAATCAATTGTAATACTTTAGAGGCTTGTACATGTTAAAATCAGATTTTGGGGGGTGCTTTGAATTGATTCTCAATTTTTTGCATTTTTATTATAATGGTTGAATATTAGGCTGACTTGTCTTGGTGGAATAAGACGATGGCCATTATGCTCATTTTGGGTCGTGACAGAAGTCCAAGTATGCTTTTGTTTGCTATGGCCTATTATGATGTTATTGGTAGTGTTGACTTGCATGTGGCCTTAAAATGAGTCTTATATGTGATTCATGGAACATGTTGGTTCATATATGATGTAGGTGTCTTAGGATGTGCTATATGCCTATGTTAAAGTAGATAAAGGTCATGTGAATGTTCACCTTTGTTACCTTAAGGTGATGCTTGATTGTGGATAGTGTAATGGGACATTAACTATACATTGCCCTAGAATCACTAGTGGGTTCTTTGGGAATGTAAGGTAGTTAAAGTAAAAGTAGTTTACTGTAAAGCGAAAATAAAGAGGTTACTGTAAAGGGAGAGGAGTTACTATATTGTGATTCAAAATGTTCTTTAAATGTAATGTGTGATTTTATGGGATATTGCGACTATTGTATATGCCTAAATGAAGTATTTTAATTGTATGATGCTTATGTTAGAAAAGTTTATGAAGTTTTCACAAAAAAGCATGATGCATGGTTTTAAAGTAATATGTCTCGTTTAAATGCATGTTTTTGCATAGTTGCCATACTTAGTACATTTTTGTATTAAAACAATTCTTCTTTACTTTTTACACAAGGTGTAGGTTGTGGATGTTTAAAGGGTGTCTCTAAGGTGAAGGGATTGATTTGTGTTCCCAAGTTCAAACAAAGGAATCCATAAGATTCAAGGATGTCCTATGTCAAGTTTATGTTAAAGTCATGTAATATTTTAATTATGTATTTTGTTATAAGGGCCATATACCTAATGTATTCTAATGATGTTGAGTCTAAGATGTCAAAGAGATTTAGAGTCTAACTATGTTAATATGATATTTTATTTATTTAATGGAAGTGATGTTCTAGCATATGATGTGCTATGAAAGTTTTCAATTTTCCACTAATTTACCTATGACAGCACGATGAATGATAACTATGGGCTTATATAAGTCCTCCGAGAATTCAAGTACTCCATGTTACTTATAGATCGTGGCATCATAGCCTGATATTACAAAAGTTATTTTAGGTGGTCAAAAGTATTGTGTTGCAATTTCGAATAGAGTCTGCTTCATTGGTTGTAAGTCGCGACACATCCATGAGGGGGAGGATATAGGACGATAGAGTTTCCCATTCATCATTCTTATGTCGTGCCATAGAACTTAACTCTATAAGATCTCTCTCTTATGTTTACTTGTCTGGTGGTCTTTTAGATGTGATTGCTTGGATGTGATGGTATCTCTATGGTTAAGGGGAAAAAGGTGATTTTTGATGCTCATATTAGTTTTACAATTTGATGAGTATGTGTGAAGTTGAACTTTAGCATGCTTTGTTAATATGATGCATTTATTGCTATATATGAGATCTTAGTGGCATGACATGTTATTGAAGATATGTGGTATGTTGAATTGAGTTTCCTTTTTGAATAGTTAGTTACTATTGGGTTTTGGTTTAATGATAGTCCTATGATATGGCTTAGACTTGAAATGCTATGAAGAAGCATGGTAAATATCTAAAGATGCATGTTTCCCATATATGTGTAAAGGTTCAAAATGTTGCCTTATTATGTGTGTAATGCCTCATAGATGCCTATTATGGACTAGACTCCTTTTTATGGGCTAGGTCCTAGAAGTGAAGGTAGTGTGCTTACCTTGAAGGGTGATGATGTGGGTTGGAATGACCTAGAATATATTGTACCCTAGTGTTGAAAAAAAAAGGCCTTATGGCTAAGTGTCCTCTATGTTTACCCCTTGGTTTTCATGACACTTGGTATACATGGTACATTTAAGACCTTATATGGTTGTGTAGTATGACCAATCATGATGGTTATCAATTTAATTTGGGTGGTCGGCCTAGAGGAATGATGATGATTGATGTAGTAGACCCCTTTATGTGAGATTAGGAGTGAGAACCCTCAATGATGTTAAATCTTCTTTACTGAAGAGTATCAAGGGTTGGTATTGACTTACCTTGAACTTTGTGTTTAAGGGCATGATGTCATTAGGCTTACCCCAAGTGAGGGATAATGTCCCTAGATGGTAAGGTTTAGAGTTACCTGGATGCTCCTATGTTGGGTTCCTATGAAAGTATGAGTTGCATGTTCCCCATATCTTATGCATGTAATAAATGACACTATGCTATGTATGTTTGAAGATTCTAAATTGCATGAAGCATGATTTTTGATCAAATACCTATTTTTGCATGTTGGTTGTGCATCTTGATTTGTTACTTGTGAATTGATCTTCCTGATATGATGCATGGAGCATATATGAAGTCACTCTTAATGTGTGGTGTTTAGCCTCATAATTAGATATTGAGTCTCCTTTAAATAAAAAATGATGAGTCCCTTGAAAATTATGAGACTTATAGTTTGGAAAGCATAATTGTAGGCTCACTCTTTAAAAGTGAAGGCATGTCTAGTTAGTGTCCTTGTGTGTGCCTATAAATTGTAAGACTTTCCCAAATTGATGATTGTTTATAAAGGATCTGGTCATGATAACAATTAAAATCTTGTGAAATGACTTCCTGTTGTTGTGATGTGTGTGGTGTGAGTTTCCGTTTTGACTTCACTAGGAAGTAAATATGAGCATGCTTTGGTTAAAAGTTAAAAATTTCCCATTTAAAAAAATAAATTGAACTATGTGCATTGTTTGTGTATGAACTCATGAGATATGTAAGTGTGTTGATGAGAAGGACATTCCTTCTTAAACATAACTAAGCATGGTAAGTTGAGTATGGCCCTAATGGCATTATGTCTAAATGATAAGGATCCTTGTTCATCTAACTGACTCAAGTCTATATGCATTGAAGAATGAGTGATTGTTTGCTTCTTGAGTGATGTTGATCTTGACTTGGTGTGACTTAAAAGTTGTTGCATAATTATCGCTTAGTGAAATTAAATGTAAATACCATGTAATGATTAGGAGAAAGATGTTCCTTCTATGAACATGACAAGAGACTATGTATTTAATGCATTTTTATGGTAAATGAACAAATGTTTCGCTTGCCCATGTTGCGTTGAGTGCTAAATAGTATGAAAGTTTGTGTTCCTTGTAAGTTTGGTGCATTAACGTCTATGAGAGGATGTTTTGAATGTTGTGAGATACTCTATGTGTCATCGAAGTCCTTGATGTTTTTAAAATGTCCCAACTGTAATTCTTGGACGAATGTTCCCAAGTGGGGGATATTGTAAGGACCCTAAAAATAAATTAAGGTTCTTAGAGGCTCAGATATGTCTGAAAATGTTTAAAATAAGTTACTTAAGTGTTTTAAAGTATGTATACTTGATTTGAAGTCATTTGGAGGTCAAACGTGCAAGAACGTCCGACACGTTTGAAACTTCTCCCTTGAAATGTGCTTGTGTGTTCTAGTGTGGCTTGGTATGTTTTCTATGTTGTTTGATTCTAAAATTCATAGTATAGGTTCCTTAAATGTATACGAGAATATTTGTGGTTGAAACGTCTAGGTAAAACTCCCGAAGGACAAACCAAAGGGTCCTTGAGGAGGACCCAACCTTGGGCCACAAAGTTGCCCAAGGCAGCAATGTTTCTTCCTTGGTGAAATAGGTCCGCATCGCGAACTTGATCATCAAAAGGTAAAAATGTTTATCCGTGTTGCGGACACAATGCAGTATCAACTGCCCCGGAAGTTATTTTCAAAAAAATCATTCGGGAACAGCTCCGCGTGGTAGACTTCTTCCTCGACGAAGATTTTGAAAATAGAAGTTGAGTTTGAAATGTCTAAAATTCCTAATATTAAGAGATGGTTAAAAACAATTTTAAGAATTTTTTAAGCCTTTTTGCCAAATCAAAAACTAAACGCCCAATAATAAAATAAACAACCTAAAACTATCATCTTCTCCAAATTCTCTCAAACCTCCATTGGAGGAAAAACTAAAGTTCAAACTAGGTGCTGGATAAGCATGGTTTCTTCTATAATCTCTAATAGGTCTTCAATAAAAAAGGTATGGTGATCCTTTATCCTTAGTTATCCCGACTCATCTAAGGAGTTTAATCAAGGATTTTCAAGGGTGATTCAAAGACCAAAATTCCCAATTTTAAATCTAGCCATGGGATCTTTATGAAATAGATTTCAAAAGCTTGTTTATGTTAAATTAATGATTATCTTTTTTAAAAAAAAGATGAATTTTAATCCAATTTCATAATGAGCTCATGATCCTCCTAATTTCTCAAATTGGACTATAATGTGGGTCTTGTGATCTTGAATTTATTTTGATTGAATTATGTTTCAATTATGTTGAATTGCATATTACTATAGCTATTCATGCAAATTGAATATAAATTGTTTATGAGACATCAATGATGATCAAGGTTTAAGAATTGGGTAAATTGATCTTTATTCCTCTACTTTCCATAAATTTGATGAATAGTGTACCTTATCTGGTCTTGAAACCATGATATTTGAAGTATGATTTTTTTACTTAATGGTACCTTTTAGCCAATGTTTTATACATGTATTAATTTTGAATTATTGTAATTGATCAATGATGATCAAAGCTTGGAGGAATTTTAATTTGGCCCTATTCTCTCTACTTTTCTATAGAATTGCGAGATGCTTGGCCTCGTATGACATTGTGTGGTATGGTCAAATTATGGCGGAAGTGTTTGTTTCTTGTCAATCTATATGTGTGTTGATCATGGCCTTGAAGGAAAATTTATGTCATATGAGTGCGTAGTTATGATGATCACACAATGTGAAACATGCCCTGTCTTTTATGCTAGATTATGATCTAGGTTTTATTGCTAGTGTTATTGGGATGTTATGACTATCTCAAAGAATAGTTTTGGTGCTTTCATTGATGAGTTATAATTTTTAATGATCCCTTACGTATGTACCCCTACATGAATGTGTGATTTTCTAATGTTAGGAGTTTTGGATGCAATGTGAAGTTGTCGTGTCTCCTTTGCTAAATGTGATGTGGATCTATGCTTGAAGGTGCATTATGGTCTTTAGAGGGTGGCTGACTCAATATGTCGTTGATATCCATTATGTGATCATGTTGACCAATGTACACATACTCACACATTCTGCATTCTTACAACTGATATAGGTTCATGGTATTTAATGAAAGGGTATTCTCATATGCACTCGTGTCTACTACTATGCATGTAAAGTATATGTTCATGAAGTATGTTATGTACCCCTTAATTATGATGACTTGATATGCGTACTAATATAGATAAGGGTATGGGACCTTGTCTATGCATTACAGATGTGTGCCCTCATAGAATAGTTCCTTGGTTGGTTATCCATGTATATAAATATTAATATATAAGCATGTTCTGAATGTGCATATTGTCTAAATGTTTTTATATGAAAGGATTTCTCATATAATTACACCTAAGCTCTTATGCATGAATAAAGTACAAGTATAAAAATGTGTGGTCAAAGGGTGTTTATGTGAAAGGTTTGCTCACATAGATGTATACACACACACATGTATCATAATCTAGTCAATAGAAAGGCTCTTGAAAGGTGTTCTCAAGGGTACCCTTAATTAGATGGTGCTTGAGTATGCTATGTCCATGTGAAAGGTTTTGTCACATGAATTAGGTTGATGAAAGGAATGTCTCGTCTTTAACCTATGAGCTAAGCATATGGGGAGTCAATCTCTTAAAGCCTACTTTTATAAAGTAATGTTAGTAAAGCCTTTTAATAAATGGAACTTACCTTAGTACCGAGTGAACTTTAAGTTTAGGGGTATCCCTTCCTAATGTAGGAAGGTAGGTTCACAATAATTCTCACTAGGTGGATAACTACAATGCCTCAATAGGTATAAAAAGGGTTTCCATGTATGACTCCAAGTTCCATAAACTATGCTTGAACCATAGGACCTAGCTAGTGATGACTCCTAATATGCTAGAATGATGTTAATGTTCTGCATTGGCAAAGTAGAACACATTCCCTTAGGGTAAGGCTCTACAACAACAAATTCCATGTTTAGCACCAATTGTATAAGTTTCGGTTAAGGCTATAGTTTCCCTAAAGTAAAACAAACAATGGAAATAAAGTAATGAACCCTAACTAGGATTACCTAAGGGAAGTTTCTTAGTATAGGTGAGGGTATGTGACTTTACCTATGCATTGCACAAGTGGCTCCTGAAGGGTGTTCTATAAAGTTTTTGTATATGAATTTGTGCATTTTTCTGTTACTTATGCATGATATTGTAATGTTGTCTACTTGTTATTATAATATGCATGGTATGAGTGCTATTGAATCTATATGATGAAGTCTTACCTTGTATGCAAAATGTTGGTCTTGTTGACTAGATGATGGTCTTACTTGGTATGTATAAATTTGTCTATACTTGCTTTTTTGTTGTATGAAGTAAATGATATGCTTGTGGTCTCTTTATGAGTTTACTTAGTATGTGTGAGGTTATGGGACTTCACATGACATGAAGTCCAAGTATGATTTTGTTGACTATGGCCTATTCTGATGTTATTGGTACTGTTGACTTGCATGTGTCCTTAAAGTGAGTCTTATGTATGGTTCATCAAACATGTTGGTTATATGTAAAGTAGGTGTCTTAGGATATGCTATATTCCTATGAATGTCTATGTTAAAGAAAATGAAGGTCATGTGAATGTTCACCTTGACGACCTTAAGGTGATGCTTGATTGTGGATAGTGTGATAGGACATTATCTATACATTGCACCAAGCATCACTAGTAGGTTACTTGGGAAAGTAAGGGAGTTCATGTAAAAGGAGTTCACTGTAAAGAGAAAATAAATGGTTACTGTAAAGGGAGAGGAGTTACTATAACGTGATTCAAAATGTACTTTAAATGTAACGTGTGATTTTATGGGATATTTTGACTATTGTATATGCCTTAATGAAGTATGTGTATTGTATGATGCTTATATAATAAAAGTTTATGAAGTTTTCACAATAAGGCATGATGCATGGTTTTAAAGTATAATATCTCTTTTAAATGCATGTTTTTGCACGGTTACCATAATTAATGTAATTTTATACTAAAACCGTTCTTTTATTTTAAGACAAAGAGTACATTATGAATGCTTAAGGGATGTCTCAAAGGTGAAGGTCTTGATATGTGATTCCCAAGCTCAAACAAGGGAATCCTTAAGATTAAAGGAGATCCTATATCAAGTTTATGTTAAAGTCATGTAATAGTCTAATTAGGTATTATGTTTTAAGGGCCATATCCCTAATGCACTCAACTGATGTTTAGTCTAAGACGGTAATGAGATTTAGAGTCTAAGTATGTAAATATGATATTTTATCTATTTATTGGAAGTGATGTTCTAGCATATGATGTGCTATGAAAGTTTTAAATTTTCCGCTAATTTAACTATGGAAATGCGATGAATGATAACTATTGGTTTGTATAAGACTTACGAGAGGTCAAGTACTCTATGTTACTTCTAAGGGGTGCTCCCCAGTTGTGACAATCGTGATATCATAGTGTGAGGTTATAAAAGTGCTTTTAGGGTTCAACGTCTTGTGTTGCCACGTCTAGTAAAGTCTCGTTCATTCGTTGTGAGTCGCGTCACATCCCTGAGAGGGAGGCTACAGGACGATAGAGTTTTCTTTCTTCATCATTCTCATGTCGTGCCATAGAACATAACTCTATCTATCCCTTATGTTTTCATGTCTGGTGGTCTTTTAGATGTGATTGCTTGAATTTGATGGTATCTCTATGCTTGAGGGAGAAAAGGTGAATTTTGATGTTTATCTTGGTTTTATGGTTTTGTGAGAATGTGTGAAGGTGAATTCGGGCCTGCTTTGTTTATACGATGCCATTTAAGGCTATATATGAGATATATATGAACTGACATGTTATGTGAAGATTTGTGGTATGATTTAGTTATAGTTTGTTAAAGAAGGTGTTATAGTTAAATTGAGTTTCATTTTGGAATAATGAGTTACTATTTTGTTTTGGTTTGATGATACTCATATGATATGGTTTAGACTTGAAATGCTTTGAAGAAGTATGGTAAATAGCTAAAAATGCATGTTGCCCTTATATATGTTAAAGGTTCAAAACTTGCCTTATTATGTGTGTAATGCCTCATAGTTTCCTAGTATGGACTGGAGTCCTTTGTATAGTCTTGGTCATAGAAGTGAAGGTAGTATGCGTACCTTGTAGGGTCATGATGTGGGTTAGAATGACCTAGAAAATACCTTACCCTAGTTTTGAAAGAAGATAAGGAGGCTTTATGGATAAGTCTCCTCTATGTTTCTCCTAAGGTTTTCATGACCCTTGCTATACGTGGTGTAGTTGAGACCTTATATGGTTGGATAGTATGACCTATATTGATTGTTACAGATTTCCTTCGGGTGTTTGGCCTAGAGGATTAATGATGATTGAGTTAGTAGACTCCTTGACATGAGATTAGGAGTGAGAACCCTCAATAATGTGATATCTTCTTGAGCAAAGAGTATGAAAGGTTGTTATTCACTTACATTGACCTTGGTGGCTACCCCAAGTGGTGCATAATGTCCCTAGGTTGTAAGGTTTAGAGTGCCCTTGATGTTCCTATGTTGAGTTCCTTTGAACTTCTATATGTTAGAAATCAATTTTAAGTGATATTGATGGACGGTGTGCTTGTGCTTCGATCCCAAGAGTGGGGTGATGTGCTTAGTTATCAAAATTGGTGAACTAATGTTCTCCTATGGTGGAGTTACGTTGTTCTTAAATGGGTTTACCCTATGTGGTGTGGTGGGGGTTGTGATGTATGTAGTAAGGTTGTAGATGTCCCTATCTTGTCCTTCTATTTTTACTTGAGCTTGAAAACAAAGAGTTCCTAGTAGTTGTTCATAATAGAATTCTTTCATAAAAGTATGCGCTGTATGTTCCCTAAATGTTATGCATGTTTTAAACGACACTATGTTAGGTATGTTTGAATATTCTAAATTTCATGAAAAATGATTTTTGATGAAATCCCTATTTTTTCATGTAGGTTGTGCATCTTGATATGCTAGTTTTGCAGTTAACTTCTTGATATGATGTAAGGAGAATATTTGAAGTCACTCTTAATGTGTGGTGTTTAGCCCCATGATGAGAAATTGAGTCTCCTTTAAATGAAAAATGATGAGCCTCTTGAAAAATATGTCACTTTTATGGTTTGTAAAGCATCATTGCAGGCTTACTCTTGAAAAGTAAAGGCATGTCTAGTTAGTTTCCTTCTGTCTGACTATAAATTCAAAGATTGTCCAAATAGATGGTTGTTATAAAGGCTATGGTCCTGCTAACGATTGAAATCTTGTGAAATGTCTTTCAATTGTTGTGATGTGTGTGGAGTGACTTACCATTTTGACTTCACTAGGAAGGAAATATGAGCATGCTTGGTTAAAAGTTTAGAATTTTTCATTTAAAAAGAATGAATTGACCTTTGTGCATTGCTTGTGTATGTACTCATGAGATATGTAAGTGTGTTGAGGAGAAGGGCATTCCTCCATAAACATATATAAGCATGGTAAGTTGAGTAAGGCCCTCATGGAATTATGTCTAAATGGTAAGGATCCTTGTTGATCTAATTGACTCAAGTTTATATGCATTGAAGTGTGAGTGCTTATTTGTTTCTTGAGTGATTTTGAACTTGACATGGTGTGACTTAAAAGTTGATCCATAATTATCTCTTAGTGAATTGAAATGTAAATACCATCCTATGATTAGGAGAAAGATGTTCCTCCTATGAACATGACAAGAGCATATGTGTTTGATACATTTTGAAAGTAAATGAATAAAAGTTTCACTTGATTGTGTTGCATTGAGTGGTAAATGGTATGAAAGATGGTGTTACTTGTAGGTTTGGTGCATTGACGTCTATCAGAGGATGTTATGAATGTTGTGAGTTGCTCTATGAGTCATTGAAGTCCTTGATGTGTATAAAATGTCTGAAGTGTCATTCCGGGACGAATGTTCCAAGTGGGGGATATTGTAAGGATCCTTAAAATAAATTATGGTGTTTAGAGTCTCACATGTGTTTAAAAAGGTTTAAAATAAGTTATGCAAGTGGTTTAAAGTATGCATACTTAATTTGAAGTGATTTGGTGGACAATGTGCAAGAACGTCCGAGACGTTTGTAACTTAGCCCTTGAAACGTGCTTGTGTGTTATTGTGTGACTTGGTATGTTTTAGCTGTTGTTGAATGCTCAAATTTATAGGAGAAGTTCCTAAAATATATAGGAGAATATTTGAGGTTGAAACGTCCGGGCAGAACTTTCCTAGGACCAACAGCAAGTTGCCCAAGGCAGCAGCATTTGTCCCTTGGTCAAATAGGTCCGCGTCGCAGACTTGTTCCTCCATAGTTAAAAACGTTGGTCCTTGTTGCGGACACAATACATACTCAACTGCATCGTAATTTATTTGTAAAAAAATCATGTGGGAACAGCTCCACGTCCCGGACTTGTTCCCCAACAAAGATTTCGAAAATAGAAGTTGAGTTTGGCATGTCTAAAAGTCCAAATAAATGTGGGAGTGTCTTTGTAATATCGGGAGACGGTTATAAACAGCTTTTATAACTTATTTAACCCCTTTTACCAAGCCAAAACCCTAACACCCAATAAGAAAATCACAAATCCCAAAACTCTCTTCTAATCCTAATTCTCTCAAACCTCCATTGGAGGGAAAACTCAAGTTCAAGCTAGGTGATGGATAATAATGGTTTCTTCTCAAATTTCTCATCGGTCTTTAATTAAAAAGGTATGGGGATCATTCATCCTTAGTTATGCATTTGTCTAAGGAGTTAAATCAAAGATTTTCTAGTGAAATTCGAAGACAAAAATTCCCAATTTTCAATCTAGCTATAGGTTCATTCTCAAATAAATTTCAAATGTATGGTTATGATAAATTAATCATTATCTACTATTTAAAATAATAATTTCATTCCAATTTCATAATGAGCCCATGATCCTCCTAATTTCCCAAATTGGACTGTAATGTGGGTCTTGTGATCTTGACTCTATGTTGATTGAATTATGTTTCAATTATGTTGAATTGCCTATAACTAATGCTATTCATGCGAATTGAATATGAATTTTTCTATGAGAGATCAATGATGATCAATGTTTAGGGATTGGCTAAATTGATCTTTATTCCTATATTTCTATAGATTTTATGAAGTAGTGTATTTAATGTGATCGTGAAATGATGACGTTTGAAGTATGATTTTGTTTAAATAATGGTATATTTTAGCTACTGTTTTATACGTGTATTGATGTTGATTTATTGGAATTGATCAATGATTATCAAAGCTTGAAGGAATTGTAAGTTGGACCTATTCTCTCTATTTTGCTATAGAATTGTTAAATGCTTGGCCTCTAAGGCATTGATTGGTATGATTGACTTATACTGACGGTGTTTATTTCTTGTTAATCTATATATAAGATGATCATGTCCTTGAAGGAAAATTTATTTTATATGACTATGTGGTTATTATGATCACACTATGTGAAGCATGCCTAGTCTTCTATGCTAGATTAAGATCTAGGTTTCATTGCTAGTGTTATTAGGATGTGAATGACTATCTCAGGGAAAGGTTTAGGTGATGCCACTGATCAGTTATAATTGTTAATGATCCCTTATGAATGTACCCCTATATAAATGTGTGATTATCGAATATTAGGAGTTTTTGATGGAATGTGAAGTTGTCTTCTCTCCTATGCTAAATGTGATGTGTGGCCTATTCTTGAAGGTACATTATGGTCTTAACAGAATGAATGCCTCAATATGTTGTTGATAGACATTATGTGATTATGTTGACCAATGTACACACACTCACACAGTATGCAAGCTTGAAAGTAGTATAGGTTCATGGTTCCTACTGAAAAGGTATTTTCATATGCGCTCATGTCTACTACTATGCATGTAAAGTATATGTCCATGAATTATATTGTGTATCCCTTAACTAGGACGACTTGACACGCGTACTAGTTTAGATAAGGGTATGGGACCTTGTCAATGGATTGCACTTGTGTGACTTGATAAAAGAGTTCCTAGGTTTGTTATCCATGTATAATGATATGAATGTATGAGTATGTTATGAATATGCAGTGTCTAAATTTGTTTTCATAAAAGGATTGCTATTATAGTTACATGCAAGAACTTATGCATGAATAAGTACAAGTATGAATATGTGAGGTCAAAGGGTATTTATGTCAAAAGTTTGCTCACATATATGTATAGAAACACGTGTATTATGATCTAGTCAATAGACAGACTCTTGTAAGGTGTTCTCAAGGGTACCCTAAACTAGATGGTGCTTGAGTATGCTATGTCCATGTGAAAGGTTATATCACATAAATTAGGTTGATGAACATAATCTCTCATCTATGGCCCATGAGCTAAGAATATGGGAAGTCAATCTCCTAAAGCTTACTTATATAAAGTAATGTTAATAAAGGCTTTTTAATAAAGGGAACTTAGCTTAGCACAGAGTGAACATGAAGTGGAGGGGTGTCCCTTTCCAATATGGGAAGGTAGGTTAACCATAACTATCAGGACGTGGATAACTACTATTCCTCAACATGCATAAAGAGGGTTTCATTGTATGCTACCAAGTTCCATAAAATATGATTTCCCATAGGATCTAGCAAGTGATATCACCTATATGCTAACATAATTTTAATGTTTTACCTTGGCAATGTAGAGAACCTTCCCTCGGTGTAAGGCTCTACAACACCAAATTCCATGTTAAGCACCCATGGTCTTAGTATCGGTTAAGGCTATAGTTTCCTAAAGTAAAATGGAAAATTGAAGTAATGCAATGAACCCTAACTAGGATGACCTAACGGAAGTTGCTTATGTAGGTGAGGGTGTGGGACTTTACCTATGCATTGCGGAAGTGGTTCTTGAAGGGAGTTATAGAACGGTATTCTATATGTATGTGTGTATGTTTATGTTCCATATGAATGATATTGTAATGTTATCGACTTGTTATGATAATATGCATGGTATGAGTCCTATTGAGTCTATATGATGAAGTCTTACCTTATATGCATAATGTTGGTCTTGTTGACTCAATAATGAAGGTCTTACTTTGTATGTATGATGTTTTCTATACTTGCTATGTTGTTGTATGAAGTAAATGATATGATTGTGGTCTCTTTGTGAATTTTACTTAGTATGTGTGAGGTAATGGGATTTCACATGTACATTGCACTAGTAGGCTGAGATTGGGATTATGAGTAAGGTCTTGTGATGTCTATGTGATATGAAGTCCAACTATGCTTTTGTTGACTATAGCCTATTATGATGTTATTGGTAGTGTTGACTTTCATGTGGCCTTAAAGTGTGTCACGACCCAAAACGAGCCGCAAGTGGCACCCACACTTATCTTCCTAGGTGAGCGAACCAACAAATTTAAACCCCAACATTTACCAGTATATCAATTATGAATAGTACAAATAATGCGGAAGATCCAAAACTCATTAACGAAATCAATTAAATAACTTCTAAAGTTTAACACTTATTATTCCCAAAATCTGGAAGTCATCACATCAAGAACATCTATCCTCAAATTTCTAAATCTAAGAGTATCTAGGAACTAAAATAAGAAAAAGGAAAGTCCATGTCCGAACTTCAAAGACATCAAGACGTGAAGAGGAGAATCCAGCCCGAGCTAGGATTAATAGCTCACCCTGAAATCTGACGTGCTGAAGACTGGCTAGAGTTGAGGACGAATCGAAGTCGATGGCACGCTTGCTGCACTCCACAAATAACAAAGAAGAAAATTACAAGTAGGGGTCAGTACAAGGAACACGTACTGAGTAGGTATCATCGGCCAACTCAAAATAGAAAGCAATATATACTGAATAATAATATAAAATCAACCATAATACTTAACAGGTGACAATCAACAAGTACAAGAACCATTGGCAACAACACCAAACACACCTATGAGGACTCAAGCCTCCACACCATACTCATGTGGGAAATAGTTTCTTCAAATTTGAGTATATTAACATAATTTAAGATTACTTCTCTTTATTATTATTGTGTCGGAACGTGACACTCCGTTCCATTATTACTACCGTGTCGGAACGTGACACTCCGGTCCCCTAGTACTACGTGTCGGAACGTGACACTCCGACCCCCTAAAACTATGTGTCGGAACGTGAGACTCCGATCCATGTTACTACCATGTCGGAACATGACACTCCGATCCCTTAATACTACGTGTCGGAACGTGACACTCCGATCCCCTAATACTAAGTGTCGGAACGTGACACTCTGATCCATTTATCTCATTATTTTAGTTCATCAAGCCTTCTTTATGTCAAGGCGTCATCTTAATAGAGAGGATTTATGATTGCAGATTCAACAGTCTCATCATTCTAACCACCACAATTTTATGATCACAACATACAAACACACAATCAAGCATATAGAAGACTTTACAATACCACCCAATACATATCAATCGCTATTTAGAGTTTATCTATCACATAGAAATAAACCATAACCTACCTCCACCGAAGAATCGTGATCAAGCAAGCTATCTCCCCAATGCCTTTGCTTTCTTCGTTCTCTCTTTCTCGCTCGTTCTCGCTCTCTGTTTCTTTTTCTTTTTCTTCTCCAGATTCTTTTTCTTTTACCCTAATTATCATATAATTCATTATGATAAAAGTAACCCATTATTTATTTTAAAGTTATCTCCTTTAACCCCCAAGTAAATAAATTATTAAACTTACCCCACTAATTTCATAAAGTTTGTCATGAATAGTCCAAAACACCCATTTAAAACTTTTAGCAGAAATCCGACCCAGTTGGGGTTACGCAACTTGTGACGGTCCGTCGTGTCTATGACAGTCCGTCCTGCAGGTCCGTCACAAAGTTCAGAGAGTTAAATTTCGGTAAAGAGGTTTGTGACGGTCCGTGCTGCAGTTCCGTCGTGAAGTTCAGAGAGTCGATCCCAGTACCCAGATTTCAGAGTTGAAGTGTTTTGGAAAGAAGACCCTCGACGGTCCGTCGTGACCATGACGGTCCGTCACGTGATTCGTCGACCCAGTCAGTTAATATCAAAAATAATTCTACTACTCGAATTGACTAAACAGGTTGTTACAATAGATACCAATTTACCCATCGCTCGTCCTCGAACGATCACAGGAAGAAAAACAAGGGCGAGAAAGAGTACCTGAATCTGTAAAAAGATGTGGATATCTTCCTTGCATATCAGCCTCATTCTCCCAAGTGGACTCTTAGACTGGTCGATTCTTCCACTGAACCTTGATAGATGCAATCTCCTTTGATCTCAACTTGCGGACTTCTCTATCTAAAATAGCAACAGGCTCCTCCTCAAAAGACAAATTCTCATCAAGAAGAATTGAATCCCAACGAATAATGTAGTTTCCATCCTCGTGGTATTTTTTCAGCATAGACACATGAAATACCGGGTGCACTCCTGAGAGTCCTGGAGGCAATGTCAATTCATAAGCCACCTCCCCCACGCGTTTCAGAACTTCAAATGGTTCATTATACCTCGGACTAAGCTTACCTCGCTTACCAAACCGCATCACCCCTTTCATGGGTGAAACCTTCAGCAAGACTTGTTCACCCTCCATAAAATCCAAGTCCCTAACCTTTCGATCTGCATATTCTTTCTGCCTGTTCTGAGCTGCTAGAAGCTTCTCTTGAATGAATTTTACTTTATCTAACGATTCCCTCAAAAGATCGGTACCCCATGGTCTCACTTCAAATGCATCAAACCAACCAATGGGAGACCTACATCTTCTCCCATACAGTGCCTCAAATGGGGCCATATTAATACTTGAGTGATAGCTATTATTGTATGAAAACTCTGTTAAGGGTAAGAAGTTATCCCAATGACCACCAAATTCTATCACACATGCACGAAGCATATCCTCCAACACCTGAATCGTTCGCTCAGACTGTCCATCTGTCTGAGGGTGAAATGCAGTACTAAGATCCAACCTAGTACCTAATTCAGCATGCAATGTTCTCCAAAACTTAGAAGTAAATTGCGTACCTCTATCTGATATGATGGAAAGTGGAACTCCATGCAATCGAACAATTTCTGAGATATAGAGTTTGGCTAACTTCTCTGCATTGTAAGTCACCTTGACCGGAATGAAGTGAGCAGACTTAGTTAATCTGTCAACAATTACCCAAATAGAATCAAACTTACCCAATGTCTTTGGAAGACCAACCACGAAATCCATTGCAATTCTTTCCCACTTCCATTCAGGAATGGGCATTCTCTGAAGTGTTCCTCCGGGCCTCTGGTGTTCATACTTTACCTGCTGACAATTCGGGCATTGGGCAACAAAATCAACAATGTCACGCTTCATTCTACTCCACCAAAAATGTTGCTTTAGGTCACGATACATCTTGGTTGCACCAGGATGAATAGAATACCTTGAACTATGAGCCTCTGTAAGAATAGTGTGAATCAAATCATCCACACGGGACACACATACCCTTCCCTTAATTCTCAAAATGCCTTCCTCATCAATTATTGCCTCTTTAGCCTCTCCTCGCAATACCATATCTCGAATTCGGCTCAGCTTCTCATCAGTAAACTGCTTTCCCTTAATCTTGTCAAGAAAAGAAGATCTTGCCTCCACACAGGCCAAAAATCCTCCCTTCTCTAGTACTTCCAGCCTCATAAAGTCATTAGCCAGAGTCTGAACCTCTCTAGCCAATGGGCGTCTAGAAACCTGTAAGTGGGCTAAACTTCCCGTGCTCCCTGCTTTTCTACTTAAAGCATCCGCCACAACATTAACTTTTCCTGGGTGATACAAAATAGTAATATCATAGTCCTTCAATAGTTCCATCCACCTCCTCTGCCTCAAATTCAGATCTTTCTGAGTAAAGACATACTGTAAACTATGA
Organism: Solanum peruvianum; assembly: GCA_027705065.1. Lineage (NCBI taxonomy): Eukaryota > Viridiplantae > Streptophyta > Magnoliopsida > Solanales > Solanaceae > Solanum > Solanum peruvianum. Next base: position 16,268,499 of record JAKWJD010001762.1, on the reverse strand, counting down.
TGATCTGTATAAACTTCACACTTTACCCCATATAGATAATGTCTCCATTGCTTTAATGCAAACATGACTGCAGCCAACTCCAAATCATGGTCTGATAGTTACGTTCATGCACTTTAAATTGCCTCGAAGCATAAGCAATTACATTCCTCTCCTGCATTAGCACTGCACCCAAACCAGAATAAGATGCATCACAATAAACAATGAAATTCATACGTCAGACCATACAAATGGAACATTCTGCTTAGTCAAATTTGTCAGTTGGGAGGCAACAGAAGAAAATCCCTTGACAAATCGACGATAGTAGCTAGCTAAACCAACAAAGCTCCTTACCTCTGTAACATTAGTAGGTCTTACCCAACTCTTCAGTGCTTCAATCTTAGAAGGATCCACCATCACTCCATCCTTAGAAACCACATGCCCCAAGCTGAATCTAGCCAAAACTCACACTTGGAAAATTTGGCATAAAGCCTTTTCTCCCTCAACACTTCCAATACAATTCTCAAATGCTCCTCGTGTTCTTTCCTGCTCTTTGAGTATATCAGTATATCATCAATGAATATAATGACAAAGAGATCCAGATATGGCTTGAAAATCCCGTTCATCAGGCTCATGAAAGCAGCAGGGGCATTTGTCAGACCAAAGGACATTACTAAGAATTCATAATGCCCATACCTGGTTCGAAAAGCAGTCTTTGGCACATCTGCTGCCCATATTTTCAATTGATGATAACCAGATCTCAAATCAATTTTTGAGAAGGTACAAGCACCTTGTAACTGATCGAACAAATCATCAATGCGAGGAAGAGGATACTCGTTCTTAATAGTTACCTTATTCAGTTGCCTGTAGTCTATACACATCCGAAAACTTCCATCCTTCTTATTCACAAATAAAACAGAGGCACCCCAAGGGGATGCACTTGGCCTAATAAAACCTTTACCTAACAACTCCTGAAGTTGGTCCTTTAACTCCCTTAACTCAGCTGGGGTCATTCTATAAGGGGGTATGGAAATGGGGCGAGTACCCGGCTCTAGATCAATACAAAAATCTATATGCCTATCCGGTGGCATACCAGGAAGGTCTGCAGGAAACACATCTAGAAACTCACGGACTATCGAGACAGACTCAATCGAAGGTACTTGGGAAGTATCATCCCTGAGATGTTCCAAGAAAGCTAAACAACCCTTACTAACCATTCTCTTAGCACTACGGAAAGAGATAATATGGACTGGAGTGGAAATATAGTCACCCTCCCACACTAGCGGATCTGTCCCAGGCTTGGCCAATGTCACAGTTTTAGCGTTACAATCTAAGATTGCAAAATTTAGAGAAAGACAAGTCATATCCAAAATTACATCGAAATCAACCATCTCTAGAATAATCAAATCTACATGAGTATTGCTCTCCACAAAAGTCACAAGACAAGACCTGTACACCTTCTCAACTATCACAGACTCACCCACAGGAGTAGAGACACGAATAGGCATGTCAAGCAAATCACAATGTAAATCAAGACCAGTAGCAAAGGAGGAAGATACATATGAAAACGTAGATCCAGGATCAAATAATACAAAAGACATGCAATCACAAACCAAAAGATTACCTGTGATAACGACATCAGATGTCTCTGCTTCAGACCTCCCGGGGAAAGCATAACAATGGGCCCTATCACCTGCCTGCCCGTTGCCCCTACCATGTTGCGTTGTAGTAGTTCCAACTTGCCTGCCACCCCGACTGATTTGGTGACCATCATTTCCTTGGCCACCATGTCCTCCAGAATGGTGGCCTCTACCATGACCACCTCTACCTCTAACTATTGGGGGTCTGTAACTCTGTTTTGGACAATACCTTCTAATATGTCCAGTCTCTCCACATCCATAACAATCTCTAGAGTCAAGCATAGGTCTCTGTGAGAATGACGAAGTCTAGGGATAACCTCCAAACTCAGAGAAATGTTGACTGGTCTGCGATGGACCCCCAGCTACAGCCTGCAGTGAAGACTGAATAGGTCGGGCTGGGTAACCTCCTGAACTCTGCCCTCTGGAGTATGAACCACTAAACTCACCTCCCTTACGGAACTTCTTAGATGTCGACGCCATGGTGAAGTCGTCTGGCTTCACTCCCTCCACCTCTATCACAAAATCAACCACTTCCTGAAAGGATTTTGCTGCAGCAGCTAGCTGTAAGGCTGGGATCTGCAAATCTGACCTCAATCCTTTCACAAAACGGCGAATCCGCTCTTGTGGATTGAAGCAAAGCTGGGTAGCATACCTGGATAGTGCACGAAGTTTAGCCTCATAAGCAGTAACAGACATCCTGCCTTGCTCTAGGCTTAGGAACTCTCCTCTTGTCCCTCAAAGTCCGGGTATATACTTCTCCATAAATAAGCTAGAGAATGATGCCCACGTCATAGGTGGTGCCTGTGCTGGTTGACATTCAACATACGACCGCCACCACATTTTGGCATTCCCCTGAAACTGATAGGTCACAAACTCAACACCGAATCGTTCTACTATGTCCATCTTATGTAGCAGTTCATGACAATCAACCAGAAAATCATAGGCATCCTCAGATTCAGCACCCTTGAAGACTGGAGGTTTCAACTTCAAGAATTTAGTGAACAGTTAATGCTAATCACTCGTCATTATAGGCCCTGTAGTCAATCGAGGAAATGTGCCTACTTCCAATGAGGCATCCATGCGGGGAGCCACAGCAGCTGCATGTTGTACTCCCGGAACCTAAGGTGCTGGTGCAGAAAACACTGGAGGTGTCTGGCCCTGATCAGATAACCCGCTAAGATAAGTGAGAACCTGATTAATCATCTCTGGGGTAGGCTGGGGTGGTCATTCCTCATCTTGAACCTGCTCATTTTCCCCTTCCTCACCCTCTCTTACTAGCTCATCAGTCGGTGGAGGAGTCACCGCCCTATTACTAGCTGGACCAGGTGTTTGTCCTCTACCTCTAGAGGGAGTCCTCCTGCGACCTCTACCACGGCCTCTTGCCACTGCTCCTCCTCGAGCTACAGCCCCAATGGTTCGATCAGACGCACCCTATCTTGCCGGTGTTGGTGTTGACACAGTTGTTGCTCTAGTCCTAACCATCTGCGAAATAGAGTGAGGATGTCAGATACCAATTTATATCACCTAGATACCAATTGGATCCAAGTAATAGCACGAAAGAAAGAAAGAATGGAATTTTCCTAAAGTCCTATAGCCTCTCAAAGAAAAGTAAGGGCCTCCCCCTACCGTTCCTCAAGACTCTACTAGACTCGTTCTTGTGTGATGAGACCAACGAACATAACGCTCTGATACCAAGTTTGTCACAACCCAAAACGAGCCGCGAGTGGCACCCACACTTATCTTCCTAGGTGAGTGAACCAACAAATTTAAACCCCAACATTTACCAGTATATCAATTATGAATAGTACAAATAATGCGGAAGATCCAAAACTCATTAACGAAATCAATTAAATAACTTCTAATGTTTAACACTTATTATTCCCAAAATCTGGAAGTCATAACACCAAGAACATCTATCCTCGAATTTCTAAATCTAAGAGTATTTAAGATACTAGACTAAGTAAAAGAGATGGTCCATGTCCGAACTTCAAGACATCAAGACGTCAAGGAGATAATCTAGTCCGTGCTAGGAATAATAGCTCACCCTTAAATCTGATGTGCTGAAGACTGGCTAGAGTTGAGGGCGAGTCGAAGTCGATGGCACGCTTGCTGCACTCCACAAATAACAAAGAAAATAATTACAAGTAGGGGTCAGTACAAGGAACACGTACTGAGTAGGTATCATCGGCCAACTCAAAATAGAAAGCAATATATACTGAATAATAATATAAAATCAACCACAATACTTAACAGGTGACAATCAACAAGTACAAGAACCATTGGCAACAACACCAAACACACCTATGAGGACTCAAGCCTCCACACCATACTCATGTGGGAAATAGTTTCTTCAAAATTTGAGTATATTAACATATTTTAAGATTACTTCACTTTATTATTATTGTGTCGGAACGTGACACTCTGATCCATTATTACTACCATGTCGGAACGTGACACTCCGGTCCCCTAGTACTACGTGTCGGAACGTGACACCCTGACCCCCTAATACTACGTGTCGGAACGTGACACTCCGATCCATTATTACTACCGTGTCGGAACGTGACACTCCGATCCCTTAATACTACGTGCCAGAACGTGACACTCCGATCCCCTAATACTATGTGTCGGAATGTGACACTCCGATCTATTTATCTCATTATTTTAGTTCATCAAGCCTTCTTTATGTCAAGGCATCATCTTAATAGAGAGGATTTAAGATTGCAGATTCAACAGTCTCATCATTCTAACCACTACAATTATACGATCACAACATACAAACACACAATCAAGCATATAGAAGACTTTACAATACCATCCAATACATATCAATCGCTATTTAGAGTTTATCTATCACATAGAAATAAACCATAACCTACCTCCACCGAAGAATCGTGATCAAGCATGCTATCTCCCCAATGCCTTTGCTTTCTTCGTTCTCTCTTTCTCGCTCGTTCTCCCTCTCTGTTTCTTTTTCTTTTTCTTCTCCAAATTCTTTTTCTTTTACCCTAATTATCATATAATTCATTATGATAAAAGTAACTCATTATTTATTTTAAAGTTATCTCCTTTAACCCCCAAGTAAATAAATAATTAAACTTACCCCACTAATTTCATAAAGTTTGTCATGAATAGTCCAAAACACCCCTTTAAAAATTTTAGCAGAAATCCGACCCAGTTGGGGTTTCGCAACTTGTGATGGTCCGTCGTGTCTATGACGGTCCGTCCTGCAGGTCCGTCACAAAGTTGAGAGAGTTAAATTTCGGTAAAGAGGTTTGTGACGGTCCGTCGTATCTACGACGGTCCGTGCTGCAGTTCCGTCATGAAGTTCAGAGAGTCGATCCCAGTACCCAGATTTCAGAGTTGAAGTGTTTTGGAAAGAAAACCCTCGACGGTCCGTCGTGACCATGACGGACCGTCGCGTGATCCGTTGACCCAGTCAGTTATTATCAAAAATAATTCTACTGCTCGAATCGACTAAACAGGTTGTTACAAAGTGTGTCTTATATTTTGTTCATTGAACATGTTGGTTCATATGTGAAGTAGGTGTCTTAGGATATGCTATGTTCCTATGAATGCCTATGTTAAAGTAAATGAAGGTCATGTGAATGTTCACCTTGATGACCTTAAGGTGATTATTGAGTTTGGATAATGTAATGGGACATTATCTATACATTGCACAAAGCATCACTAGTGGTTTACTTGGGGAAGTAAGGGAGTTAAAGTTAAAGGAGTTCAATGTAAAGAGAAAAAAAGAGGTTACTGTAAAGGGAGAGAAGTTACTATAATGTGATTCAAAATGTGTTTTGAATATAATGTCTGATTTTATGGGATATTGTGACTATTGTATATGCCTTAACGAATTATGTGAATTGTATGATGAATATGTTATCAAAGTTTATGATTTTTTCACAAAACGGCATGGTGAATGGTTTTAAAAAAAAATGTCCCTTTTAATTGCTTGTTTTTTCATGGTAGCCATGCTTAGTGCATTTTTGTACTAACACCATTCTTGTTTACTTTTTACACAATGTGTAGGTTATGGATGCTAAAAGGATGTCGCTAAGGTGAAGGGCTTGATATGTGTTTCCCAATCTCAAATATGGGAAACCTTAAGATTCAAGGATGTCCTATATCAAGTTTATGTTAAAGTCTTGTAATAGTCTAATTATGTATTATGTTATAAGGGTCGTGTCCCTGATGCACTCTAATTATGTTTAAACTAACATGGCAAAATACTTAGCCTAACTATGTAAATATGATATTTTATCTATTTGATGGAAGTTATGTTCTAGCATATGATGTGCTATGAATGTTTTAAATTTTCCGCTAATTTAACAATGACAATGCAATGAGTGATTACTATGGGCTTGTATAAGACCTACGAGAGGTAAAGTATGACAAGTTACTTCTAGGGTTTCTCCCCGTTTATGAAAATTTAAACAATAAAAGACCCTGTTAGACTCTAGATTCCAACTCAAAACCTCTATCTTACAATAGAACTCTAAATAATACCATTGGAGAAGAAGAATTGTGGGCAGCAACTTAGGACGATTTCATAAAGGATTCAATCTATCATTAAGGCTATAATCTAAGGTATGTGAAGCTTTTTCATTCATGGATTCTTCCATCTATGCGTCCCCCTTAGTTTCCCTTCAATTGTGAATACAAAAAATCCTAATCTAGAGAAGGTTGTGATTGCATTGTGGGTAAGGTTTGATTGTGATCCCAATCTAGTGGGTAAGTGTCAGGACCATAGTCTATACCCCAGACGATACCAGCGTCGTTGACCTCTCAGAGGTCGCAGACAAGCCTACATACGTTGTGGTTACTTCATCTAGGGTAATATTAGCGGAAAATTTGAAATTTTTGTTACTTAACATTCATATAAGACATTTTACTTAAAATTATAAACGTTAACAATCAACCATCTAATATTATGATCATCAAATGAAAGAAATAGTTCAATAGTGCATTTAGTGTAGACTTGCAAAAATTGCACCAATACAATATCTGCAATAAAACGGGAAAGAAAAGCTAGTGGAACCTACTCCACTAACTCAAACCTATATCTAACATAGGATATAATGGGCAAGTGTCCTCGAAAGCATGAGGGCCTACCAAATCCTGATGAATGCTCCACGTCCGGATAGCTTTAGGATCGACCTGTAAGCTCTAACGTCCACTTATGCATGCACCTAAAAATGTTTAGTTGTATGGGAGTAGAACACACCTGTACTAAGTATGGGTATATTCAATCACACACCAATTACATGCATGATTAAGAAGAGCTCTTTCCTATCGATATGAATTATGGAAAGTCAAGTCAGTGGACTTGCCAATTTCGGATTCGGAAAGTCATGTTATGAAAGTAACATGCATTATAATACTTATGATTTTTCAAACTACACATAACATATTACACATATCATATCACATAGTTCATATCATTCTTTCATATGCCATGAGACCTTGGAATCATTGACTTGACATTAGGACTTCCCAAAATGAGGGCTCAACATATGGGACCTGAACTAGGGACACTTCTTTAACAAACACAGAGTCTGCTTCATTAATTCATAGGTACTTCATTTTAATTCTTTCATATACTAGTGCAACCACCAGTCATACCTAGGATGTATTTTAAGACTCTCATCGGGTTCGTTTTTCAATGACCAAGAATAACCTAGTGTTATTACTTAAGTCTAGCTCACCTCTTGATTATCCTGTCCTAACACATGTAGTATCGTTCATTTCAGTATGTGCATTCGTTGAGGTTGGCCTCATTCTTTCTTCGGGAACTTTAACCTTAATCGACATAGATCATGTGAGCATCATGAAATCCAGTGTGTAATCCTACACCAAAAAGAGGTGGAATCACTGGCCAAAGTGAACCAAAACATGCTAGCGTATATATGGAATTGAACACTGCTAGATCCCTATATTGACAGTATAGGTTCAAAGACAATGACATATAAGGAGACCCATGCCTGGCATGCCGGACAGTCTCATTTGATGAGAGTTACGTGAACCTCTGCCCTTCACGAAGGAAGGCATCACTGCTCATATCTAGCCTATCGGTGCTAAGTATTAATGTTCCATTACATTCAACTCATACATCATGGAAGTTGGCTTCTAACTTGAGGACAACAATAGCTCATCAGATGATATCTCATCTCATCATTAGTATTAAGTATGCATTAACTTCAATACTTTCATTAGAGTTTTCATAGAGACTGGTCTCTTCATTAGCTCTACAATCTCATAGGTGAGTACGTTTTGGTAACATTTACTTAGGCTCATTTGAATTTGCTCTAATCTTTCACATTTTCCTCTTATCATATTGTACCTCAGTCATTAATTTTAACACATTTGCTTCTCAAAATTACTCACCCCTTCACGTTACTATTTATTTCATCATGTGCCAATGCACTTAGCCATTTAGTGTGTTTCACACTTTTACTTAACCCTTCCAGGGTTACATCATTTTATCTCATACATCTTAAAGTCACATACTTTTAAACGTATGCTAGACTTATGAGTGCACACATACAAGCCATGTGACTTCATTTATAGTTTGTCTAAGTGGTTCATGTTTACCCAAGATTATACGGTACAAGACTTATGCATCTTGTAAATATGCAAAGATATTAATTTCGATCTTTAGAGGCAACATTCATTAAATATTAACTTACGTATGACTTATGAGTCAATAAGGAATTGGGCAAGGGAATCCGATTTTGAATCCCTTGGAAAAAACTTAACCTTATTTTAAACTTGATAATTGCATTTATCTAATTTGGGGGACCCTATTTCGATCCCCATCAACCCCATAATATTTCCTTTCTTTTGCTCCTCTCCTTTTTTTTGTTTAAGTCAAGGACGTTGTGGGTTCAATCCACCACAAGCTCATTATCTTTCTTTTAATTTATCTCTTAATTTTCTCACCTATCCAAGAGGTTGTCGGTTCAATATCAACTCACCACATTTGTTTTGTGTTTTATTTTTCTCCTAACTCTCTTATCCATTCAACAGGTTGTGGGTTCAATCCCCATTCACCACATCTATTTTTCCTTGCATTTTTCTCACGAATTCTTTATGAAATTTTCATTTGGTTAAGTCATGGGTTCAATCCCCAATGACCTCACATTTGATTTTTTTAAAAACGAACTTCATTTTTAAAAATTGTTTGTCGAGACATCAATTTCCAGCAAGCTGGAAATTTAGTCTCCTCCAATCCAATTTTGTGTTAATCTTTTGTTGATTTTTTGTAGCTTTCATGTATTTATGTCTTGGGTTCAATACTTAGTGATTTCACTTATTTTACATTCATTTTTCATTGACTGTTATACCACTTTGATTGGCCAAACCCAACCTACCAAATGCTGGAAATTTGTTCACTATTTTCAGCTCATTGTTATCATCATTTGTTAATTAGATCTTAGGAGGTTTCATGAATTATTTGGTGCATCCTAAAGTGTATTTTTTCATGGTTATATTCAGACAAGAATTACCATTAAATCCAACAACATTACACCACTTTTGCTTTTTTGCCTAGCGTCTTTCCGATATATTGAATTATCATCCTAATCTAAGATAGTGTGATGCCACCAATAGTCGATTTATTAGACTGCTCCCCTTAATTGAATCTCCAGGCCTGCCAAAGACTGCCCACTTACAAAAATGACCTAAGCCTATGCCAATGGACTCATGACATCCATGCACTAAGTCGTCAAATAACGCACGTTAAGAAGACCCAAGCCTACATGCACGGGCCCATCCCACGAAGTCCTATAAATGAAGACTCGGGCCTGTCAAGCCTGCTTTCATGATTTACACAAACATTTGCACAAACATCACTTTTAACATACTTTCGGTAGACATAAATTCACATGCTTACAATTCCAAACACATAATCATGAACACATTATCACTAAAATCACACTTCATACTTAAAGTACAAGCAAACATACTAACAAAATGATCCGTAACCTATTTAAGATTGAATTCAGAAGGATACTAGGGACAACGAGTTCGACAAGAATGGGAACAACCCTAATTTCAAAATTCGTTGAATTCGTGGAAAGGAAATTCTCTTGGATAAAGGAGTCCAGGAGATAAACACATACCTAATTTTAACGTTGTTCAACACTTGAACTTTCTGCCAATTTCCCACAAAACCAAGCCTCACTACCAAAACATCAAGCACAATCCTGTCAAGATCTTTGTTTTGCTTTACGTTTTTAGACTAACTTTTTTTTTGAGTTTTTAGCGTTCAACTTCTTGATGAACTCTATTATTTTTGTTCTGTTCGTTTGTTTTAAGGAATGCATAAGCGTGAAAGTGAGAGAGGAGTAAAGAAAAAAGTGAGAATGAGTGGATTAGTATTAGGAGAGTTAGGTGGAGACTTAGTCAAACTAGGACTCCTCATTATTTATTCATATTAATACTATTATTATTATTATTATTATTATTATTATTATTATTATTATTATTATTCAAAATCATTTTTTTTTGCCTTAAATAAATCAGTAATTAAATATTAATTAATTAAATTAATTCACCAAATATAATAAATAAAATTAAATCATTGCTCCCACCTAGGTTCACTCAAAAGGCCAATTTCCATCCTTTCTACCCAAATTGCCCCTCCACCATATCAATTAATTATTCAAATAAATATTTACGGTAATTACAATACTACCCTATCCCTAGAACCCTTAGCTTGGAAAAGACAATTTTACCCCTACACCCTCCAAAAAATAAGTTTACCCCTTTTTTAAGTCCGGTTAAGACTCATTCGGATAAATCTTCCTATTCTGGTGCCCTACATGGCTGGACCAAAACTTTCCTAGCTCAACTAACTCACCAAGTTAGTTGTCTTGGCTGTTTCAAGGGCTTAGAGGTCTGGTTCTACGGGCATCAATCCGTGTGAACTCGATCTAATCTAGGCAATCTAGATACGTTAGACATTACATATCATAGTCATTTTTAGGGTTGTTATAGTAAGATTTAATGATGTTTATATGATGATTATGCACTGTTTTCATGGTGAATTCATAGTGAATTGTCGTAATTTATCTTGAAGGGGATGATGGTGATTGTAGGCCATTAGAGCACAGATAAAAGTCTTATGTTGATCATATTTATTCAATTGTATTGTATACTATTGAATCATGATTGAATCACCTAGGTATGGATTGAATTAGGCTTAAATAATATAGGTTGGTATTGACTTGTAAAGATTAAATTGAACCTATGATCATGCATGACTAGAATTGCCTTCTAATGATCTAATTGAATGAAGTATGCATGTAATTTAACATAGATCATAACGAACTAAAGGCAATAATCGTTTTGGTGCTATTATCCCATTGATAATAGGACTTTATGGTTTAAAGTATTGATGAAGATGATTGTGATGATGTTTCCTTTCTCTTGTAAACCTAGACATGAATATGATTAGGGAAGCAAGTTCTCACATAGAGGAACCCTAGGTTGACTTAAGAACACATGAATCAATGCATAGTAGAGTAAGGTTAGCTTGAAGGTGAGTTGTATGATCACTTTTTGTTTAGTAGACTTCGTGAGACAACACTAAGGACATGGTAGCATGAGTAAAGTACTCATGATAGCAATCTTGAGATAGTAAATCTCAAGGGTAGCTTGGAATAGTGAATCTCAAGGAGGCTTGAGTTGAAATACTCATCATAGCTTGAACTGTAGAATCTCATGGAATCTTGGGTTAGATTACTCATGGTAGGTTGAGGTGTTGAACTTCATGGTAGCTTGGGGATGGTTGTTTCCGTTGTATCTTGGGATTGAGTAATGTATCTCTTCCAAGAATAACATGAATTAGCATGACTAGAATGACTTTATGGTTGCTTGGGATGGAGGTAGTGAGGTCTCCCATGACTAGCTTGATCTTGTGTTTCTAGGATTCTTGGTCATGGTAGCGTGACTTGGTATTGCCAAAACAATTTTATGGAAGCTTTAGGGGAAAGGGCTATAGAGGAAAGTGTACCACGTGCTACAGGCGCGTCGTGAGGGCTATAGAGGAAAGTGTACCACGTGCTACAGGCGCGTCGTGAGGCAAGCTCCAAAATCTGCTCCTACACGCTTCCTTGGGTAGTTTTTTGTCCAATGTTTGGGTCCACCTCAGGGAACCTTAGGGTGGTCTCCAGGGCATCGTTATCAGATGTTTCGACCCTTTGCATGTCACTCTATGCGTAGGAACCATTGACACTAAAATTCACTCTCAAACCATCCCAAAAAACTTCACTACTAACAACTACGACACTTGTTCAACTTCGACAAGTTTTCGGACGTCTTGGGCGTTTGACTTCCAAACGCTCCCAAACATTAAGAACTGAATTGTAATTCTAAAATATAATATTTTAATACATTATTAACTCATGAAACACATGCGAAGCTCTAGTTTGACCTATTCCATTTTTAGGGTGTAACAATGATTCTCCATTTAGGAACATTCGTCCTCGAATGACACTTAAATACTTTTAAAGACATCAAGGACTCAACTAGCAGCATATAGCACATCAAATAAAGTTCAAGACATTAATACTCAATGCAAAAACTCACAAGATCACCAACTTCACATCATTATGTATTTAGCAACATAAGCAAGTTTGAACAAGTTCGACAATTCAAACCACATACTCATTTCATCATTTATGGAGGAACTACCTTCTCCAACATTACAAATGCTCTTACACATCATTTATACACATATTTATATCATCATTCATGAAAAAGCAAGTAAATAAAAATTGGAAATTCTTTACAGTAAACACTATTCCTTTATGGTGAAACATGCTCAAGATTCAAGAATTCACATTAAAGTAATTCTAACAAGAAGGCATTATAACATAAGAGACAACACCATATAGACTCATCTTATAACATAAACATAACAACAGAAATGAATTATGACTTACAAAGGCCTTCACTCCTTATTACTCGCCTCTTTAGCTCTGAGAGCATAGAAACGATTCCTCTTTGGAGCATTGGGATACGGACAATCATGAGGAGCTTGGTTGACCTATTTCTCTTTTCCCTTGTGTGTAGGGCAATATCTCATCTTATGGCCCGTATTAACACATCCAAAGAAACCATCCGTTCCTGAAAGACACCTACCCAAGTGTTGCTTCCCACAACTAGTACACCTAGGCCTCTCATAAGCATAACCACTTCCTTCAGAATTTTTGTTGGAAACCTTATCCTTGATCCCCATGGAAGATTCTTGATTAAATAACCTTTTATTAGGGTTTTTTTTGACTTGGTTCATGGATACTAGGCCTCTTACCATCCATATTTCTCTCCCTAAGATTAGACTCTTCAATTTGTTGGGCGTAAACCATGAGCCTAGAGATATCAATATCATTATGGAGCATAGCCGTACGATATTCTTTCTCAATCATACTAGATACCCTATCATAAACTTATTCATCCTAGCCCTAGAGTTGGCTATAAAAGTTTGGGCATATATAGAGAGTTGGTTGAACATCAAAGAATACTCCTTCACACTCATTCTCCCTTGAAGAAGGTTCATGAATTCCACTAACTTTTTCTCCCTCAACTCTATGGGAAAGAATCTATCAAGAAAGGCCGTTTTGAACGCTCCCCAATCTACTAGACCTTCCCATAAAGGTATCTCCTCCCTCCATTTCTCTAACCACACTTGACCCACATCTTTTAGTTGATAGGCGGCCAATTCCACTTTTTCTCTAGGAGTCACACCCATCGCATCCACCTCCTTGGACACCTAATCTATGAAGCCTTCTGGATCTTCATCCACCTTAGTTCCATGAAAAGTTTGAGGGTTCATCCTCATGAAATCTACGATTCTACAGATGGGAGTACTTGCATCTAGTTGAGGTTGAGGTCCAACTCCTAGGTTAGCATAGGCAACCTCATGATTAGTGACGATTTGAGCTTGAGTAGTCATGAGCATACCCTAAGAGAAGCCCTTATATCTGCATTAGTCATATCCCTTTCAACATAGGGAACTTGAGGGCCTTTGGGCATTAGAGGCATTTGGGACACTTGAGGTCCTTGAGGTTCCGTGTTATGCCTCGTATTTTTTTTATACGTAGTGCGCATCATGATCTAGTAGACGTAAGTCCGGGGAATGAGATTTTATTTTAAGTTCCAAGTGATTAAAGTAATATTAGGCAAGGATGTTATTTCCAAATGTGATATTAAGTATGAGTTGGCTAATGTAAGTGCCATTAACTTTAAGTGAGGGATTAATTAGTGACTGATTAGGATTAATTTAATCCAATGGGCCCCACCACTCATAATTGGTGGCTGATTAAGATTAATTTAATTCAGTGGGCCCCACCACTCAAGGCAAAAATTAAAAAAGGGATCAGATTGTGAGCTGGCCTTAGTGGACAGGTGTAGAGGGGGGCTGCCTCCACTTCATACTATTAAATGAGGTGGAGAAATCCACTCCATGCTAAATGAAGTGGTGAAATGGATTGCTGCATATCATCTTCTTCTTCTTCACCACTTATCTTAGGCAGCCATGTAAATGGAGAAACCAACCCTGCAACTCTTGGCCAGCAGCTGCAAATAATTTGGTTAGTAATCTCCTTGTTTGGTGTGTTAATTCTTTAGAATACCTTTGTTAATTATCCATTAATTTTAAGAAGGGGGCGTGACCAGTAGCTTAGGAAATTTGTTTTAGTTATTGAATGTGCTAAGTATGAACGGAAACCATAATCGGATTATTAGTGGTGTCGTGTTGGTGCTTGGGCTGTTTTGATTTAAGCAAACTGCAGGACAATTCTGTTTTGGCATTATGTATATGTTAAATGTGATTATGAGTATATACTCCAAAGGATGAATACGATAAGGGTAGATGTGTTGCGAATTATAAAATGAGTTATCGCTCGGTGTGTCGTTGCTTCGCTGCTATGGTTGCCGAGACGGAACTGTTTTGGGGAGGGGCTGTTTAATATGATTCGTTGGGTTATATGTGTTATTGGTATTGCTGTGGATAATTTGGGTTGTTGTCGGATTGGGACGAAGTAAGGAAAATAGGGGAAGTGCTGCCGAATTTTCGTTAGATTATTAGCTAGCTTACAAGAAAGTAAAGCGCGATGTTTATCTAATTGCGGCACGATTGTTGCTTGTTATAGATTAATAGCTTGAGCAGTAAATATTGGACGTGCGGCTCGATTATACGGTATGTAACGCTGTCCCTTCTTTCTTTGTTTGGCATGACATTTAAAAATAAGCGAATAACGGACAGGTTTGATACTTACCTCTAGAGTGTCTAGGTGACGTATATTCTTGCTTCCACAATTATTCCTCTATATATCGGCTATGTCTAAGGCTATGATGATCTCTCATATCTATGGTAGTGCTTCTTAGAGTCATTGAGATTTTACGTTTCCATATCGTATTAAAGGTTCATAATCTTGATAAAACATTAATCTTTGGTAATACTCCTTGCTGGTTCACTCTGATTGTTCTATTGAGTTATAGGAAATGATTTTAATTGCATATGGTTGCTCATAATCTTCTGCTCGTGCATAGAGTCATTTATCATTTCATCGAGTCCCGGGCCGGGTAATGTTCGTGAGGAGTTTCTTGCATATGTCACCGAGTTCCTCACTAGAGGGCCGGGTATGTATATTATATATATGATTGGTGATGAGGATGGTTATGATGATGATGATGACGGAGATGACGTGATGATTATTTTGCCGAGCCCCTAACTAGGGAAGCTGGGCACCTTATATGTTAAAGATATGCATGATTTTCACTAAAAAGGGTACATGTGTAGCAATATTTTGTTTCGACTTGCCATATTGGTATCCTGTCATCTTTACCTTATGCTTTACATACTCAGTACATTGTCCGTAATGACCCCCCTTTCCTCGGGGGGGCTGCGTTTCATGCCCGCAGGTATAGACGCACAGTTCGGTGATCCTCCCGCCTAGGATATCTACTCTGCTGATTTGGAGATCTCCACTGTTCCGGAGCCCAGTCGTTTTGGTACATAACTTTTGTGTAGTCTTTTGCTCGTCTATGGGTATGGCGGGGCCCTGTCCCGTCGAGTTTCACTAATGTACTCTTAGAGGTCTGTGGACATTATGTGGGTTGTATATATATGTTTTGGATAATGGTCTGGACATGGTTTGTTTGGGATGTCCACTTGTACAGGGGCAGCCTTGTCGGCTGCGTACATCATTGTGTATTGTGTAGTGGCAGCCTTGTCGGCTTACGTATGTTATTATGCTTTGAATAGTGGCGGCCTTGTCGGCTCGCGTATGTTGTTACGGTTGAATGGTTATGACTCCTTATGAGACAGGTCCTCTTTATATATATATGACGTTGGGGTTGGCTTGATTTGATTAAATTCCATATTGTCTTAGTTTCAGTTGGTTATACTTAGCAGGTTTGTATGTGGGTGTCCAAAACGGGCACTAGTCACGGCCCATCGGGTTGGGTCGTGACAAAGAGTGGTATCAGAGCGGTTCTTCCTCGGAAGTGTCTACAGACCGTGTCTAGTAGAGTCTTGTTTATCGGTGTGTTGTGCACCACATCTATAAACAGGAAGCTACAGGACATTTAGGATGTCACCCTTTCTTCTTATTCTAGATCGTGCGATAGAGCTATATTAATAGGATAATCCCTCTCTAACGAATCCGTGTGTTTTCAGCTATGCCTCCAAAGAAAGCGACAGCCGCCCAGAAGGGCAAGTCGGTAGCAGAAGGTACTAGTCAGACCCGGAGAGTTACTAGGGCCCGTGCCCAGTCTGTGCCTGGTATTATGCTCCAGTCGGAGAGCTCTGCTACACCGCCACCGCCAGAGGAGCTTAGAGCAGCAGCAGCTCCAGTTCGGGGACACCACCAGTCCCCGAGGCCCCAACACCTGAACCTCTAGCTCCTCAGTCAGGGGTGGAGGATAGGGCCATGAGAGATGCGGTTCAATTGCTGACTAGATTAGTGGCAGATCAGGCTCGCAGGCATGGACTAGGAGTTGATCATGCGGACAGATCTGATAGCTTAAGGCCTCGTGACTTCTTAAGTTGTAATCCTCCAGAGTTCTTTGGGTCAAGGCCCCAGGATGATCCGCAAGAGTTTATTAGTCAGATGCAGCGTACATTGAGGATAATCAAGGCTTCGGAGACCAAGTCTGTTGAGTTGGCTACGTATCGTTTGCGGGATGTAGCTATTAATTGGTATGAGTCTTGGGAGTTATCTAGGGGTGATGGTGCTCCTCCAGCGGTATGGGATGAATTTGTGGAGGCTTTCCTGGGCCACTTCCTGCCTCCAGAGATGAAGCGAGCTACAGTCGATAGATTCTTGCGTTTGAAGCAAAATGGCAGGAGCGTTCGAGAGTATAGCCTCGAGTTTGATTCATTGGGTAGGCATGCGCCTACTATTGTGGCTGATATGGCTGACAGGGTACATCATTATGTGATGGGATTGGATCGTTATATGATTGACGGTTGTATGGCAGTGACTCTTCAGCCAGGTATGGACATTGCTCGGGTGCAGGCATATGCATAGGGGGTAGAGGATCGACACCGGGGACGTCAGCCAGATAGAGATTATAATAGAGGTCAGCATAAGAGGGCTAGATCAGCAGGTTATCCTAACGAGTTTCGAAGCGGGCAGTCTCAGCCGCATGTTAGATTTTCTTCCTAGCCAGCACAGAGTGCACCCCCACGTTTCATGGGTAGGTGGTTCGATTGTATGGGATATTCGGAAGCTGGTCAAAGCTCTAGGGCGTTAGTGTCACAGATGGGCAGGGGTTTGAGCCAGTTGAGGCCACCTTTGCCTCGGTGTTCTCGCTGTGGTAAGTCCCATCCTGGGGAATGTCGTTGGGCTACAGGTGCGTGTTTTTCTTGCGGCCGTCAGGGCCATACTATGAGGGAGTGTCACCTTAGAGGTAGTGCAGGTGGTATGGCACAGCCTACAGGGTCCGTTGTTGGTTCATCTTCTTCTGTGGCTATGCGCCCTATGGGGCAAGGTATTCAGGCGCCAGCAGGCCGTGGTAGAGGACGTGGTGGAGCTTCCAGTCCTAGCGGTGCCTCGAACCGTATATATGCTTTGACTAATAGGCAGGATCAGGAGGCGTCACCTAATGTGATCACAGGTATATTATCATTATTCTCCCGAAGTGTGTATGCATTGAAAGACCCAGGTTCCACCTTATCATATATATCTCCCTTTGTTGCTAGTAGGATCGGAATAGAGTCTGAGTTGATAGAACCATTTGAGGTAGCTACACCTGTAGGAGATTTTTTCATAGCTACGCAAGTATATAGGAATTGTTCAGTAGTTATATATAATCGTCGTACCGTAGCAGATCTAATAGAGTTAAATATGATTGAGTTTGATATTATTATGGGCATGGATTGGTTGGCTGCTTGTTATTCTAATGTTGATTGCAGAGGAAAGATAGTTCGATTTCAATTTCTGGGGGAACCGATTATAGAGTGGAAGGGGAGTATACCGAAAGGTAAGTTCATTTCATACCTCAAGGCCGGGAAGATGGTTAGAAAAGGCTATATTTACCATCTGATTCGGGTGCATGACATAAAGGCAGAGGCACCGACTCTTCAATCAGTCCCGGTAGTAAATGAATTTCCCGATGTATTCCCCGAGGAACTTCCTGGCCTTCCTCCAGAACGGGAGATAGAGTTTACTATAGATGTACTGCCAGATACCCAGCCTATATCTATACCTCCTTATAGAATGGCACCTGCAAAGTTGAAAGAATTGAAAGAGCAATTGAGGGATTTGCTAGAAAAGGGCTTCATCAGGCCTAGTACGTCACCTTGGGGAGCACCGGTACTGTTTGTGAGGAAGAAGGATGGGTCGCTGCGGATGTGCATTGATTATAGGCAGCTGAACAAAGTAACAATACAGAACAGGTATCCCCTCCCAAGGATTGACGATCTATTTGACCAGTTGCAGGGTGCAAAGTGTTTTTCAAAGATAGACCTGCGGTCAGGTTATCATCAGGTGCGGGTAAGGGAGGCAGATATTCCAAAGACGGCATTCCGGACCCGATATGGGCATTATGAGTTTAGAGTGCTGTCTTTTGGGCTGACTAATGCTCCAGCGGTGTTCATGGATTTAATGAATTGAGTATTTAAACCATTCCTTGATATGTTTGTTATTGTATTTATAGACGATATTCTGGTCTATTCACGTCCAGAAGAGGAGCATGCAGACCATTTAAGGACGGTACTTAGGGTGCTTCAGCACCAGAAGTTGAATGCTAAATTTTCTAAGTGCGAGTTCTGGTTGACTTCAGTGGCATTCTTGGGGCATATTATTGGAGCTGATGGTATTCGGGTAGACACGCAGAAGATTGAGGCGGTAAAGACTTGGCCCAGACCTACGACACCTACTGAGGTACGCAGCTTTCTGGGGTTAGCAGGATATTACATGAGATTCGTAGAAAAAGTTTGCCTTAATTTTAGCGCCTTTGACAAGGCTAACTCAAAAGGCAGCCAAGTTCCAGTGGACTGATTCTTGTGAGCGAAGCTTCCAGATATTGAAAGACAAATTGACTACAGCTCCATTCCTAACTCTTCCGGAGGGACCAGACAGCTATGTTATTTATTGTGATGCTTCGGGTGTTGGGCTAGGATGTGTATTGATGCAGTATGGCAAAGTTATAGCCTATACCTCCCGACAACTTAGGAAGCATGAAAAGAACTATCCTACTCACGATCTGGAGTTAGCGGTCGTGGTTCATGCCTTGAAGATATGGAGGCATTATTTATATGGTGTCCATGTGGACATCTATACAGATCATAAGAGTCTCCAATATATCTTTAAACAGAAGGAGCTGAACTTACGACAGAGGCGGTGGTTAGAGTTGCTAAAGGATTATGATGTTGATATTTTATATCATCCAGGGAAAGCGAATGTTGTAGCAGATGCTCTTAGCCGTAAGTCCATGGTTAGCTTGACAGATGTACAACCACAAAGGAGGGATATGGTTCGGGAGATTCGGCGACTATCCAGCCTTGGATTCCGTCTAGCTAATTCAGAAGATAGTGGAGTTTCTATTCGAGAGGTTGCTGAGTCCTCAATCATAGATGAGGTAAAGAGACACCAATACAAGGACCCTATTCTGGCACAGTATAGAGATGCAGCTCTTCAAAAGGAAAAGACCCCATTTAAGGTTACACCTGATGGAGTGTTACGTTATGAAGGCAGATTGTGTGTACCCGATACTGCGGGGCTACGACGGTAGGTTATGGGAGAGGCACACTCTGCTCGTTATTCTATTCACCCAGGGTCAACGAAAATGTATCATGACCTTAGATGCTTATATTGGTGGATGGCATGAAAAAGGACATAGCGGAGTTTGTTGCTCAGTGCCCAAATTGTCAACAAGTCAAGATCGAACATCAAAAGCCTGGTGGATTATTACAGGAGATAGAGATCCCGACTTGGAAATGGGAGATGATTAATATGGACTTCATTACAGGCTTACCTCGCACTCAACGGAAGTATGACTCTATATGGGTTATTGTAGATAGGCTGACGAAATCGGCCCATTTTCTTCCAGTCAGGACTACTTATTCGGCTGAAGATTATGCGAGGTTATATGTCGGGGAGATAGTGAGACTTAATGGAGTTCCCACGTCCATTATATCAGACAGAGGAGCTCAATTTACAGCCAACTTTTGGAGATCGTTTCAGAAGGGATTGGGGACACAGGTGAACCTTAGCACAGTATTTCACCCTCAGACTGATGGGCAGGCTGAGCGTACTATTCAGACACTAGAAGATATGTTGCGGGCGTGTATTATTGACTTCAAAGGTAGCTGGGATGACCACTTACCGCTCATTGAGTTTGCCTATAACAATAGCTACCATTCTAGTATCCAGATGGCACCGTACGAGGCCTTATATGGGAGGAAGTGCAGATCACCTATTGGTTGGTTTGATGTTGGTGAGACTAAGTTAATAGGCCCGGATGTGATTCAGCAAGTTGTTGAGATGGTGAAGCTTATTCAAGAAAGATTATTAGCAGCCCAGAGTCGACAAAAGTCATATGCAGATAATCGGCGTCGAGATTTGGAGTTTCAGATTGGTGACTGGGTATTCCTGAAGGTATCACCCATGAGGGGTGTGATGAGATTCGGCAGGAAGGGGAAGCTCAGTCCGAGATACATTGGGCCTTATCAGATTGTTCGTAGGATAGGCAAGGTTGCCTATGAGTTGGATCTACCATCTGATTTGGAGGCGGTACATCCAGTCTTCCATGTATCGATGCTACGTAAATGTATTGGTGATCCTTCTAGAGTATTACCCGTAGATGATGTTCAGGTAACACAGGAGTTGTCATATGAGGAGAAACCCATAGCTATACCTGATCGCCAGGTTAGAAGGTTACGTACTAAGGATGTGGCTTCCGTCAAAGTGTTGTGGCAAAATAACAATAGGGAGAAGATGACTTGGGAAACGGAAGACGAAATGAAGAATAAGTATCCTTACTTGTTCCCCGTACCTGCAGGTAATTCAATTCCTAGCTTGACTATATTGATAGATAAACTAGATTATGTAGCTGTGAGGCATCTGTAAGTTACGGAATGCAGGTTGATAGGTATAACTTTTAGAGAGACCTCGCTGGAATTTGTTTTTGCAAGACGCTAACTTAACATTCGAGGACGAATGTTCCTAAGGGGGGAAGGATGTTATGCCTCGTATTTTTTTTATACGTAGTGCGCATCATGATCTAGTAGACGTAAGTCCGGGGAATGAATTTTATTTTAAGTTCCAAGTGATTAAAGAAATATTAGGCAAGGATGTTATTTCCAAATGTGATATTAAGTATGAGTTGGCTAATGTAAGTGCCATTAACTTTAAGTGAGGGATTAATTAGTGACTGATTAGGATTAATTTAATCCAATGGACCCCACCACTCATAATTGGTGGCTGATTAAGATTAATTCAATTCAGTGGGCCCCACCACTCAAGGCAAAAGTTAAAAAAAGGGATCAGATTGTGAGCTGGCCTTAGTGGACAGGTGTAGAGGGGGGCTGCCTCCACTTCATACTATTAAATGAGGTGGAGAAATCCACTCCATGCTAAATGAAGTGGTGAAATGCATTGCTGCATATCATCTTCTTCTTCACCACTTGTCTTAGGCATCCATGGAAATGGAGAAACCAACCCTGCAACTCTTGGCCAGCAGCTGCAAATAATTTGGTTAGTAATCTCCTTGTTTGGTGTGTTAATTCTTTAGAATACCTTTGTTAATTATCCATTAATTTTAAGAAGGGGGCGTGACCAGTAGCTTAGGAAGTTTGTTTTAGTTATTGAATGTGCTAAGTATGAACGGAAACCATAATCGGATTATTAGTGGTGTCGTGTTGGTGCTTGGGCTGTTTTGATTTAAGCAAACTGCAGGAAAATTCTATTTTGGCATTATGTATATATGTTAAATGTGATTATGAGTATATACTCCAAAGGATGAATACGATAAGGTAGATGTGTTGCGAATTATAAAACGAGTTATCGCTCGGTGTGTCGTTGCTTCGCTGCTATGGTTGCCGAGACGGAACTATTTTGGGGGGGGGGCTGTTTAATATGATTCGTTGGGTTATATGTGTTATTGGTATTGCTGTGGATAATTTGGGTTGTTGTCGGATTGGGACGAAGTAAGGAAAATAGGGGAAGTGCTGCCGAATTTTCGTTAGATTATTAGCTAGCTTACAAGAAAGTAAAGCGCGATGTTTATTTAATTGCGGCACGATTGTTGCTTGTTATATATTAATAGCTTGAGCTGTAAATATTGGACGTGCGGCTCGATTATACGGTATGTAACGCTGTCCCTTCTTTCTTTGTTTGGCATGACTTCTAAAAATAAGCGAATAACGGATAGGTTTGATACTTACCGCTAGAGCGTCTAGGTGATGTATATTCTTGCTTCCACAATTATTCCTCTATATATCGGCTATGTCTAAGGCTATGATGATCTCTCATATCTATGGTAGTGCTTCTTAGAGTCATTGAGATTTTACGTTTCCATATCGTATTAAAGGTTCATAATCTTGATAAAACATTAATCCTTGGTAATACTCCTTGCTGGTTCACGCTGATTGTTACTATTGAGTTATAGGAAATGATTTTAATTGCATATGGTTGCTCATAATCTTCTGCTCGTGCATAGAGTCATTTATCATTTCATCGAGTCCCGGGCCGGGTAATGTTCGTGAGGAGTTTCTTGCATATGTCACCGAGTTCCTCACTAGAGGGCCGGGTATGTATATTATATATATGATTGGTGATGAGGATTGTTATGATGATGATGATGACGGAGATGATGTGATGATTATTTTGCCGAGCCCCTTACTAGGGAAGCTGGGCACCTTATATGTTAAAGATATGCATGATTTTCACTAAAAAGGGTACATGTGTAGCAATATTTTGTTTCGACTTGCCATATTGGTATCCTGTCATCTTTACCTTATGCTTTACATACTCAGTACATTGTCCGTAATGACCCCCCTTTCCTCGGGGGGCTGAGTTTCATGCCCGCAGGTGTAGACGCACAGTTCGGTGATCCTCCCGCCTAGGATATCTACTCTGCTGATTGGGAGAGCTCCACTGTTCCGGAGCCCAGTCGTTTTGGTACATAACTTTTATGTAGTCTTTTGCTTGTCTATGGGTATGGCGGGGCCCTGTCCCGTCGAGTTTCACTAATGTACTCTTAGAGGTCTGTGGACATTATGTGGGTTGTATATATATGTTTTGGATAATGGTCTGGACATGGTTTGTTTGGGATGTCCGCTTGTACAGGGGCAGCCTTGTCGGCTGCGTACATCATTGTGTATTGTGTAGTGGCAGCCTTGTCGGCTTACGTATGTTATTATGCTTTGAATAGTGGCGGCCTTGTCGGCTTGCGTATGTTGTTACGGTTGAATGGTTATGACTCCTTATGAGACAGGTCCTCTTTATATATGACGTTGGGGTTGGCTTGATTTGATTAAATTCCATATTGTCTTAGTTTCAGTTGGTTATACTTAGCATGTTTGTATGTGGGTGTACAAAACGGGCACTAGTCACGGCCCATCGGGTTGGGTCGTGACATTCCGGAGGGGGAGCCTCTTCATACACCTCCTCTTGGTCAACTATAACAACTTGCTCACTACGGAGAAAAACTCTCTCGTTAGCTACTTCTCCCTCCTCCCTTCAAGCAGTTGTTCTTCTCGTATTCATGTCCTATAAACACAAGTGAGGAGGTTGAGAAAAAGGAACTTATAGAATTCAACTTTAAGACACGACACTAGATAATGAATAAAAGTGAAACTTCTATCATCTTATAGCCTCTCATCCATGGATGTGTCGCAACTCACACCGATTAATAAGATTCTACTAAACATGGCTTGTGAGACTTTTGACCCTAAACTATTTTTCAAAACCTTATGCTCTGATACCATGTTTGTTACAACCCGCAACTACATCGTAGTCGTTAGGGCGACTCTTAGGCTAGAACACGGAATGATCGACCTTTTGAAGGTCTTGCACAAGCTTCTTAGATATCATTTAATACATAAGACATGAAAAGTAGTGCGGAAATCTAAACTTTTAATGATAGATAATAATAATGAAAACATCTCTTATAAATACTTAGGATAGTCTCGTCATCACAAGCCAACTTAAAGATATGACATAAATATCTTAGGGACACGAACCTTTAGAAATACATAATAAGTCTTAACAATTTTTAAAATAAGAAACTAAAGAAACATAGACTACGCCCTCTATATGAGGACATACTTAATCTTGAGAGAGTTGATTTACCAAGCTTTCCTTCTAAACTTCAACTCGCTTTCAATCTATACTTATAGAGTATAGAAAAGTATGGGGTTAGTACAAACACGTACTAAGTATGGCATATGCAAAAACATGCAAAAAGGGACAATTTAGTTGAAACATACAAGTCATGCTATTTTGATATAATCTTTCATATATTAAGTCATAAGACATTAAAAAATCATTTAACACTTAAGGAAAAACATCCATTTTTCTCAATATAAAAACATACTTATAGTGAACCCAAAATTACACATGAAGTACTCCTTTCCTAAGTTGTCCAAAGGCTCCCCTAAGTAAGAGTTAAGGAGATTGCCAATACAACCTCCTCAATACCTACTCAAGATATCCTTAAGACTATTAGGGATAGGCTTATTTCATTTCATTTACAAATCAACATTCCATACTAGAGACACTAGAAAAAAAACTTGGAAACTTCACATAAGTACCCACTCAAGTGGACTTACAAGTCACACAAGGTGCAATGTTAGAGTAGCATCCCATACTATTACCCCCACCATGTGCTCTTTGAGGATTCCATGAGATTAGATACACTAATTTCATCATTCATAAGTTTAATAATACAAGACATAACTTTAGCATGTTTTCTTAACAATTACGCATAAAGTCACATTAATTTCATGTGCATAATATCATGACCCATTTATACATTTCATATACGGACACACCAAGACTCACTCCAAATGTCTACTAGTGCAATGGATAAGTAGTGTCCCATTCCACCACCTATCCTAAGTAGTACACCCATAAGAAGTCTTAGTTCTTTACATTCTTTTGTGGGAGATAGTTGTAACCGATATAGACCATGAGAGCTTGACATGTACTACCCTTACCGGATGAGAGATCCCTACTTGCCTATGGTACGGTCATATTCTTTAGCCTTTACATGGGTTCTCAACTAGCTACATGTACGTGGGGACATAACTACGGTCTAAGGAGATATCTACTAAGTAAATCACTCTCTACTAACGAGGAACATGCTCATAGAACCCAGTTTACATGCCAAAAGTTGATAAAACGAATAGACATTATTCCATTGGGGTTTTGACATTAAATTGATCACCTAAAGATAAGAACAACTCATTTTAATCAACAAAACTGTTTCATGCAAAGACCCATACTTAGAGTCAAAGAATAAAGAAGATTGAAGCTTGATATCCTTCTTGAAATATCTTTAAAAGTCTCCTTGTATGAAATAAGATTCAAGAATGAACTACCATAAATTAATATGAATAAACCCATGAATTTTGGTGAAGAACTTGAAGGATTTTGGTCTTCTTCCTTGGAGCTTGAAGCTTCTTGAAAATAGAGCTTTTGGAAAAAAAAAGATTTTTGAAGAAATTCGATTTGATCTTTAGGGTAGGAAATGATGAGTAAATTAAGGTTTAGAATGACTTAAATCAGTCAACAAATGATTCCCAAAGTTCCCAAAAGACCCCCACACCATCTGGACCCTTTTTCAACTTGAAATTTAACTTAAAAACGTTGTGGCCAAATCTGGGACTTGGCTGCGGGCCGCGAGGAAAGCTACAGATTCTGCCACTCAACATTTTTGAGGAAGTGTACCACGTGCTACCGGCGCGTCGCGAGGCAAGCTCCAAAATCTGCCCCGCACGCTGCCTTGGGCAGCTTCTTGTCAAATGTTGGGGTCTTCCTCCGGGACCCTTAGGTTGGTCCCTGGGGCGTCGTTCTAGGACGTTTTGACCCTTTACATGTAACTCTACGCATAGGTACCATTGGAACTCAACTTCACTCTCAAACTATTCCCCAAAACATCACTATAAAACACTACGACACACTAGTTCAACTTCGACTAGTTTACGAACGTCTTGGGCGTTTGACTTCAAAACTCATCCAAACTTTTAGAAATGACTTCTAATTCTAAAATATACTAATTTACTACATTATTAACTCATGAAACACATGCAAAACTCTAGTTTGACATATTCCATTTTTAGGGCGTAATAGTTTCCCTTGAATTGAGAATCCAAAGAATCCCTATCTAGAGAGAGTTGTGATTGCATTGTGGGTAAGGCTTGATTGTGATCCCAATCTAGTGGGTAGAATCCAATGATGTTTATATGATGATTATGCACTGTTTAAATATTGAATTCATAGTGAATTGTAGTAATTGAAATTGAAGGTGATAATGGTGATTGTAGGCCATTAGAGGCTAGATTTACATCTTATGTTGATCTTCTTTATTCAATTGTATTCTATACTATTTGATCATGATTGAATCACGTAGATATGTATTGAATTAGGTTTAGCTGATCTAGGTTCCTATTAACATGTAAATATGAAATTGAACCTATATGATCATGCATGACTAGAATTGTATTCTAATGATCTAATTGAATAAAGTAAGCATGAAATTGAACATAATTCGTAATGAATTATGGTTATAATATTTTTAGGGTTGTTTATCCATTGATTATAAGGTTTTTGCAGGTAAAGTCTTGATGAAGACGATTGTGATGATCTTTCCTTTCTTTTCTTCACCTTAACATTAATATTATAAGGAGAAGGAAGTTCTCACATAGAGGATCCCTAGGTTGATTTCAGAATCTAACATGAATCAATGCACAGTGGACTAAGCTTTGCTTGAAGGTGAGTTTTATGATCACTTCTTGTGTATTAGACTTGGTGAGACAAAACTAAGGACATAGTAGCTTGAGTAAAGTACTCATGATAGCAAGCTTGAGATAGTAGGTCTCAAGGGTAGCTTGGAAAGTGAGTTTTAATGAGTCTTGAGTTAAAATACTCATGGTAGCTTGAGGTGTGGAATCTCATGGAAGCTTAAGTTATATTACTCATGGTATCTTGAGGTGTTGAACTTCATGATAGCTTGGGGATGGTTGTTCCCATGGTAGCTTGGGATTGATTAATGTATCTCTTCTAAGAATATCTTGACGTAGCCTGACTAGAGTGCATGTGTTGTAGCTCGAGATGGAGGTAGTGATCTCTCGTATGATCATTTCGGTATTGTCTTGCTAGGATGCTTGATCATGGTAGCTTGACTTGGCTTGGTAAAAACAATTTCATAAGTGCTTTGGGGGAAACACTAATACTCTCCTAATGTTGGCTTGACCTGCATGCAAGGTGCATTACATGGTAGCTTGATATAAATGTAAGGTGTATTTCATGAAATAGCTTGACATAGGTTTCTCATTGTCGCTTAGCAATTCAGGCTCCTCTATGGTTAGCTTTCATCTACATGATTGGTTGCTGGTGGTTTGTATAGTTATATCCTTCCTTTAGATAGATTGCTTAGTATGTTGAGATGATTTCCATGATAGTAGGTCTATTGTGGTATTATGGGAGTTTAATAGACAAGGTTACAAGATAAGTTAGCTTGGAGTAGGTTAGTCTAGAGAAGTACTTAGTATGGATGGTAGTATGGTATACCATCTATACATTGAACAAGAATGACTTGAAGATACCTATGAAATGACCACTAAATGGCTAAAATCATTTCATTGTAGCTTTAGGGGAAAGGCCTATACTCTCTTTATATTAGCTTGGCCTAAATACAAGGTGCATTTCATGATAGCTTGATTTGCATGTAAGTTGTTTAATGAATATCTTGAGATAGGTTTCTCAAGGTAGGTTAGGGTTGAGTATTCATTCTCCCTTAAGGTTATCTTGAATCTATATGATTGGTTGCATGGTGGTAAGGATGGTTTTATCCTTCCATTAGTTAGCTTGGTTGGTATGTTGAGATACTTTCCATAATAGTAGGTCTATTATGGTAGTATGTTGATCTTAATTGAAAATGTTATAATATAAGTTAGCTTGGAGTAGGTTAGTCTAGAGAAGTAATTAGTATGGATGGTAGTATCGTATGCCATCTATACAATGCACAAGAATGAATTGAAGCTACCTATGACATGGCCACTACATGATGTATGTTTAGGTTGGATAGTGCTATAGTTTAATTTAATGACATGATTGGCTTAAGATAATAGTTCCTTGTCAATATGAAGTAGGTATATATGATGACTCCTAATATGAGATGAAACAAGTTAGGGTGATTTCAAGATATGCTTAGTGTGTGAGTTATTATGGGATGTTTCACATGCATTGCACAAGGGTGGTTTGAGGTTGCCTAGGGGCATATTTCTCATAGGTTATGATGAAATTAGGTCTTATTTATGAAACTAACAAGTAGACTAATACAAAGTTTGACCAAAGATAGGTACTTAGATTTGGTAGTAGTATTATATTCTACCTTAGCCTTCGAGAAGGATACTTTGAGGTTGCTTGTGATGTAGTTCATAATAGAAAGTTACAATATGAATTTAGTTCTTATATCTTTTATGATGCTTTAATATGATTATGATATACATGTTATTCTCATGTCTTTATCTATTATGATTATGTCTATTATTGACTAATCTTTTGATATATCTTATGTTTGGTGTGATGTTTCCATACTTATGCCTATCGTACTAATTTATATTCCATACATGTTGTCCAAGTAGGGTCTTTAGAAGATTGAGGTTGCTTGAAGGGTAGAGTTCCCAAGCTTTCCATGAAGAGAAATTTATTGAGTCCTCATAGCATCCGAGACTACCACCACTATGTTGTCTTTATGTTTTTCCTTCATGATAGACATTTATGGGTAGTGACCCAAGACTATTGTATTTATGCTGTCATAGATTATTTGAGACATATGTTAGATTTTTTATGAAGTGACCTACGCGTTATATTTTTGAAGAAAATTTTTTAATTCTGTGTATTTTTCGTATATATGCAATGGATGATCTCTATGGGCTTGCATGAAACCTCCAAAACGTCAATACGCCGTGTTACGACCTAAGACTGCCCTAAATTTTAGCGTGTATATGCGGGTTGTGAAAAACTTGGTATCAGAGCATAAGGTTATGAAATGGTCTTAGGATGTCTCAAAAGCACGCTGAGTAGAGTCTTATTCATCGGTGTGAGTCGACACACACCTATGAGTAGGAGGTTATAGGATTCTTAGGAAATTTCCACTTCTTCATTCTTAAAATCGTGCCATAGAGTTTGGCGTTAGTAGGACCTTTTCTAATGCTTTCATATGATTTTGTAGGTTAGCTAACACTAGGGCTAATGCTAGAAGGGAAGGAGATGGGAGTGGGGAGAAAGCGATTCCTCCTCAAGTGCAAAAGCAAGTTCCTAATGAACCTCCAATAGGGAATGCTATGTTTGAGGAATTTAGGGGTTCTATGACATTATTGTCTCATGACTTAACGACCCATGCTAATAGAGGAGAGGTGTCTCCAGCTAATCCTATCAGAGGAATGAGTTCTACTAGAATAGGGGAGTTCCTGAGAATGAATCCACTATAGTTCTATAGCTCCAATGTGGGTGAGGACCGGAATGTGTTTATTGATGAGGTGTATAAAGTGCTTCGAATTATGAGACTGTATTTTATTGAAAAGCAAGAGTCGGCTTCCTATCAATTGACTGATGTAGACCAACTTTTGTATGAGTAATGGAAAGATAATAGACCTATAGGAGCGGTTTCCATTAAATGGAAGACTTTTAAGTCGGCCTTCCTTGATAGGTTCTTTCCTAGGGAAATGACGGAGGCTATGTTGGGGGAATCAATAAACCTGAAGAAAGGTGGCATGATTGTCAAAGAGTATGCTTTGAAGATCACTCTTTTGTCTAAGAATGCTTGAAGTTTGGTAGCAAACCCTAGAGACTTGATGAATAGGTTCATGAGGAGGGTGTCCGATCTAGTAGAAGAAAAGTGACATACGACAATGCTTGTTGATGGCATAGATATCTCCCGACTCATGGTTTTTGCTTAACAAATAGAAGAATTGAATAAAAAATTTAGAAGGAGAAAAAAAGGATTAGGATGGACAAGGATAGATCCGATGGACATGGTCGTTGGTCATTTTAGTACATCTAAGTATGAGTATGACAGGGTGCCTAACCCTACACCTCAAGGCAGAATGGGTATTTCCGACTTACTGTAATGACCCGAAAGCACCCCCTAGAAGTTAGGGAGAACCCATTGGTCGTAATAATTGTGTACTTGACCTTTCAGAGGTCTTGAACAAGCCTTATCTATCATTCATTACTTAATACATGAAAATTTGTGTGGAACTGAAACTTTTAATGAATAAATGAATAAAGAAAACATATTTCATAAAAGCTAAGATTTGATCTCGTCTAAACAAGCCAACTTAAAGAAACGACATAGATATCTTAGGGACACGATCCTTTACATTAAATGAAAATGCATAATAAGTCATAATGCTAGAATCTTCGAAATAGAAGTATGCCCTCAAATAGATGAGTATACACTTAATTTTGAGAGAATCTTTCCCATTCTTGTCTTCTAGTGTTCAACTTTATTCCAACCTATACTTATTAAGTTTAGAAAACTATCGAGTTAGTACAAAATAATGCACTAAGTATGACCTATGCAAAAATAATTAAAACGGTACAGTTTAGCAAAATAGGATTTAATGCCAAATAAGTAAAACCTTCATGAATTTAGAGTTGAAATATTATAAGAATCATCATTTATCACATAATAAAAGAGCCCCATAATTTTTGCACAAAAAGTGACTATACAATGAACTCCCAAAAATCAATACAGTGAAACACATTGAAACAGTGGCATGTTACAGTGAACAATTTACCCAAGCAATGTGAACTCTTTGACTTTGAGGTTTTCCTAACAAAGTTATCGTAAGTCTCCCTAAGGTAAGACAGTACGAACCACCCATACACCCCTTTAAGGCACACCAAAGCAATCCTTAAGACTATCAACCATAGGCTTACCTCGTACGGAAATCAACTCCACGATCTTGGATAGACATCTGAAAAACATTCATTCATATAGACTTAATGTAAGAATCCTTCTCCAATAGGAATTATAAGTCACACTAAGTGTAATGTGAGAGCAGCATCCCATACTACCACTCCCACTTAATGCTCCTTAAGGATTCCCTTGGATTAAACACTCTAAAATAGTCATTCATACTTCATTACATAACACATAACTTTAACTTGTTCCGTTAACATTTTTAACTTAAGTCATCTAAATTCATTAATACACATCATAACTCATTCATTTACTTCATATATAACTCACCAAGACTCCCCTTTCAGAAGGTCTACTTAGTGTAATGGATAGATCGCGTCCTATACCACAACCTACCCTAAGTAGTACGTTCTATATGGAGACTTGGTTAATACACTTCATACAAAACATACCAGACTCCCCATTCGAAGGTATACTTAATGCAATTGATAGATAGCATTCCATACCACCACCTACCCTAAGTAGTACGCTCTTTTAATAGACTCGGTTCTTTCATTATTTTGTGGGGGAATAACTTTAACCAACATAGACCATGAGATCTAGACATAGAATCCTGATACTATCCTTATCAAATGAGGGTTCCTAACTTGCCGAGGTTGGGGTCTTTCTCTTAAATTTTACATGGCTTTGTCCAATAGCTACACCTATGCAGGCACATAGTTAAGGGATAAGGAGATTGTTGCTAAGAGGTACATTGGGTACAACATCTCTACTCACAATTTGCACCCACCCCTTTTTCAAATCCTCTCGGTACTATGCTTAACTTCCCCATGGAGTCTTAAACATTCAATGCTAAAGGTCAAGGATTACTTTTGGACATCCCATCTCAACTCACAATGAGTATCGATCCTCCAACCTGCATTATAAAGCTCTTGGGAGTATGGAGGTTTGTACTAAACACTTCATCTCAACTCACAATGACTGCTCACCCAAAACTCCCCTTCTCATTCACATTCTTTAACTTTATTTATTCATTCACTCAAAGTGTGAGTGTGTGTGTACATGTGAGCACACCTTGCACATAACATCATTTCATTTACACTTCATTCTGTACATGTTTAGACCTTCTTTTATCACATCACACACTTGAACATACATCATATAATCATAGAAGTCATTTAGACATAATCCTTAACATACTTTTCATAACAATCTTCATAAAAAACATCAACAAGAATAACTCCTATTTCCATCTTTATTCATATAATATGGCTTGATGGACTCATTCACAATACACTAGTAACTACATATTCATACAATTCAAGTAAACACCACCACACAGAAGGTGGACCATACCACCCAAGAGTATTTCAAAATTATAGCTAAACAACACAACCAACTTACCTTTGAATCCAATATTCCATAACATCAATTATTTAAATCAAAAGTTCATCATATATTATCCTTTAGGTCAGTAGATAAACATCAATAAGACAAATAAAATCAAGTTCAAATACTACAAAATCAAGCTCATTTAACCCATTTCTTAATCCAAAATTTGATAAAAATCATTAACATGATTTCATTGAAGTTCCATCATTAAAATCCCTAACTAACATTACAAAGATCATATTTTAATCACACATCGCATAACACATTTCCTTTAGCACATACATATATCACCTATCTTTCATTCATATACCATTAGAACTTGAAATCACAGACTCAACAATGGGACTTACCAAATAAGGGCTCAACATATGGGACCTAAACTAGGGAGCCTTCTTCAGCAAACACAGAGTCTACTTCATTCATTCATACGTACTTTATTTTCATCCATTTATATAACTAGTATGTTGCTTAGGACTCTCATAAGGTTCATTGTGGAATGACCAAAAATGACCTAGTGTCATTACTTGAGTCTAGTTGACCTCTTGATTATCCTATCTAAACACCTTTGATATCATTCATTTCATTGTGTGCAATACATGAGGCTAGCCTCATTCTTTATTTGGGAACCTTAACTTTAACTGACATAGATCATTGAGCTTCATGAAATCCATTGTCTACTCCACACCAAAAAGAGGTGGAATCACAGGCTAAAGTGAAACCAAAACATGCTAGCGTATATAGGGAAATGAACCCTACTAGAACCCTATATTGGTAGCATACATTTAAAGACTAGGAGATATAAGGACACCCATACCGGCCTAAATGGACAGTCTCATCTCATGAGATTTACACGAACCTCTGCCTTCCTGAAAGAAGGAATCACGACTCATAGCTAGATCTCGGTGCTAAGTATAAAGTTCCATTACATTCAACTCACACATCATAAAAGTTTGCTTCTAGCATGAGGGCATCATTGCTCATTAGATGATTTCTCATCTCATCATTAGTATTAAGTGTGCATTAATCTCAATACTTTTATTAGAGTGTTTCTTAGAGACTGGTCCCTTTAATAGTTTTACGTTCTCATAAGTGAGTGCGGTTTTTGATAAAACTTATTAGGCTCATTTTAAATTTATCTCATCTTTAATATTAGCCTCTTATCATGTTGTCACTACATTAATTAACTTTATCATATTAGCTCTTCATAATTACTCACCCTAGTACGTGAATATTCATTTCTTCATATGCCAATGCACTTGGCCCCTTTTAGTGTTTCACACTCTTACTTAACCCTCATAGGGTCACATCATTTCATCACATATATATTAGGTTCACTTGTTTTTAAAAGTACGCTGGACTTATGAACCCATAGGTACAAGCCATGAGACTTCATTCATAATTCTTCTTAGTGACTTATACTTACCCAAGATTATGTGGTACAAAACTTATGCATCTTGTAAGTATGCACAGGTCTCGAGTTAGATTCCTATAGGCTACATTAATTAATTATTTATTCACATAAGACTTATGTATTAATACGAGATTGGGCAAGGGAACCCATTTTCATATCCCTTGAGCAACACTTAGTCTTATATTAAATTTTGATTTAAAATTTTGGCTTAGTTACTCGAGATCGAGCCTCACCGCCTACACTTCTTTTTTTAAAAAAATTCTTTCCTTCCTTTTTCGTTTGAGGCCAAGAGGGTGTGGGATTGATCCCTCACAACCTCATATTTACTTATTTTTAATTATTCTCCTAATTTTCTCACTTATCCGAGAGGTTGTGGCTTCGATCCCCACACACCTTATTTTATTTATTTTTCCCTCTTTCATTCTTCCACTTGAGCCTTACCCGATTTCTAATCCCCCTTACCTCATTTTTATTATTGAATTTCAGAAGCTTACATATGGTGTGGTCTCGGGTTCAATCCTTGATGACCTCAGCACATATCAAAAAAAAATTGAAACCCAAATCCTCAATGTTGCCTATGGCGAGGTAAAATTTCTAGATTTCTGGAAATTTGTTCACATTGTACGTCCACCTCTTCAAAGGCTTAATTGAAATGACTAACATGCCCTTACTTAAATCGGATAATTAAATACCAATTATTCAACTTAATATTGCTTCCACCAAGGATCGAATCCGGGTGAACCCTAACTCATGAATCGGGTCAATACGGGTCGACCCAACCGAAACCGTCCCATAATTACATTAATTAATTACTTAATTTAATACTTAGGGTAATTACAGTAGTACCCTTAGCCTGGAAAAGACCATTTTATCCCTAGACCCTCCAAACAAAACATTATCCCTTTCAAGTCTGGTTAAGACTCATCCGATTGAATCTTAATATTCGGGTGCCCTACATGGCTGGACCCAACCTTTCCTTGCTCAGATAACTCACCAAGTTTGTTGGCTTGGCTGTTGCATAGGTTCTGAGGTCTGGTTCCACGCACATCAAGCTATGTGAACCCGTTTTTTTTATTCTAGGCATTCTAGGTACGTTTAGGCATTACTTCGTATAGTTATTTTTGGGTTGTTACACTTTTTTCCCCTTAGGAACATTGTCCCCGAATGACAATTCTAATTATTTAGAACAATGCCAGTCATATCAAACATATGTACTTTACACAATCAATTAATAGCAACAAATAATAGAGGAGATACAAAAACTTAGACATAAGAGTAAGAACTCTAACCTCAAGATCTGAATAGATATGATAGCGGGATCTCCTATTGGCCTCGGCCTCCCACATATCACCCTAAACAAGATGGTTTTTCCACAATACCTTCATTGTGGCAACCTCCTTCTTTCTCAGCCGCTTCACCTGCCTGTCTAAAATCTCAATAAGAACCTCCTCATAGGACAAGTCTTCATCAACCCTCAAACCTTCAATAGGCAGAATCAATGATGGATCACCAAGGAACTTCATTAACATAGATACATGAAATACTGGATGAACAAAAGCTAACTCCGCAGGCAACGCCGACTCATAGCAACCTTACCAACACGCTGTAGAATCTCGTTTGGCCCAACGTACCTTGGGCTCAACTTCCCCTTCCTGACAAACCTCAGCACCCCATTCATGGGTGATATCTTCAAGTAGACCTGGTCACCAACATCAAACTCTAAGGTCCGCTTCTTGTTATATGCATAACATTTCTGCTGATTGTATGCAGTAGACAATCTGTCCCTAATCACCTTGACCTTATCTAAGGCCTCATGATATAACTCTCGAACTAAATGGATGACTATCCAACCTCGAACCACCCAACTAGAGACCTACACCTTCAACCATACAGTTCCTCAAACGGTGCCATACTAATGCTGGAGTGATAGCTATTATTATACGAGAACTCTATCAATGGAAGATGGTCTTCCTAACTACTTCTGAAGTCAATTACACATGATCTCAACATGTACTTCACTGTATGAACGGTTTGCTCTGCGTGCCCATCTTTTTGAGGATGGAAAGCAGTACTGAGCTTTGCCTACAAGCCTAAGCTCTTCTGAAAGGATCTCTAGAAATGCAAAGTGAACTGAGCTCCTCTATATGAAAGTATAGACAAAGGAATCCCATGCCACCTTATAATGCCATCAATGTAGAGTCTCTCATAATCCTCGGCCATATAAGTATACTTCAATGATATAAAGTGGGCATACTTAGTCATCATGTCCACAATAATCCATATGGAGTCATGCTGTATCCTAGTCCTCAGAAGACCAACCACAAAGTCCATGTTATTGGCCTCTAACTTCCAAGTCGGAACCTCAATCATCAGAGTGATACCACCAACCATGAGGTGCTCCACCTTCACTTGCTGACAATTAGGACACCTATCCACATACTCAGCAATGTCCTTTTTCATGCCATCCCACCAATACATCTGCTAGAGGTCATTTTACATCTAGGTGGTCCCTGGATGTATCGAATACCTTGAACCATGGGCCTCTGCAACAATCTTGGTTCGCAAATCATCCACGTCTGGTACATAGAGCCTGTCCTGGTACCTAAGTATGTTGTCACCTCCCAAAGCAAAAGACTCATTCATCTTTATCGGCACTCAGTCCTTCAACTCCATCAACACAGGATCAAGATGCTGACCCTTCTTGACTTCAACTACCAAGGATGATTCAGAACTAGGATGAACTGAAACACCCTCACTAGTAGAGTCAATCAACCGCACACCCAGTCTGGCTAGTCTTTGCACATCCTTCACTAACTCCTTATTCTCATCATCAACGTGGGCTTGGAGTCCCTATGATGAACCTGCTAAAAGCATCAGCTACAACATTTGCCTTACCTGGATGGTAGTGGACACTCATGACATAGTCCTTCAATAGCTCCAACCATCTCCGTTGATGTAGATTCAACTCCCTCTATGAGAACACGTATTAGAGAATCTTGTGGTCTGTGAACACATCCACATGCACCCCGCACAAGTAATGCCTCCACAGCTTCAATGAAAACATCACAGTTGTAAACTCCAGGTCATGAGTGGGATAATTTTTCTCAAGAACATTGAGTTATCTGGACGCATGGGTTATCACCTTACCACCCTGCATAAAAACACAACCCTAACCAACCCTAGATGTGTCACTATGGATAGTGTAACCCTCACTAAATTTAGGCAACGTAAATATTGGGGCTGAAGTGAGTCTGGCCTTGATCTCCTGGAAACTCTTCTCACAAGTCTCCATCCATTAGAACTTCGCTTTCTTTTGAGTCAAAGCTGTCAGTAGGGCAACAATAGAAGAAAAACCCACCACGAACGTACAGTAGTAACCAGCCAATCCTAGAAAGCTACGGATATTGGTGGGAGTACGAGGTCTAGTCAAGTTCTTAACAGCCTCACTCTTCCTGGGGTCCACCTCAACACCCTGATCAGACTCAACATGACCCAGGAAGGTCACTGATCTAAGCAAGAATTCACACTTGCTGAACTTGGCATACAACTAATGTTGTCTAAGTACCTTCAAGGTTAATCTCAAATGTTGTCCATGCTCTTGCTTTGTATTAGAGTAGATGAGGATGTCATCAATGAATACTATAACGAAAGAATCAAGGTATTCACGGAACACTCGGTTCATGAGGTCAATAAATTCAGCTAGTGCATTAGTGAGACGCAATGACATGACCATGAACTCATAAGGACCATAACAGGTACGAAAGGTTGTCTTTGGTTATCTTCATAACTAACCCTAAGTTGATGATACCCGGAATGAAGATCAATCCTCAAGAAGAATCTAGACCTTTGGAGGTGATTGAATAAGTCATCTATTCTGGGAAATGGATACTTATTTTTTATAGTGACATTGTTAAGCTTTCGATAATTGATACACATCCAATTAGTTCCATTTTTCTTTTTCACAAACAGCACTAGAGCGCCCCAATGGGATATGCTCAGCTGGATGAAATCCTTATCAGTGAGATCTTTTAACTGCCGCTTCAACTCTTTGAGTTCAGCTAGAGCCATTCTGTAGGGAGGCATCGGCATCGGTTTGGTATCGGGATCTAGGTCGAGATCAAAATCAATCTCTCGAGGGGGAGGGACTGCAAGCAAATAATCAGGAAAAACATCTTGGAACTCACTCATTACAGGGATAGAGTCTATGGAAGGAATGTCATTATCTAGATCATTGACAATCACAAGATGGCATAACAATCCCTTGGACATCATTCTATTATCTTTTAGGTTCGGAATTAAGGGACTTGAACGACTCGAATTGTACCCCTCCCATACAAGCTCTACTTCATTAGTGAAATGTAATCCTACAACCCTACTACAACAATCCATGAAGGCATGACATTTATAAAGTAAATCCATACCAAGTATAATATCGAAGTCATTCATGGGTAACTCAACCAGGTCTGCACACATAGTCTTACAACATACTACTATTGGTCAATCTTTATGAGCCCTATCAGCTCTTACACTTTCTCCTAAGGGAGTACTAACTACGATAGGATCATGCAAAACCTTAGGTAGTGTTTCAAAAGTTAGAGAAAGAAAGGGAGTCACAAAATAAAGCGTAGACCCTGGATCATGTAAAGCTTAAACACAGGTTAAGAATACTTAGAGCTTACCTGTGACCACATCAGAAGACTTCTCATGCTCCTCCCTGCCCTTCAAGGCGTAGAATTTATTCCTCTTAGGAGGCTCGGATGAAGTAGCATTCTAGCGATTAGGCCTAGGCTGAGCATTACCTCTAGCTTGACCCCTATTTTGTTGATAGTCCCTGACCTCATCTCCTGTAGCTGGAGCCTGGGGTGGAACTTTGTTGCCCCCAACAACTGCTTCTCCTCTTCCCCGAACGCTGTTCCTCCTTGTGTTCATTTTCTGAAAAATAACAATTGATGTTAGATTTTCTCATAACACTAAGTCATCAGACAAAAGATAAGGCACGACAAGATATTTTCCTACACATGATGCGTCTCTAATTCATGATAGTGGTGCACTTCACTACCATAACATAGAAAATACTCGATGTGGTTGATATGATCTTATTATCCTTGGAATTTAACCTAAGGCTCTGATACCACGTTTGTCACGACTGGGGTGTATACCCTAGCAAAAACCAGCGTCGTTCACCTCCTGGAGGTCGCTGACAAGCCTACATACGTCATAATTACATCGTTTAGGTTAATTTTAGCTGAAAATTTAAAACTTTTATTTAATTTGAATTGTACATAGACTTGCATTATATCACATTAGTTCACAACAACCATCTAATAATAAGATATTCAAATTAAGGAAATAGTTCATAACTACACTAATATAAAGTTGCCAAAATCACATCATTATGACGCCTTAAAATAAGTAAGAATGAAACGCATGTGAATGATCCTCCACTAGCTCATGCTTACGTCTAAGCTAGAATAAAGATATAAGCATCCTCAAAAGCATGATGGCCTACCAAGTCCGGATGAATGCTCCACGTCCTGATAGTGTCAACGTAGTCTCGTAAGCTCTAGCGTCCACCTGCACCTGCACATGCACCTAAACGTAAAGGGTTGTATGGGGTTAGTACACATTGGTACTAAGTATGGGTGTATGCAAGTACACACCAAGGACATGCATGATTGAGAAGAGTTCTCTCCTAACGATATGAGCTATGGAAAGCCAAGTTAGTTCGACTTGCAAAAAAAGACTAGAAAAGTCATGTTATGAGAGTAAAATGCATCATCATTCGTTCCATATTGAAAACATCCCATAACACATTTCATTTAGCACATACATATATCCCATATCTTTCGTTCATACGCCGTGACAACTTGGAATCACAGACTTAACATTAGGACTTCCCTAATGAGGGCTCAACATATGGGAACTTAAATAGGGAGCCTTCATTGGCAAACACAGAGTCCGCTTATTCATTCATACGTACTTCATTTTCATCGATTTATATACCTATGATGTTTTTAGGACTCTCATCAGGTTCACTTTGTAATGACCAGGATTGACCTAGTATTATTGCTTGAGTGTAGTTCACCTCTTGATTATCATATCCAAACACCTTAGGTATCATTCATTTCATTGTGTGCATTAAATGAGGCTGGACTAATTCTTTCTTTGGGAACTTTAACTTTAACCGACATAGATCATGTGAGCTTCATGAAATCCAGTGTCTACCCCAAACCGAAACGAGTTTGAGTCACTCGCTAAAGTGAAACCAAAACATGCTAGCGTATATAGGGAAATGAACCCTGCTAGAACCCTATGTTGGCAACATAGGTTCAAATACTAGGAGGTAAAAGAGACCAATACCCGCGTAAACGGATAGTCTCACTAATGAGATATACATGAACCTATGCCTTCCCGAAAGAAGAAATCACCACTCATATCTAGCCTATCGGTGCTTATTACATTCATCTCACACATCATAGAAGCTGACTTCTAGCATGAGGGAATCATTTCTCATTAGACTGGTCTCTTTATTAGTTTTACACTCTCATAGGTGAGTGCTATTTTTTGTAACACTTATTAGGATCATTTGAGATTGATATCATATTTAATATTATCCTCGTATCATGTTTTCACCAACTTAATTAATGTTAGCATATTAGATCTTCATAATTACTCACTCCATTACGTGAATTTTCATCTCGTTATATGCCAATATGCCAATGCACTTGGCCCTTTTTAGTGTGTTTCACACTCTTACTTAACCCTTCTGAGGTCACATCATTTCATAAAATACATCTTAGGTTCACTTATTATAAATGTATTCAGGACTTATGAACCCATACGTACAAGCCATGAGGCTTCATAAATCTTCTAAGTGACTTATACTTATCCAAGATTATGTGGTGCAAAAATTATGCATCTTGTAAGTATGGCAAGGTCTCGAGTTTGATTCTTATAAGCGATATTAATTGATTATTTATTCACATAAGACTTATGTATCATTACGAGATTGGGCAAGGGAACCCGATTTCAAATCCCTTGAGCAACATTAAGTCTTATATTAATTTTTGATTTAAAATTTTTGCTTGGGGACCCGAGGTCAAGCCTCAACGCCTACACTTCTTTATATTTTTTAAATTTCTTTTCTTCCTTTTTCGTTTGAGGACTAGATGGTGTGGGATAGATCCCCCACAACCTCATTTTTATTTTACTTTAATTATTCTCCTAATTTCATTACCCAACCGAGAGGTTGTGGGTTCGATCCCCACACACCTCATTTTATTTATTTTTCCATCTTTCATTTATTCACTTGAGCCTTATCCTATTTTGAGTCCCCCATACCTCATTTTTATTATTGAATTTTAAGAAACTTACATATGGTGAGGTCTCGGGTTTAATCCTGGATGACCTCACACACAAAAATAATTGAAACCCAAATCCTCAATATTGCCTATGTCAAGACAAAATTTCTGGAAATTTTGTAACATTTTCAGTCCACCTTTTCTTAATATTTATACTTTTGATTCTTAGGAAATTCACTGGATATTTCGTACATATTTATGTGCATTTTTTGTGGTACATTTGGCCAAGAGTTTTCACTCAATTCATCAACATCACACCTCCCATGAGCATCACGATTTCTACAAGTAATTGCATACAAAAATGCAAATATTTAATATTTCTACCAGCAAAAATACAGAACCTACAACAACGATGGGATCTAGTGATAAGGACATACAAAGGGGAAACATTCCTAGTTTTCGGATTAGAATACGACTAAATCCTAGGGTCTCTTTGGAAAGGGACCAAGAGGAAGAAACCCATACCTTTTTCATTGTTCCACAACATTCCAAACCTGATCCAATGCGCTGCCAACTCCCACAAAAACAAAGCTTCACCACTAAAACCTCACGTGCAACACGTCGAGAAAAATGTTTTTGCTTTTCGTTTTTAGTTTAGTTTTTCTTTTGAGTTTTAGAGTGCAAGTTCTTCAAGAGATATGAACTTTGATTTTGTTCTTTTACTGATGATGAAGCGTGACAATGAGAGTGGAGAGATGTAAGAGTAAGTTTAGGAGTAGGAATTTTAGGTAAAGACTTAGTCAAAGTAGGAATCTTTGTTATTTATATTAAAAATATTATTTTCTAAGTCTTAAGTAAAATTACTAACATGCCCTTATTTAAATCAGATAAGTAAATACCAATTAGTTCAACTTATTATTGCTTCCACGGAGGATCGAACCCGGGTGAAGCCTAACTTGCGAACCGGGTCAATCCGGGTCAACCCGACCTAAACCATCCCCTTATTACATTAACTAATTAATTAATTAATTACATAGAGTAACTATGATAATACCCTTAGCCTAGAAAAGACCATTTTACCCCTAGACCCTCCAAACCTAATATTACCCCTTTCAAGTATAGTTCAGACTCATCCGGGTGAATCTTAATATTTGGGTGCCCTACATGGCTGGACCCAACCTTGCCTAGATCAACTAACTCACTAAGATGGTTGGATTAGCTGTTGCATAGGTTTTGAGGTCTGGTTCCACACGCATCAAGCTGTGTGAACCCGGTTTAATCTAGGCACTCTAGGTACATTTAGGCATTACTTCGCATAGTCATTTTCGGGTTGTTACACCTATTCTTTGGCAGACCAATGATACGCTCAAACTTAATTCTCAAATAAGAAGTAAAGCGGTTGTATCAAGTATAAAACCCAACTAATGAGGTTGGGATCGTTCCCACGAGGAAAATAGTTCAGACTTAACTTTATTCTATTATTACTATTATTTAGTTAATTATTTCCATAGAAAACAAAAGACAATAAAAGGGGTTTTTATTCTTAAATTAAAGTAAACAACTAACAGATTCAAATCTTGGAGCTTGATCAATTCATAAAAGTACCTAGGGCTTAAGTGTTCCCCACATGTTCCTAACTTGATAATTCTAACTATAGCAATTCTTTCCTAGTATCTTGCATGTAAAGTTATAAGCTATGTATATCTAAATCCTTGATCCGACATCTAGAAAATTTCACTCCGCACCTTGGTCCGACTACGTGTGTTGCTATACTAACCCTTATCTTTACCTCATATTCAGCATTGTATTCGATATTAGACTAAGTTATTACTTAATACCAATCGACACTAGCCTATTAGATAGTGTACACTACATCTTTGTTGATAATTCTTTTCCTATTATCTACCTCCTTGGTCCGGCAAGTAGCATTAAGGTGAGTTCTAACATTGGCCATCCGTTAAAAAGACTTCTAAACAAAGGAATTATCAATACATGCAAGACACTATTCTAGAATTGCTATTTTAGTTAGATTTTACCTCATTATTCACTCATGGTTCCCACAACCTTAGTTAGGGAGATTAGTTACCCATGTTCATAATATCACTATTCATATATTTAATATAAGAATTCATGCACTTACTTTAATGAGAAAGAATAAAATCCACAAATTTACTCGATTAATCAATAAAAGTACCAACAATCAATTCCAGAAAAAGTGTTACAATTGCTGAAATTTAATCCTGCAATACTTGAACAAGAGAACTAAAGATTATCCAAAAGTATAACCATCAAAAACTCTAACCCCAAAAACGAGGTTTTTCAAACAATTTATAAGAAAACAAAAACATAATAAAAGAAGGATTCTAATTACTGAAAATTTGTCAAAACGCATATGGGTCGACGGACCTCGTGACGGACCGTCGTGGTCACGATGGGCCGTCATGGCCTCCGTCGTCCCATACTTTCACAAATTCTTCTGGTGCTTTCTTCAATACCCTCAACGAACAGGTATGACAGACCGTTCCGACCACGAGAGTCCGTCGAGGGTCTCCGTTCCATAATACTTAAACTTCTTGAAATTTGGGTATTGGGACTACTTTGTGATTATTACGACGAACTAGAAGGACGGACCGCCGTGGATATGACGGATCGTCATGGACTTCTGTAATCGCACACTAGCTTAGACTTCCCCATCTTCCTTCAGCAGCTTCACTACAAAGCCACCTACAGACTGTCACAAGCTCGACAGGCCGTCATAAGCTCCGTAGGTTGTCTCTTCTGCATTTCTCGCTCAAAAACATCCGTGTTCATGTTTGTACATATTTCCTGCAAATAAGGAGAAACATACATAAAAATCAATACAAAAAGTCTTTTGGACACACACTAAACTTAAGGAAAAAGCATTAAAAATACCGTGAAACCATCGTACATCAAACAACCACAAAATCTATAATGATAGCCTCCCAATTCAATGTTGGAATCTCAATGGTCTGAGTGTGACCCCCAGTCTTAAGGTGTTCGACCTTAACCTATTTGCAATTCGGACCCTCCTCCACGAATTTAGAGATATCTCCTTCCATGCCTTCCCACAAATAGACCTCTTTAAGGTCATGGTAAATCTTGGTGGCACCTGGATGAAAGGAATACCTGGAACCATGAGCTTCTCCCAAAATATTAGACATCAAATCATCAATATTGGGCACATATAATCTGTTCTGGTACCTGAGTATACCATCCCTTCTTAGCCATCTCCTCTAACGAAGTTTCAACTCTCCCTGCGTAAAAACATACTAAAGACTTTTATGGTCAGTATATACATCAACATGTACACCATATAAATAGTGTCTCCAAAGTTTTAATGCAAAGACCACACCAGTTAACTTAAGAACATGAGTAGGGTAATTCTTCTCGTGGATTTTTAACTGTCTTGATCCATATGCAATCACCTAGCCCTCTTGC
The DNA here is from genome assembly GCA_027705065.1 of Solanum peruvianum. Classification (NCBI taxonomy): domain Eukaryota; kingdom Viridiplantae; phylum Streptophyta; class Magnoliopsida; order Solanales; family Solanaceae; genus Solanum; species Solanum peruvianum. Next base: position 16,223,707 of record JAKWJD010001762.1, on the reverse strand, counting down.
ATAAGAACACATCCCAACCTACTCGAGAAGCATCACATTACACCATATATCCTTCACCACTCCTTGGAAATGTGAGAATTGGCCTGAAGTGAGTCGGTCTTTGAGCTCTTGGAAGCTCTTCTCACATTTTTCTGACCACTAAAACTTCATCTTCATCTTCGTCAGGGTTGTAAATGGAGCAGCAATACAAACCTGCCATAATAAATGGCCAAACCAAAAAAATCTAAATATATGTAGGAGTAAGGGATCTCGGTCAACCCTTCTCCGCCCCAACCTTCTTAGGATCAACTTCAACACCCTGGTCTATCACTACGTGACCAAGAAAGGTCACTGATCTCAACAAGAATTCAAACTTGCTTAACTTTTCATATAGTTGATGTCCTCTGTCATGACCCAACCCGATGGGCCGTGACTAGTGCCCATTTTGGACACTCACATACAAACCTATAAAGTATGACCAACTGAAACTAAGACAATATGGAATTTAATCAAATCAAGCCAACCCCAAAGCCATATATATATATATAAAGTGGATCTGTCACATAAAGAGTCATAACCATTAAATCGTAACAACATACGCGAGCCGACAAGGCCGCCATTATCCAAAACATAATAGCATACGCAGCCGACGAGGCTGCCACTACACAATACACAATGATGTTCGCAGCCGATAAGGCTTCCCTTGTACAAGCAGATATCCCAAACAAACCATGTCCAGACCATTATCCAAAACATAAATATACAACCCACACGATGTCTACAGACCTCTAAGAGTATAATAGTGAAACTTGACGGGACAGGACCCCGCCATACCCATAGACAAGCAAAAGACTACATAAGAAGTTATGTACCAAAACGACTGGGCTCCGGAACAGTGGAGCTCTCCCAAACAGCAGAGTAGATATCCTAGGCGGGAGGATCACCGAACTGAGCGTCTACACCTGCGGGCATGAAACGCAGCCCCCCGAGAAAAGGGGGTCAGTAAGGACAATGTACTGAGTATGTAAAGCATAAGATAAAGATGACAGGATACCAACATGATAAGTCGAAACAAGATATCTCTACACATGTACTTTTTAAATGAAAATCATGCATATCTTTAACATATAAGATGCCCAGCTTCCCTAGTAAGGGACTTGGCAAAATAATCATCATTATATATACATCATACGTACCCGGCCCTCTAGTGAGGGACTCGGTGAAATAGTCATCACATCATCTCCGTCATCATCATCATCATAAAAATCCTCATCACCAATCATATATATAATATACATTCCCGGCCCTCTAGTGAGGGACTCGGTGACATATGCAAGAAACTCCGCACGAACATTACCCGGCCCGGGACTCGGTGAAATGATAAATGACTCTATGCACGAGCAGAATATTATGAGCAACCATATGCAATTAAAATCATTTCTTATAACTCAATATAACAACCAACTTGAACCAGCAAGGAGTATTACCAAAGATTAATGTTTTATCAAGATTATGAACCCTTAAATACGATATGGAAACGTAAAATCTCAATGACTCTAAGAAGCACTATCATAAATATCAGAAATCACCATAGTCTTAGATATAGACAATATATAAAGGAATAGTTGTGGAAGTAAGAATATACGTCACCTAGACGTTCTAGAAGTAGGTATCAAATCTGTCCGTTATTTGCTCATTTTTAAAGGTCATGCCAAACAAAGAAGGAAAGGATAGCGTTACATACCGAATAGTCGAGCCGCACGTCCAATATTTACTGCTCAAGGTATAAATCTATAACAAGCAACAATCGGGCCGCAATTAGATAAATGTCGCGCTTTACTACTTATTGTAAGCTAGCTAATAATCTAACGAAAATCCGGCAGCACTTCCCCTATTTTCTTTACTTCCTCCCAATCCAACAACAACCCAAATTATCCACAGCAATACCAACAACACATATAATCCAACGAATCATATTAAACAGCCTCCCTCAAAACAGTTCCGTTTTGGCAGCCATAGTAACGAAACAACGACACATCGAGTGATAACTCATTTTATAATTCGCAACACATCTACCTTATCGTATTCATCCTTTGGAGTATATACCCATAAGCATATTAACATATACATAACACCAAAATAGAATTTCCAGCAGTTTCCTTTAATCAAAACAGCCCAAACACTAACATAACACCACTAGCAATCCGATCATGGTTTCTGTTCATACTTAGCACATTCAATAACTAAAACAAATTTCCTAAACTACTGTTCACATCCCCTTCTTAACATTAAAGGCTAATTAACAAAGGTATTCTAAGGAATTAACACACCAAGCAAGGAGATTACTAACCAGTTTCTTTGCAGCTGCTGGCCAAGAGTTTCATGGCTGGTTTTCTCCATTTCCATGGCTGCCCAAGTTAAGTGGTGAAAGAGAAGATATGCTTGCAAAGCATTTCACTACACCATTTAACAATATGAAGTGGAGGCAGCCCCCCACCACACATGCTCCACTAATTGCTTCTCCAAAATATGATTTCTTTTTAATACTTAATAATATGAAGTGGAGGCAGCCCCCCACCACACATGCTCCACTAATTGCATCTCCAAAATCTGATTTCTTTTTAATACTTAATAATATGAAGTGGAGGCAGCCCCCCACCACACATGCTCCACTAATTGCATCTCCAAAATCTGATTTCTTTTTAATACTTAATAATATGAAGTGGAGGCAGCCCCCCACCACACATGCTCCACTAATTGCATCTCCAAAATCTGATTTCTTTTTAATACTTAATAATATGAAGTGGAGGCAGCCCCCCCACCACACATGCTCCACTAATTAATCCCACACTTAAAGTTCAGCCACTAACTAATATCACAATTAGAATTTACATCCTTGCCTAACATTTCTGTAAACACTTGGAACTTAAAATAAAATTTCATTTCCCGAACTTACATCTACTAGTTCATGACGCGCACTACGTATAAAATACGAGGCATAACATCCTCTGAGTACTTGCAATGTCTTTCATAAGTGTATACTTCGTGATATTCTTTAGAGTTAGAGTATATGAGAATGTCTTCTATTAATAGTATGACGAAGAAATCAAGGTACTCACAGAAGACTCTATTCATAAGGTCCATAAATGCGGCTGGTATGTTAGTGAGACCGAATGACATGACCAGAAACCATAGAGTCTATATCTAGTACAAAAAGTCATTTAAATTCCGTCTTATGACCTCACTTTAAGCTAATGATAGCCTGAACAAAGGTCTCCTTTGAAAGAAACTTGAACCTTGGAATTGTTCAATTAGATCCTCAATTCTGGGAAGAGGGTACTTATTAAGTAACCTTGTTGTGTTGCCAAGAATCTATGCACACTGTAATGGTTCCATCATTTTTATTTATGAACAACAATGGAGCTCCCCATGGGGATATGCACGGATGGATGAAGCCCTTATAAAGTAGATCTTTTAACTGCATCTTGAACTCTTTGAGTTTAGCTAGTGCCATCCTATACAGTGGAATAGAAATTTTCTTGGTGCTGGGATCTAAATCAACACCAAAATAAATCTCACATTCAGGAGGGATTCCTGGTAAATACTTCGAAAAGACATGTGGGAACTCATTCATTATTGACACAGAGTCTATGGAAGGAACTTTTTGATCTAAATCAACACCAAAATCAAATACCCCTTAGCTATCATCTTATTGGCCTTTAAATTTAAAACAAATTGGTCGACTGGACTTGAACCACACCCTTCCTATTCCCGCTCTAACTGATTCGGAAACTAAAACCTCACTACCCTGTTTTGACAGTCTATTGTGGAATAACACTTATCGATCCAATCCATACCAAAGATTATATCAAAATCGAGCATGGCTAATTTCACAAGATCAACGTGAGTGACTCTATCAGGAATGATATTGGAAAATTTTTGTACACTCTTTCTTCTCTAATGCTGTCCCCTATGGGAGTACTTACTAAACATGGCTCATGCAAGAATTCAGGACACACATCAAATCTACTGGCTATAAAGGGAGTAACAATGCATACATAAGGAAAGTAAAGACATTTAATGTACCCGTGACTACATCAGCTGACTTCTTGCTCTTCTCTACCTGTCAGCGCATAAAATTAATTCCTCTTGGGAGGTTTAGCTGTAGCATTTAGATTCGTACAAGGGTGATCATCTGTGTTGGCCTTATTCATCACTTGAGGGCAATCCCGGACCTTGTGTCCAGTCTTGCCACACCCAAAACAGGCGTTAGTACCTACTAGATAGTCACCTCCACGAGAAAGTCAATATTTACCACAAGGCTTGCTTTTTCGTTGGACGTTCCGATCATTGCCCTTTCTGGGGCCAGACTTGTTCACTTTTGTATTCAAATTTCCTGAAGAAGAAGAATTATTTGAATGCTACCTGAACTTAGCCCTATTCTGGACTCCAAATGATCCCCTACCCTAGCTAGAACCAGTCTGATCCGCAGTCTTAGGCTTCTTGCCATCATGAACTCTCCTCTTACGGCGACTCTCCTCCACTTGCTGAGCATGCACCATAAACCTGTCAAGCTCCATGTTTTGATGCAACATGGCTACCCGACAGTCTTCCACTAGATCCTCAGACACTCCAGTCAAAAACCTGCTTTATTTCGTCCTTGCTATTTTCCACCAGAGAAGAAGCATACTTTTAGATTTTAACGAATTTCAAGGAATACTCCTTGACAGACATACCTCCCTGTCTCCAGTTGATGAACTCTTTAACTTTGGCTTCCCTTTGTTCTCTGTTAAACAACCTCTCCAGAAAGGCAGTCTTGAGAATATTCCAAGTGATGGGAACATCTCCTATTTCTCGGCCATCTGTCCACATCCAGTACCAAACAAGTGCCACGTCTTTGAGCCGCTATGCAATAAAGTTATTCTTTGCTCATCAACTCCCATGGCACAAAGTATCTGGTGGAACTCATCCACGAACTCCAGAGGATCTTCATTTGTCTTTGATCTATAGTAAACTAGAGAATTATTCCGGTGAAGTCCCTCTACGTGCTAGCCATGGTGCCAGCATGTGGGTTCTCCCTGGGAGCACCCTCTCTTGCGGCTTGAGTCGTCATGGACAGGGCATGAGTGGTGATGGTATGTGCCATCTGCAGCAATGCCTCCTTACTTCACCATCTTTAAATCTACCTAGGTTGACAGGAACTTGACCTGCATCAGTTGGGGCTTGAGGAGGAGATTGGTTTCCTCCAGAAGCTTCTTTACCAACTCTTCTTCATGGATTTCTACATGTACATACAAGAAAAGAGTTAGATTCTGTAATGACACATCATGTCAAAATTTCATATAGCACGATAAAAAGTAGAAGAAAGGAAGATTTCCTATCATCGCGTAGTCTCTAAGTCATGATTCTTGCGCGCTTCACAACCATAAGTTAGAAAATAGGTAACGTGGTTGTTTTTAGCATTAGCTCCTAGGTAATTTAACCTCATGCTCTGATACAATGTTTGTCACATCCCTGATTCTGGAATCTAAGTTGTAACCGGCGTCATTGACCACTCAGAGGTCGAACAAAAGCGTCTTCTTGCAATCATCACATTCATATGGTTAATTTTACCAGAAAATTTAAATTTTTATAAGTATGAACTATACATAGACTTCATGTAGTTGTTACATAACTTCATCATATACTATGCTCAAATTAAGGGAACAACCATCTAACATAAGGAATCAAATTGAAACAACGAAATTAATAGAACATATTAGTTTGTTAAATACATCCTTATTACAATGCTTCAAAATGAAAGTATGAAATAATCGGTAGGTAAAACATCCACTAGCTATGTCTAAACTAAAGCTAGAGTAAAACCGTAGCATCCCTGAAATCAAGAGGGACCTACCAAATGGTCTGGAGAATGCTGATGTCCAAACCGCTGCAAGAGTATTCAATTTGTCCTCTTACCTGCACCAATAATATTGTAAATTTGTATAGGGTTAGTACACCACTTGTAGTAAGTATGGGTTCATGCACAAACACACATAAGGCTATGCATGATCAAAGAAAGTTCTTCCTAAACAAAATGTCATTTCTAGAAAGTGACTTCACTAAACTTTCCTAATTCGTTATTTGTGAATTGTGGTATGAATATGACGTATTTTAATACATTAAAAGAACAAAACTCATTTTCTATGTGATTACAAGACATTAGAATCATCAACATAATTTTAGAACAACTCGAGCGAAAATTAAAAATTTCGCTATTGCCCAACCAAGAGCCCCTTTTTTTAACACTTAGAATTTTTTTAGTCTTTTCCTTATTCTTGTTGTGTATTTCGATAATTCCTTTGATCCTATGATTTACTTACAAGTGCAATGATTCATTGTAGTCTCATACCCACAATGAATCAAGTAAGTAATCCATGGACTAAGGAATAATTTCACTACCTTACAATGAGTCATTCGTTACTCTATGTATCCATTAATATTTCATAAGCCAATCTCTATTGTCTATGCCATCTGTTTCATTACTTTCATGTTAGGAGAAGTTATGAGGTTTTTAGTTAACATTATGTTTCCACTTCCCTTTATTGGCATAACATAATAAGTCATTATAAGTCAATCTTATTTGGCTTTGCCCATAATTTGATGAAACTTCATAAGTATTGATATTGGCAATTGACATTTTTAAGCTCTTATTCATAGCTCACTTTGAACATACAATTCGTCATCATTCTTTCTTGCTTTCATATAGACATCTTTAGAAGTAAGAAAATGCGAGCTAACATGAAATCCAGTGTCTTCCCCACACCTAAAAGAGCTGATTCACCAATTAAAATGAATCTAGATCATGTGAGATACTCAAAAGATGCAGTGTCGGCCCCATACAAAAAATAGGTGATTCCTGGCTAAGGAGAATACATCTCAATTGTTCACTCCACACCAAAAAAGAGTTGCTCGTGTCTATAATGAACCAAGAACATGTCGTGAACATTTACCGACATATATCATGTGAGATAAACATGAAATCCAATGTCTTCCCCACACTGAAAAGAGGTGGAATCACTGCCAAAGTGAAACCGAAACATACCTACCTCTTTTTTAAGGTGGAAACCACTGACTAGTTCCTATGTTGGCTAGACATTGTTATAAGACTATGGACTTAATGAGACACTTATCCACCTCGGTGGTAGCCTCGTCTTGTTAGACTTACACGTGCAAGCACATGTTCATAACTAGTCTATCCGTGTTGTGCTCACTGTCTTTATCTTCCTTATCTTTTAGAGTTAACTCAAGAATTATGGAAGCTTACTTCTACATTGAGATTTACTTACCCTTTTGATGACTTGTCACCCTTACCTTACATTGATGAAAAATTAATTGTCCTTACATATCATTCTTAGTTTATAGTGATAAAATGAAAATTGTCCTTACATATCATCCTTAGGTGTTAATGAGACTAGTCTCACACATTCTAACACCTTCATTCGTGAGTATTCTTTTAACATAGTAACTTGTGTAAGTAAGATTGGTCTAACTTCCTTCAAAACCCCATTCTGGTCACTTAATTTAGACCCCTTTAAATATTTTATTACTCACGTTACTTTCTTACTTTAGTGTAGTAGCTTCATGTCATCATTTATGGATGATGATCACTTCTTTCAATAAGTTACATATGTTCATAGTTCATTCTTTTAGAGCATGGTGGGAGTTGTCCCAATAAATGGCATACCCTTGTTTATGGATTCATTGAATTACTCTAGAAGTGTTCATAATGTCATTTGATACTTTAACTACACAAGATTGACATATGATTAATATTCGCCTCAACATTTTGATATTAAACTACATAGCAATTTTTGTTGGCTTAAGCCAATTTTACGTATATTAATATTTAAATCGAATATATATGAACCATTATCCAATATTTCAATCATTTACATAAAATCATAGCCATTTTCATACATCCCTTTTTACAAAGTAGTGTCAGGCAATTTGTTGGCATAATTAGGCAATTCATTCAAGATGTGATTTCATATATGTCTTTAAGCCAATATTATTTTTAACTTTTAGTAATAACATTTTTAAACCTCTTGGACAGCATCATATTAATAATCCGATAAACTTAGCATCTTCATAACATCACAATAACAGCAAGTCAACAATCGGCCAAAATACATAGATCACTTAACAAATCACGGACGTAACTTAGCATATCATCAGTTCTTGATTTACATGATAATATTAACTTTACACGACCACAAGTTCATAGATTCATTTGTTATTAATCATTCAAGAAACATACATGTTAAGAACATCCATCATCATATACCAAGAACATGATCTCTAACCTATTCATCATGGTATCGAAAAGGATACTAGGGACAAGGGAGTTCGACGACAATACGGGAACAACCCTAGTTTTCAAGATCTTTGAATCATTTGAAAGAAAGTTCTCTTGGAGAAAGGAGTCCAGTATATTTATACCCATACGTTATGTAGATTGAATGTACGATGATCCCTTGTTGAATGAAAACCTTGAAATCGCCCAAGAAACAATTTAGGCGTTCTACGTTCTTACCTTTTGTTACTTACTGCCTTAGTCGTGAGTTTCTTTTGAATGGACGTGTTTCTAGGTTTTGGAAACTGATGTTGAATTCTTCAACTTTAAATTAATTAACTTAATTAATAACTTAATTAGTTAATTACTAAATACTCCTCCTAAGTTCATTAGACATAGAAGGACCATTGACTTAGCCAATTTCAATTTTGACTAAGTGTCTCGGCTGACCAAGGATTAATTTAATCAATTTGATGTCTTAATTAATAAATAAGGGACTTGAATAAATTACCAAAACAACGCTAAGTCGCTAGGACCACAACTAACAACTTTGGACCATCCTAGGTTAGGTACTAGGTTGTCTCCTTCTTGTCTTAACCGAAATGTGGAAATTTTTGCCCTTTTATATTGATTAATTAGGATGAAAAATTAGTTAATTAAATAGCCTTGGGTAATTACTCAAGTATCCCTAAATTTTTAGGAACATAACCAACCTTTTGGACCATCCTAGGTTAGGTACTAGGTTGATAACTAGTTACTAGGTTAGTGTCACCCAATTAAGTCTTAGTTTGTCGGGTATACTAGATAATTTATTTTTGTTTTTACTAGGATATCTAGTTAGTTAGGGATGTACTTTAGGGTATAGAATTAGTTATAGAGCTAGGCCCCACATGGAGTGGTTCCTTGTCCACATTTTCCCCCCTAACTACCCTAACCGAATTCGGTTAGGGTGGTCCCCTCCTTTGGTTGCTTCTTCACATGTCTTGCACATGTGTTTGCACATGGGTTGGTTGTAATTTCCTGACTAACTATTATTTAAGGTTCATTTGGGTATGTTTACTTTTTTCCTAAAAGATCCTCACTATGTCTTAGGGCACTGCTTAATCAACATGATCATTTTAATTGATCATGTGTCATGGTATCTAGGCTTTACACTTGGATTCTTCATACCTTTTTGTGAGTTGTTTGAGATATATATTTTTAGATTAGGGTCTTTATTGCAGGTACATTTCCTAAACAAGCTTATGAATACTTAGAAAGATTGGCTAACACCCTTTAAGCCTATATTTTCTAATATGCCCAATATTTTTCATACCCTTAGCCAATTTTCTATACTATGCCAAATATTTCTCAATATTGAGCATTGGAATGCCTATGTATCCCCAATATGCATTCTTACAGACATACTGGATCTTCATTACAAATGTAATTTTTTCAGAATGTTACATTATCCCCCCCTTAGGAACATTCGTCCTCGAATTACATTACACATCATTTAAAATAAAGAGGGTTATTATCGAATCTTTCTTTAACATGCTTAAACTTTTCGCTTTTGTGAATATCTGATTCACACTTAGTTGGATGATGCATAACATTCAAGCTTACCTGAAGCTTCACATTTGAGATTGAGGAATTTCCTTGTCAATCACACTTAACTTAATGCACATCATAACTCATGCAACACAAAAATCATGTCTACGCTATACAAAAACAGCAACATGAATTCATTTTAGCTCATATTGTGCAATTATTCAAACGTACGATTAGGAACTTACAACACCAAAATCGACTAAGTCATGATTGTGGCGCGCTTCACAACCATAAGTTAGAAACTACGTAACGTGGTTGTTTTGAGCTTTAGTTCCTAGGTAATTTAGCCTCCTGCTCTTATACCATGTTTTTCACGACCCGCATTCTGGGATCCGAATTGCAACTAGCGTCGTTGACCTCTCAGAGGTCGCAGACAAGCCTCTTCTTGCATTCATCACACTCATATGGTTGATTTTAGCAGAAAATATAAAAAAATTATAAGTATGAAGTATACATAGACTTCATATAGTTGTTGCATAACTTCATCATATACTAAGCTCAAATTATGGGAACAACCATCTAACATAAGGAATCAAATTAAAACAAAGAATTAATATAACATATTACTTTGCCAAACATGACCTTACTACAAAGTTTTGAAATGAAAGTATGAAATAAACTCTAGGGAAAACATCAACTATCTATTTGTAACACTAAAGCTAGACTAAAACTGTAGTATCCTTGAAATCAAGAGGACCTACCAAATGGTCTGAAGAACACTGATGTCCAAACCGTTGCAAGAGTCTTCAATTTGTCCTCTGACCTGCACCTATAGAACAGTAAATTTGTATAGGTTTTGTACACCACTTGTACTAAGTATGAGTGAATGCACAAACACACATAAGGCTATGCATGATCAAAGAAAGCTCTTCCTAAGCAACATGCCATTTCTGGAAAATGACTTTACTAAACTTTCCTAATTCCTTATTTGTGAATTGTTGTATGAATATGACGTATTTTAACGCATTCAAAGAACACAACTCATTTTCTATATGAATACAAGACATTAGGATAATAACCATAATATTAGAACTCGACCTAAATTTGAAATTTTGCTATTGCCCAACCCGCGAGCCCTCTTTTTTTACACTTAGAATTTTTTTCAGTTTTTTCCTTCTTCTTGTTGGGTAGTTCATTGATTATTTTGATCCAATATTTTACTTACAAGTGCAATGATTCATTGTAGTCCAATACCCACATTGAATCAAGTAAGTAATCCGAGGAATAAGGAATAATTTCACTAGCTTACAATGACTCATTCTCTACTCTATGTATCCATTAACATTTTAGAAGAAAATTTTATTGTCTATGCCATCTTTTTCATTTCTTTCATGTCAGGCGAAGTTATTAGGTTTTTATTTGTGATTATGTTCCTACTTCCCTTTATTGGCATCATATAAGAAGTCATTATAAGCCAATCTTATTTGACCTTGCCCATTATTTGATGAGACTTCATAAGTATTTATATTGGCAATTGAAATTCTTAAGCTCTTCTTCATAGCTCACTTTGACCATACGTTCCATCATAATTCTTTCTTTCTTTCATAGATACATCTTTAGAAGTAAGATCATGCGAGCTAATATTAAATCCACTATCTTCCCCACACCAAGAAGAGCTGATTCACCAATTTAAGATCATGTGGGATACTTGTGAAATCCAGTGTCTGTCCCACACCAAAAAAGGGGTGATTCCCGCCTAAGGTTAATCCTGCTCAAGTTTTCACTCCACACCGAAAAGGAGTGTTCATGGCTACAGTGAACCGAGAAAATTTTGTAAGCATTAACCAACATAGATCATGTGAGCTAAACATTAAATCTAGTTTCTTCCCCACACTAAAAAGAGGTTGAAATCACTGGGCAAAGTGAAACTGAATTATACATAGCTCTCTCAAGTGGAAACAACTGACTAGTTCCTATGTTTACTAAACATAGTTCGTAGACTAGGGACTTAATGAGACTACTTATCCACCGAGGTTGTAGCCTTGTCTCATTAGACTTACACAACAAATCACATGCTCATAACTAGTCTATCTGTGTTATGCTCGCTTTCATTATCTTCTTTATCTTTTAGAGGTAACTCAAGGATTATGGATGCTTGCTTTTACATTGACATTACTTACTCTTTTGGTGACTTGTCATCCTTACTTTACATTTATGAAATGTTAATTGTCCTTACATATCATCCTTACTTTACATTGATGAAATGTGAATTGTCCTGACATATCATCGTTAGGTGTTAATGAGACTAGTCTCACACATTTTAACACCTTCATTCGTGAGAATTGTTTTAACATACTAGCTTAGGTGTAAGTAAACTTTTCTCTATAACCTCATTCTGGTCACCAAATTTATACCCCTTTAATTATGTTATAACTCACGTTACTTCCTTACTTTAGTGTAGTAGCTTCATGTCATCATTTATGGACGATGAGCACCTCTTTCAATGAGTTACATATGTTCATAGTTCATTCTTTTAGAGCATGTTGGGAGTTGTCCATATGAATGGCATGCCTTTTGTTATGGGTTCATTAAATTACTTTAGAAATGCTTATAATATCATTTGAAACTCTAACTACACAAGTTTGACATAAGATTAATATTGGCCTCAACATTTGGATATTAAACTACATAGCCATTTTTTTGGCATAAGCGAATTTTACTTATGTTCATATTTAGATTGAATATATATGAGCCATTAGCCAATCTTTCAATCACTTACATAAACTCATAGCCATTTGCACGCATCCTTCTTGATAATGTAGTTTTAGCAAATTTGTTGGCATAAGATAGGCAATTCATTAAAGATGTGATTTTATATATGTCTTTAAACCAATCTTACTTTATGGATTTTAGTGATAACGTCTTAAACCTCTTGGACAGCATCATATTAATAATTAGATGGACTTATCATTTTCATAACATCATAGTAACAGCAAGTCAACATTCGGCCAAAACATATAGATCACATGACACATCACAGACGTAACTTAGCATATCTTTGGTTCTTGATTTACATGATAAAATTAACTTTACACGACCACAAGTTCATAGATTCATTCGTCATTCATCATTCAAGAACAATACATGTTCAGAACAGCCAGCACCACATATCAACAACATGATCTCTAACCTATTCATCATGGAATCAAAAAGGATACTAGGAACAACGGAATTCAACGACAATATGGGAACAACCCTAGTTTTCAAGATCTTTGAATCGTTCGAAAGAAAGTTTTCTTAGAGAAAGGAGTCCAGGAGATAAACTCATACCTTATGTATATTGAATCTACGAGGATCCCTTGTTGCACGAAAACCTTGAAGTGGCCCAAGAAAGAATTTATCGTTCTACGTTCTTGTGGTTTGTTTCTTACTGCCCTAGTCATGAATTTCTTGGTAATAGACGTGGCTTTTAGGTTTTTTAAACTGATGTTGAATTCTTCAACTTTAGATTAATTAACTAAATTAATAACTTTATTAGTTAATTACTAAAATACCCCTCCTAATTTGACTAGACATAGGAGGACCATTAACTTAGCCAATTTCAATTTAGACTAAGTATCTCGGCTGACGAAAGCTTCATTTAATTAATTTGATTGATTTAATTAATTAAATAAGGTAAATAATGAAATAAAAAAACACCCCTAAGTCACTAGGACCACAACTAACAACTTTAGACCATCCTAGGTTATGTACTACTAGGTTGTCTCCTTCTTGTCTAAACCAAAATCTAGAAATTTTTTGTGATTTAGGTTTTTCCATTTTAAATTAATTAATTAGGAAGATAAATTATTTAGTTAAATATCCTAGGGTAATTACTAAAGTATCCCTAAGTTGTTAGGACCATAGCCAACCTGTTGGACCATCCTAGGTTAGAAACTAGGTTGTCTCTTTAACTAGTTTCTAGGTTTATGTCACCCAATTAAGTCTTAGGTTGTTGGGTGTACTACATAACATATTTTTTATTGTACTAGGTTAGTTAGCTCTTTAGGGAAGTAGGTTAGGTTCTAGAATTAGTTAGAGAGTTAGGCCCCTCATGAAGTGGTCCCTTGTGCACGTTTTCCCCTTAACTACCCTAACTGAATTCGGTTAGGCTGGTCCCTTCCTTTGGCCGCTTATTCACATGTCTTTACATGTGCTTCACATGGGTTGGTTGTACTTCCCTAACTAACTATTATTTATTGTTCATTTGGGAATGATTACTTAATGTCCCAAGGATCCTCACTATGTCCTTGGGCACTTCTTAATCTTCATGATCAGTGTAATTAATCATGTGCCATGGTATCTAGGCTTGACACTTGGATGCCTCATACCATTTTGTGGGTTTGATGAAATATAGTTAACACCCTTAATGCCAATATTTTCTAATATGCCCAATATTTTTCTTATTTGGATATTTTATAGAAATTGGCTAATACCCCTTAGCCAATTTTCTATTTTATGCCCAATATTTATCAATATTGGGCATTGGAATGCCTATGTATCCCCAAAATGCATTCTTACAGACTTACTAGGCTCTTCATTGGACATGTAATTTTTCCGAAATGTTACAGTGCTTTAGCCTACTAAGTTAAGGATTCATATTCATATTCTTCATTTATCAATTAAGGGACATAGGTCTACAAAAACAATACACATTTCATTACCAACTTATAATAAGTAAAATATCACTCAAGTAGCATATAGAGACAACTTAAGCATGCTACAAATCACCCTACACACATCTATAGAATTGTAACACTTTGAAAGTTCAATACATAATCTAGAACCTCACATGAGTGTCTACGGTCTATAACACTGTTTTAAGGTCCATAATAATGAATAAAAGTTATTTAGGAAGTTTTCCAGTCAAAGGAACGTCCACGATGTCCATACATTAGTGCGAAAGGTGCCAGTGTGCCTTAACCTATGTGACGGGGTTTTATGAGTTAGAATTTGATGAGATATGGTGGTAAGGTGTATAAAATGTATTAGAGTTGATTTAGGATCAAAACTTCTGGCTATGACTCCCCAAGGACCAACAAAAGGGTCCTTGAGAAGAACCATTTCATTTGACCCAAAGCTGCCAATAAGGGCACTACAGGCAATAACGATCGACGCTTGCAGGCGATGAGCATGGCTTGATTAACGGGGCATCGATGCCTCCGTAGAATCTCACTTAGACATTTTAATGAAAGGGTAATTTTTGCAAGTCTCAGTCACAAACGATGGATGTAGAACACGAAGGGGGGCTTGGCCGTCGACTGACCTACGGCCCGTAGGTTAGGTCTGCATTTTCAATCAAATTTTATTTATTTCATTTAATTAGTTAGTTAGTTAGTTAGTTAGTTAATTAGGGGTTAGTGGAAGTATAATTAAGTTATTTAATGGCTTATATAAAGACCTAAGCCTAATTAAACTAACCCAACTCCCATATTTCCCAAAACATAATTGCTATTCCATCTCTATTCTTTCTATCTCCCAAATAGAAGAACTCCATTGAAGGTAAGGTCTAGGTCAAGCTCATAGGGAAGAAATAAGTGTGCTTTTCTCCATTATTCTTCATCAATTTACAAGGTATGGAATCATTTCACCTTTGGGATTCTTTTTCTGAAAGGGTTCTTTCAAAATTGATTTCAAAAAGATGACTTTCAAGTGGGTTTTCTTCTATTACGAATTTATTCTTATAAATTGTATTGTCTACGGTTTATTTTGGTTATTATACTTAGACTATGATGTAATATGATGAAGTATGCTAGTTCTTGATGAATTAACCTAGTGTGAAATAGATCATGAAATTTACCCAATTCGATAACCTTGGGTTATGAACTAGTGGTAAATTAATGTGTGGTGATTCAATTGACTTCATTATTGTATTAGTTACTATTGTGTGAAGATATTACACACATTGTTGGTTGAATATGACGGTTGATTCTAAAAGCTTGGATGACGGCTTGTGAAGGAGATGGCGTAAGTCTTGTGATCTCAATCCTTTACTTCAATTATGATTACTTGTGTTTAGTGATGAATTTATATTGAAGTACAACATATGATTAGATTTATTAGAGTTGGTATGATGTTGAATTGAACTGTTTTAATTTATGGCTTGTGAGTTGTTCACTAGGATGTAATGATATAAGATTGGTGATGAATTGCCTATATGCCTTATCTTAATATAGTTATGTAAATTTGTTAACCTCACATGTGTGAATTGTATTGAAAGGACATACTCATACAATTACTATTGAGCTATGCCTATGAATATATAAGGGGTAGACCCCTATGACCTAAACTAAGTTGTGATTATGAATGAAAGACATTTCAAAAGGGACCCTAGATTAGCACTGAGTGAACTAGAAATGAGGAGTGTCCCTTCCTATATAGGGAAGGTAAGATCAATATTGTACTCATGAGATTTGAGACTATAATGCATGTAGCATAAAAAGGGTCCCAACTACATATCCCAGTTCTTGAACTATGTCAACTTATAGGAATACAACCTAGTGAATCCACATAGATGCTATTTTCATCTTTCGGTACTACCTTGGCAAGTATTCCACCTTCTTTCGGTTGTAGGGTTCCATGACACAGGATTTCACATTAACTCATGTGGTCTATCTCGGTTAAGGAAACACGTCACCAAAAAATAAACCGAAGTAACAAGGTGAACTCTAACTAGGATGACCTAAGGGGTTTGGCTTAGTCTAGGTAGGGGTATAGGACTCTATCTGTACATTGCACCAGTTAGCCTTGAGGGTAGTCTTAGAAGGAGGTTATTATGTTCTTATATGCATATATATATATATATATATATATATATATATATATATATATATATATAGATATATGATATATATGTGTCTGTGTGTGTGTGTGGTGTGTGGTGTGTGTGTGTGTGTGGTGTGTGTGTGTGTTAATCTTACATGTTAATGACACTATGTGACATTGGTTTCACTTATGAACATGGGGTTTGTCTCTATTGCTTAAGTATGATAATGAGTACTCTTAATGATATAGTATGTAAAGTTGGGAATTTCTTATATTTCTTGTTGGGTTTACTTGGTTGAGTAAAGTTATGGGGCCTTAATTAGTAATTTCACTAGTGAACTTAATGGGGGTGTATGAGCGATGGTCTAGCATATATTTTGATGTTATGAAATTTATGCATGCTTGTTGATATTATAACATGATTATAGAGTTGTCTTGATTATGTGCTCAATTATGTTGATATGCATGTTGACTTGACAATAAATTTAAGAGATCATAAAAATAATAGGAAGACTAAGACAAATTTACATGCTCGATAACAAATTAAAGATATACTTCAGGCTCTTTTTTATTACAAAGATGTTTTTAGGTTATCTTATAACGATATACCAGGTTTAAGGACTGACATGGTGGTTCACAAATTGCCAAGTGACCCTAAGCTTCCGTCGGTCGAGTAATATTTGAGAATGATAAAAACTGACATGAGCGTAATAATAAAGGAGGACATTAAAAACCAACTTGAAGCCAAAGTCATTGGAGTCGCTCAATATCCTTCTTTGTTAGAATATATGATGCATGTCCCAAAGAAAGAGGGAAAAGTTTGAATGTGTGTTGATTATTCTAATTTTAACAAAGAATGTCCAAAAGATGACTTTCCCTTGCCCAAAATCCATATTTTATTGGATTATTGTGCTAAACATGAAATTGCATCTTTTGTGGATTTCTACGTGAGGTACCATCAGATTATTGGTGGATGATGAAGATGCAGGAAAAATGTCTTTCATCACATCATGGGATAGATATTGTTATCGAGTCATGCCATTTGGGTTAAAAATGTTGGAGCAATCAAAACCATGTTTCATGATATGATGCATAAAGAAATCAAATTTTATGTGGATGATGTAATCATCAAATAAAAAAACATTCAAATCATGTGCAAGACTTTAGAAGGTTCTTCGAAAGGCTCCGCAGGTATAATCTAAAGCTTAATCCCGCAAAATCTGTCATTGGAGTACCATCAAGAAAGCTTTGTGAGTTTATAGTCAGTCAAGGAGGTCTTGAGTTCCATCATTAAAAATAAGATCTATTTAGGAATTGCCAACTCCAAAAAATAAAATAGAGATCATGAGCACTTTTGAAAGATTAAACTACAATAGTAGATTCATACCTCAACCCACAAAAACTTGTAAAACATTTTTAGGTTTTAAAAAAGAATGGTATGGTGGAATGGACAAAATAATGTCAAGAGGATTTTGAAATAGTCAAGAGGTACTTCATCCAATTCTATGTGTCAACGATCGTTAGCAAGTATATCACCCAACAGATAATGCTAAAATAACAATTATAGAGAAGGGTTCTTAGATGTGACTGGGTAATGAGATAAGGTAGGCAATTCGGTAATTACAATAAATAGTGAATTGTTGTAAATAAGTGAATAAGCTAGACTTTTGTTGGGATAAATTTTCTCTTGAATAATTTACCCTAAATCAAATTGGCTTCTCTCGACCAGTAATAAGCAACAATTAAAAACAGTATTGGCTTTAGTCCATTCACTCTCTTGAGCTGAATGTGTGCAAAAGGGTTTAGCATTAACTCTCTCGAGCTGAACAATGTTATCCCAATATACACAGACCATCAAACAGTGATCTTAGTTTTAACACCTATCTCTCACTCGGGCAAACCAAAAACACGATGGTAGAGTTGCATTTGAAACTACAACCCTTTATATTAATACCCAATAACTAAATGAAATCACTTTTAAACACAATCTACACTATTGATTAACAATATCTAGCAACTAAATCTACACATTATCACACCCCAAGAATTGGGGCTTTAGCTAGACATAATAAAAAAAGATAAAAATTATTACCAAATTGTTTCCATCAACTGAGTAAGCTTTATAACGTATTTACAAAGGTCTAAGATGCAAAATATTCAATATCTAAGGAAACATATAGTCCCTATAATCAGTTCTCGTCTCTAAACTTCAAAACAAAACAATAATGAATAATTCTCTATAAATCTATCCTCTTTTTAACTAAAAATGTAATACCTCACAAGTTCCATGACTTAGGCTAGAGCCTCATGTAGTGGATAGTGCTAATTTAATACCTAAACTAATCTATTAAACTTTATTTGAAGTATTAAGACCTAAACGTCAAGGGACGACCACGATGTCCAGATATATGTGAAGATGACCTATAGTGTCTTAAGGTGTTTCAAGGGGTTTAAAGAGTCGGATAAAAGTAAAACATGGTGAAAAAGTCTTAGGATATATATTAGAGTGTCGAAATGTCCATGACCATCGAGGATGACCCAACATTTGACCCTAAAAGATGTATAAAACTGTGTGCAAACCACGAGAGGAATGACAGACCGTTGACGCCCCATTGTTTGGTCTCGTTGGTCCACAATTAACCATGTAACCTTGAGACTCCGTTTTCAGCCTCTGTCCCTAACCACAAATGACCAAGACGGTCCGTGGTTGGTACAACGTCCGGTCGACGAGGTATCATCATTTAGGACCCCATTCACTATCTTTAGTCGGATCAATTAGGAGTGATTAGGTAATTAATTAATTAATTAATTAATGGTTAGGGAAAGTTTTAATTAGTTAGTTTATGACTATAAAAAGGTCCTATGTAATTAAACTAACCTAACACTTAATAAATCCTAAAACCGAAATAAATGCAACTTCTCTCTACTTTCTATCACTACCTCAAAGACCCCATGAAGAACAACTTCAAGCTTAACTAGGGCTTGAAGATCAAGTCTTTATTCTACAATTATCTAAAAATTAACAAGGTATGAAACTTATTCACTCTAGGGACTCCTTTTGCCAAGAGTTTCTTCAAAGGTTAGTTTTCAATGTTCTTCAAAACTATGGTTTTCAGCCAATTTTGTGGGATATATTTCAAATTTGTTTAATGTGATATTGATGGATTATGATTTTTTATTTGTATATTGATGTAGTTCCTTAGACGTTTACCTAATTTCACTAAGATATCCATGAATGTACCTTTTTTATCTAACCCTTACTATGCATTAGATTTGTAGATGATTAGGGATATTTTAATTGGATGTGCTATTGCTTAACTTACTATTATATTATGATGATGATTGGATCATCGAATAAATTTTGTAGAATTGAGGGTGAGGTCTTGAAAGAGATTGTTTGAAGCCACTGGTAATACTTTCAATGTCATGAATATTCTACTTCAATTATATTGGTCTATTACTGATGATAATGTTCAATTGAAGTGTGAATATGTGAATATGATAGGAGGATGAATATGATAGCATGTTATGAATATGATGAATGTGAGATGATGATAGTATTATGATAAAGAAAGATTCAAAGTGATTATCTTGTGAACCTTATTATTATGACTATGATGAGATGATCTCACTAAATGTTGGGTTGTGATGAAAGGACCTAAGAGCTATGATCATGATTATACAATGGGTTAGTTGTAACAATCCGGAAGTTCCATTACTTAGAATAAAGACTCGCCTATTAAATAATGGTTAAAATTATGTTTCAAGACGTACATAAATGTAATAAACTCAGTTATAACAATTAGAGCCAAAATGACAAAGAAAGACCTTGACGTCCGAAAACTAGGGAAAAAGAACTAGTGGACGTCCCTATGTTTGGAAAAGGTATGGGAGTGTCATATTAAGTCTAAAACTTGTAAAAATACTTTAAATAGATAATATATATAATAAAAGGTCCAAACGTCCAGTCACGACTCCCCAAGGACCACTCGAAGGGTCCTTGAGGAGGACCCGAACATTGTTGAGCAAGCTGCCAAAGCAGCTTGTGAGAGTCAAGATATGGAACCAGCAACGCATCACGCAGCCAGCATAAGGAAGGAAAAATTTTGCCTCATGACGTGGGGCTTATACGAGGCTCACTGCCTCAGCGCCAATTTGACAAAAAAAAATTGAACTGTCCCCGCGACATGTAGCCACTTTCCAGTTTCGTTCGCATTGTTTATAAGTCTATTTAACTTCATAAAAATACCCAATTAAGTTAGGGGTATTTTGGGTAATTTAGTGGAGAAGTATACACTGGATTTGGATCAGTTTCAAGTCATTTTTCGTTCACTCAAATCAAAACCCAAAAGCTCTCATCTCTCTCCATTGATCCACCATTGAAGAAGCAAAGAAACTTGAGGAAGAAGACAAAGTCTCCAAGATTTTCACTCTAATTTCGTAGATTAAGCTTAATTAAGGTATGAGTTCTTCACTCCTTGGATTCCTTTCCCCAAGAGGTCCTTCCAAAGGTTATTTCTAAATCACCCAATTCTTAGGGTTTTCTTCTACAAATAGGTTTTCTTCAAAATTTGAAATTGATTATTGATTATGACGAATTGTGATTACCTATGACAAATTAAGTATAGATTGTTGAGTAATTGATGTTGATTAATGGTAATTTTGTCTGATTCATGTCCTTTTCCCGATTCCCCCAAATCATGGATCTTGCTTATAAATTCATGGGAATTGATGAATGTAGTGATTGTTAGACTTGTTTTATCCATTCGAATTCGTTCATGGACTGCCTAGGTTACTGTATTGTTGGGATTGGATATATTTCTTGAAGAATTCATGATGATTCCCTCTCCCCCTAACCTTAGGTTATGAATTGAAGTTAATTGCGATAGTGATAATGCAATTGACCTAGTTATTGTATTAAAATCTATTGAAAGATGTTATTACACCTATTATTGCTATTATTGGATGAAATTGTTTTGTTGATGGTAATACCATGGATGATAGATTTTGAAGGAGATTGGGTAAGTCTTTGAGATCACAAACCTTTACTTCAATTATGATGGCTTGTACTTGGTAATGAAGTTCGATGAAAGTGGGTCTTGTGATTGGATTAAGTAGGTGTTGGTATGATTATGTAATTAAAATGTCTTGGTTATGTGGATCATGATATTATGATTTAAGATGTTATGATATAAGGTTGGTTATGAAGTATCTGTATTCCTTACTATGATATGCTACTGTTAATGTGCTATTTTCACATGTGAGGGTTGGATTGAAAGGATTTTCTCATGAAATTCCTATTGATCTAATTACTATGACTATACAAGGAGTTATCTCCTATGACATAAACTATGTTATGATTGTTAAATAAAGACAAATCAAAAGGAACTCTAGTTTAGCACTGAATGATCTAGTAGTGAGGAGTGTCCCTTCCCAAGCAGGGAAGGTAGGTTCACTATTGTACTCATTAGGTAGAGGTTACAATGTCAAAGCCATAAAGATGGTCTTAAACATGTCTCCTAGTTCTTGAGCTGTGTTGCCTCCATAGGAATACGAGCTAGTGGATCCACCTTGATACTATGTTCATGTAGTGGTACTACCTTAGCAAGTAGTCCACCTTCTTTCAGTGTAGGGTTTCATGACACTGGATTTCGTATTATCTCATGTGGTCTATGTCAGTTAAGGCAAGATGCTCCCAAAAGTAAAATGAAGTAATAAAGTGAACTCTAACTAAGAAGACTCAAGGTGTTTGACTTAGTCTAGTTAGTAGTATGGGACTCTACCTATACATTCCACTAGTTGTCCTTGAGGGAAGTCCTAGAGGGATGTTTGTATGTTCTTATACTTTTATGAAATGAATGACATGTTTATGTTTATTTTATATGTTAATGTCCTATATTGCTAAATATGATGATAAATACTTGTGATGCTATGTTATGTGAAGTTAGACATTATTTATGATCCTTTGGTTTGGTTACTATGTTGAGTGGGGATATGAGGCTTCATTTGGCTATTGCACTAGCAGGCTTGGTAATGGCTTATAAGTAAGGGTTTTACTTATGTTATAATATTATGACTCTTGAGCATGCTTTGTTGTCATATCATGATGTTCGAGGTTATTATGCTATGAATTCTAAACTATACACATGTTGACTTGACTTAACTTGATGATGTTTGTCTCGTGTTGAATATTCTATTGATCTTGGAATACGTGATTATTGTCTTATATGTGTTCTTGGTTGTGCATAATTTTCGAAGTAACTTAGCATGGTTTTGAAAAAATTACCTTTTAGCATGATTTCTAAGATGTGTATTATGTTTCCATACTTAGTACAAGTGATGTACTAACCCCTATTTCTCCCTTTTTCCCAAACATTGTAGGTTCTGATCGTTGAATGGTTCGTGAACAATTTTCAATGAAGGCTTGGATCATTTCTCCAAATGTGAGTAAGTCCTCAAGATTTGAGGATGATGTCTTTTATCATTCTACCTATATGAATTTCTATAGTCTAATGACATTCGTTTCACTCTTATCTTTCAAGACATAGTTGTAAGCTCTAAGTTGCAATTATACATTTGTGTAAGGGTTATGCTAAAATTGTTCTATTCCAACTTAGATGATTTTATATGACATTCCTATTAGACTCTATATTGTTTATGTTGTATAATTGTCATAAAACTAGAAGCATGTGTAAGCTTCCTATGCCAAGAGTGTAAGTAAACTCCCTATGAATTTATTATGTGCAAGCAAAAGGTCTATGTACACCTCAAGATGTATATATAGATGAAAACTTTTAAATTTCCACACTTTTCAACCAATGATATGTAATGATGAATGCTAAGAGGATAGTCTCCCTGGATGTGATAGTAGTCTTCTAAGTCATATACTATAAAGTAATGTTAAGGAAGATACAACGACACTTCAAAAAGGGAATTTTGATTGGCACAGAGCGAACTAGACAATGAGAGGTGTCCCTTCCCCTGAGGGAAGGTAGGATCACCATCGTTCTCATGAGATGGAGACTATAATGCGAGTTAGCATAAAGAGGGTTTCCTATACACATCTTCTAGTTCCATCACTATGTGCCCCCATAGGAAGACTAGCTAGCGGATCCACCTAGATGCTATGTTTATGTATGGTTTTACCTTGGCAAGTAGAACACCTTTTTTAAAGTGTCGGGTTTCATGACAACGAAGATCCATGTTTAGCTTACATGGTGTATTTTCGGTTATGGCAAATGTTCCCGAAAATAAAATTAATGAATGAAAGTAATAAAGATGGACCCTAACTAGGATTACTTAATACTTAGTGTAGGTGAGGGTATGCAAAAGTTGGCCTTGAGGGGAATGCACTTATGTTATGAATGAAATGCATAATGTTGGTTCTGTATAATGTTGATCTTATATGATGTTGGTTTCATTTGATGAACATGATCGTAGTCTAAATAGCTACGTATAATAATGAATACACATGGTGTTATTTCATATGAGGTAAAGGCAATACTTATTGTCCATTTACTATCTTACTTGGTTTATGTGGGGTTATGGGGCTACACGTGAGCATTGCACGAGTAGGCTTGGATGGGGATTGTAACGGTCTTGTTTTCTTTGATGATATGAACTGTAGAACATGAAATGTTGATATGAATTGATGATGATGCTATTTTTGTATATGGATATGAACATGTCTTAATGTGGTTGTGATTATTGACTTCTATATGCTCTTCTATGTGTATAAAGGCTTTATAGTAACTTAGCATGTTTTTAAACAAAATGTCCCTTTGTGCATGTCTTCAAAGGTTTACTTGCATATGTTTAAATACTTAGCACATGTGGTTTTTACTAACCCATATTATGTTCTCTATCTATAATAATGTAGGTTTTGGCCATTGAAGAGATACAAGGCTATTTTAAAGAAAGACTTGGTTAGTTCCCAAGTTTGTTGTGATTCCCCAAATCCAAGGAGAAAGCCTACTATTATAGATACGCTATTTGATTAGTCTAATGACATTGTTCTACTTCCTATATTGTAAAGACTGTGTTGTATTCTCTTATTAAAATTTATTGTACTGATGTAAGGGTTGTTACACCCTCAAAAGAAGCTAGGTAGAATTAGATCCTAACATGTTTATTATTAGTTTAGTAACTCCTATAATAGTTTATAAGGTTGTAATGAGGCAGTGTCTAAATATTTAGGAGAATTGGAAGTCAAACGTCAAGGGACGACCAACACATGACGACTAGTCACCTATATGCTTCATGTGTGTTTATGTGCTTATATGTGTTTGTTATGAGATTATGAGGTCCTTATATGAGTAATAATAGTTTTTATAGGCCGTGTGTCAAGTTTCATGATCCCTTCTTGTCTCACCTTAGAGAGTCAATGTACAACTTGGTTAGGGAAACCTCATGGGAAATAAGTTTACTATGCTCGGGTGAAAATACTTACTGTATTGTTATTCACTCTAAGGCTATTTCACTGTAATGTGCGACTGTGTTCATTGTAAGATTGCCTAATATTATTGTAGTGTGTCTTTTGCTTCTACAATTGTGAGATTCCTACCTTATCTGTTAAATTACGATTCTTATACTATTTTTAATCTTAAATCTTGAAGGATTTATAAATTAGGCATGACAACTTATTTTACTAAAACGTCCCTTTTTGCATGTTTTTGCATATGCCATACTTAATACATTGTCTTGTACAAAGCCCTTACTTTTCTATACTTAATGAATATAAGTTGGAGGCAAGTTTGAAGACTAGAACAGAACATTTGGAATGATTCCCTCAAGACTAAGCATGTCCCCATATATTCGAGGAATAGTCGTATTTCATAGTTTCTATTCTAATGACTCATTATGTGTTTTCATTTAATGTAAACGGTCCTGTCCCTAATATATTTATATCGTGTCTTTAAATTGTCTTCTGTAGACGAGATCAAATCCTTAGATTTTATGAGAGATGTTCTCTATATTAATTTATTCGTGAAAAGTTGTAATTCAGCACTACATTTCATGTCTTGTGTAATTAATGATAGCTAAGGCTTGTACAAGACCTTCTAAAGGTCAAGTACACAATTGTTCCGACCCGTTGGTTCTCCCTAACTTCTAAAAGGTACATTCGTGTCGTTACATGTAAAAGACCTCTGAGAGGTCAAGTACAGGGTTTGAGGACTCAAAGATTGCCCTAAATTATAGGGGGTACTCTCGGTTTGTTAAGAAATGTCCGGGTAAGAATCCCCAAGGACCACTAATGGGGTCCTTGAGGGGGACCCAAACTTTAGCCAAAAAACTATCAAAATAGGTTGATTCACTACCCCATTTCACAGAAGTAGTTCAAGCTACAGCTTATGGGTCTTGGGTGTGGATCAGGAATACAAATGGTGAGTTTCATACCATAACCATGGATCAAAACCATGGACACTAGTTCAATATACGGTTTGTAGATGGTCAGGTCAAAGGTGCTGCCAAATTTCCGCTTTTTAGTTTTAAGTTGGGAATTTAGGAATTAGTTAGTTATCTAATTAGGGGTTAATATAGGTTCGTTAATTAGTTAAGTTACCACCTATATAATTATAATAAACCCTTAACTAATCACTTTAACTAACTCATCTAAAGAGACCAAATAACTCTCCAAATATCCTCTGTCTAGAAGCGAGAAGAAGAAGAAGTTGGGGCAGAAACTAGGTCAAGATTTCACCAAGGGTTCAACCTTGGTTTAGGGCCTTAAATGAAGTTATATTAATCTTATTCATCCATGGGTTATTCCAACCATGGTCCCCCCATAGAAATCCCCGAATTGTGGATCCAAAACCCAATTAAAGCTAGGGTTGTGATTTGCATTGTGGGTAGGACTTAAATGTGATTCAAAATTAGTGTATATCATCCAATTATGATTGAATTATGTTTTTTTATGTTTTTGTAATGATATATTGTTAATTACATAGTGAACCCTAATCTATGTTGATGAATCTGATCTTGTAGGTTTAAACCATTAGAGGCAAAGTTGAAGGTTCTATAGTGATGTTCCTAATCCAATGTCTTGAATAATAAATGATCATAGTTAGGATCATCTAAATATGAATTTAAATAGACTTAATGGAACAGGAAGTATCATGATTTGTAAATTTATAACTTAACCTTTATAATCAAGTATAACCAAAATAAACTTCTAATGAACCGTGTGATTGAATAGCTTGTAATTTAGACATGGATCATGATAAAATGCATTTAGTCTTGAAAGTTGGTATTCTAGCCATCATGGTTAGGGCTGTGGGGGTAAAGTCAATATGAGTGACCTTGATTGAGTATTATTTTCCTCATATACACATAGACATAAACAAGCTAGGAGAATCAAGTTCTCTCACATTGAAGTATTCTAGGTTGACTCAAAAACCTAAAATTAAATCAAATCATGTTAGATTACAATAGATTGAAGTTGTGATGTACGATACCTTCAAGTGTATATTGACTTGGCAAGAAAAAATGAAGATAGGATAGCTTGAAATTGAGGCTTGTTGTAACACCATGTATGTCTCAAGACCTATACTAAGCCTAAGTCGTACTCTAATGTCCAAAGGAGGTCATAATATATGGTGAAGTTCCTCAAATAATCTCCCTATCACTAAACTAAGGTTCTAGCACATTAAAGTTAAGATTCGATAAGCCTAGGACCCTACCAAGGACCCAAGGAAGAGTCTAAAAAGCTCTCGAATACAGGTTAGGGTCGACAAGCCCCATTGACGGGTTGTTGATGGACTCGTGCCTTCTCGATGGGAGTAGTGAGTCCATACTTTGTCTCCACCAAGTTATCCCCCCAAAAACTTGGTCTCTGTCCCAAACAACGACTGACCAGGACGGTTCATTGATGCATCGACGCCACATCAATGGGGACTCCTCGAGGGACAGTCCTCACTGCCTTCACAAGGATAAGGTGAGGGTTATTTAGGGAATTAGTTAGACATCTAATTAAACCCTAATGATGACTTCCATTAGTTATTTAAGTATATTAAAAGTTATTAAAACATTAAAAATAGTCTTCCACCTCATAACTAGCAATCAGATTTCAAAATACACTTTTCCTCTCTCACGAATTCTCTCTCTAACCCTCCATTGAAGAACAAGGAAGAACTCATGCTAGGCTGTAACAACCCGCAAGTACACCTCAGATGTTGGGGCAACCCTTGGGTCGGAAACATATACTTGGAGTTTGTATATCTCTTAGCTTTCATCATTTTAAGGAATTAAAACTTTTTACGGTATTAATAAAATATATAAATGCAAAAGAGTGATTCTCAATCACAAGCCATTAAATTCTAGTGACATACCCATACTTTATACAATATCTTAGTAGTACTAATAAGACTCCTCGAATATATGAGGTACTATATTAATCATCAACTTCCATCAACTTCCGTCCAACATATACTTATATAGTACATAAAAGTTTGGGATTAGTACAAATATTGTACTAAGTATGGGATATGAAAAAACATACAATCAGCGATAGTTTAGTAGAAATAAGTTTTCATGCCAATTAAGTAAAACGTTTATGAATATAGAAATAAAACAACATGTGAATCACCATTTAACACATAAAATAGAAGTTCCATAATTTTAGCACCAAAAAGCATATTACACTAAACTCAAGCAACTTTACAGTGGAGTTCATGAAATCTTATAGTGAACTCACTACCTTTAAAGTTTACCTAACCAAGGTTATCCTAAGACTCACTAATGTAAGATATGAAGGAACTGTCCCTTAAATACATACCTAAGTGATCCTTAAGACATTAGTGAAACATAGTTGCATCTAAAGAGTTCACATAAGTGACCTTCTCCAAGTGTACTTTCAAGTTACACAAAGTACAATGTGAGAATAGCATCCAATACTACTACTCCTACAATGTGCTCCTTGAGGATTCTATGAGATTAGGCACACCATAATCATCATTCATAACTTCATCCTACAAGCCTTAATCTTAACTTGCTTTCTTAACATTAGACATTAAGTCACATAACTTCATTTTAATTATATACTAAAACATTCATACATTACATATAAAGACACACCAAGACTCCCCTTTCAAGTGCCTACTCGTATAATGGATAAATATCATACCATATTACCACCTACCCTAAGTAGTACACTCTTTAGGAGAGTTAGTTAATTGCGTTCTTTTGTGGGGGATATATTTAACCGACTTGAACATGAGAGATAGACATGGAATGCGACATTATCCCTTATCGAATGAGGGATCCCCGCTTTCCTAGAGTAGGGCCATTCTCTTAGCCTTTACCACAATTATCCAATAGCTACACCTATGCAGGCGGATATTTAAGGGATAAGGAGATAGCTTTTAAGTAACTCATTCTCTACTAGCGAGGAGTATTAATCTCAAGAGGTACATTGGATACAACATCTCAACTCACGAAGTGTAACCACCCTTCTTCAAGTTCTCTCTGTGCTAAGCATAACTCCCCCATGGAGCGTTAAGAATTCTTTACTCAAGGTTAGAGAATAACTATTTAACACCACATCTCAACTCACGAAGGGTATTCATCCTTCAACCTACATTAAAAAGCTCTTGAGAAGTAGTAAGGTTGCTAGTAAACACTCAATCTTTATTGTCGAAGAGTGTTCACTTCAAAACTTCCCCATTCACATTCATTAACTTCATTTATTCAAGTGTGTGCGTGAGCACACCTTTCATACAATCACTATTTTCATAACATTGATCCCTAGACATGCTTATACTTTCATTCATACTATTACACCCACTAGATTGCTTAAGATAACCATATTCTTCACTTAAATATAGTATCATCAAGAAACTCAATTCAATCATCTAAAATATATCATGCATAAACATCATAATCACCATTTCACTTCACATTATATGCCTTCAAGTTCACATTCACAATACACACATTTATACAATATAATCATGAACTTTAAGTAAACACCGCCACCAAAGGTGGATTATACCACTCAGGCATCATTTTAATGGAAACTAAAAAAAAGAACAACTTACACTTCATCAAAGTTTTCACGGCCCGTATTCTGGAAATCCGAATCACATCCGGTGTTGTTGACCTCTCAGAGGTCGCAGACAATCTTGTTCTTGCATTCATCTAGTTAAATTTGTGGAAAATTTAAAATTTTTTAAACGTATGAAGTATACATAGACTTCATATAATTATTAACTAGTTACATCATATACTAAGCTCAAAGTAAAGAGCAACCATCTATCGTAAAGAATCAATTCAAAATATAAGATGAATATATCATAATTAAGTTTGCCAAACACGACCTTATTGCAAAGCTTAGGAATGAAATTATGAAAACAAACTGTAAGAACAATATCCACGAACTATGTATAGTACAAGGCTAGACTAAAAATGTAGCATCCTCAAAATCAAGAGGACCTATCAAATGGTCTGGAAACGCTAATGTCCATACCGCTGTATTGAGTGTTCAACCTGCTCTCTGACCTGCACCTATAAAAACAGGAAATTGTATAGGGTTAATACACACTTGTACTATGTATGGGTTGTATGCACAAACACACATAAGAGCTATGCATGATCAAGGAAAGGTCTTCCTATAACAACATGCAATTTTTGGAAAGTGATATAACTAGACTTTCCTAATTCGTTATTTGTGAATTGTGGTATGAATATGATGTATTTTAATGCATTCATAGCACACAACTCATTTTTTATGTGATCACAAGACATAGGAATAATCAACATAAATTTAGAACCACTTGGGCAAAAATTTGAAAATTAGCTATGCTTGAACCCGAAAACCCTTTCACTGGGACCTAGTTTTTTCAGTCTTTTTCTTCTTCTTATTGTGTAGTTCAATAATTCCTTTGGCCTTATGTTTTACTTACAAGTGCAATGATTCATTGTAGTCCCATACCCACAATAAATCAATTATGTAATCCAACAACTAGGGAATGATTTCACTATCCTTACAAACTATTCATTACATATATATTCATTAACACTTCATAAGCCAGTCTCTATTGGCTATGCCAATTATTTTATCATTTCATGTTACTGAAGTTATGAAGCTTTGATTTTCTATGATGTTTCTACTCCCTTTTATATGAATCATATAAAAAGTCATTATAAGCTAATCTTGTTTTGCTTTGCCCGTTATTTGCTGAAACTTCATTGGTATTGATATTGACAATTGACATTCATAAGCTCTTAATTTCATAGCTCACTTTGAACATACTTTCCATCATCTTTCTTTCTTGCTTTCTTAGAGACATCTTTGAAGTAAGATCATGCGAGCTAACATGAAATCCAGTGTCTTCCTCAAATCGAAAAGAGGTGATTAACCTGTTAAAATGAATCTAGATCATGTGAGATACTCATGAAATACAGTGTTTGCCCCACACTGAAAAGGGGTAATTCCACAGCTAAGGCGAATCTATATCAAGTATTCACTCCACTCCGAAAAAGAGTGGCTCACGACTATTGTCAACCAAGAACATGTCATGAGCATTAAACGACATACATAATGTGAGATAAACATGAAATCCAGTGTCGTCCCCACACCGAAAAAAGGTGGAATCACTGGCCAAAGTGAAACTGAAACATACATAGCTCTCTTAGGTGGAAACTACTAGCTAGTTCCTATGTTCGATAGACATAGTGCGAAGACTACAAACGTAAAGAGACAACTTATCCACCTCGGTGGTAGCCTCGTCTCATGAGACTTACACGTGCAAGCACATGTTCATAACTGTCTATCGGTGCTTTGCTCACTTTCATTATCTTCTTATCTTTTAGAGTTGACTCAAACATTATGGAAGCTTTCTAAATTGAGTACTTACTCTACTGATGACTTGTCATCCTTTTCTTTATATTGATGAAATTTTAATTGTCCTTACATTGCATCTTTGGTGTTAATGAGACTAGTCTCACATGTTCTAACACCTTCTTTCGTGAATATTTTTAACTTAGTAGCTTAGGTGTAAGTAAGACTTATCTCACTACTTTTACCACCTCATTCTGGTCATTTTCTTAACTTAGACATGTTTAGTTACGTTATTACTCACGTTACTTGCTTACTTTTCTTAAGTAGCTTCATATCATTGTTTATGGATGATGAGCATTTCATTCAATGAGTTACATATGTTTATAGTTCATTCTTTTTGGCATGTTGGTAATTGTCCCAAATGTATGGCATGCCATGGATATGGATTCACTTAATTAGTTTAGAAGTGCTTGAGTTGTCATTTATTATTTTGGCTACACAAGATTGACATATGATTAGTATTGGCTTAAACAATTTGGTATAGATTATATAACCATCATTGTTCGCATAAGCCAATTTTCATGTTCAACATGCTTAAGTTATAATTTTTATAAAATATACATTAACCAATATTTTAGTTATTTAACATTATATTAAATCCAATTCCCTACAACTTGTTTGACAATGCAGTGTTCACCAATTTATTGGCCTAAGACAGGCAATTCATTAAAACGTAATTTCATGGAGATCTTTTAAGCCAATCTTGGGTTAATGACTTAACGCATAACATTTTAAACATTTTGGACAGAATCATATTAACATTTTATGAATATAACATCTTCATAAAGTCATATTAACTACAAGTAAGCATTCAGACAAACATATCAACACTTAAGCATTTTTCGGACATAACTTAGCATTACATTGTTCTTAAATTCACATAAGAAACTTTACACCATACAATTACAATTCATGATTTTAGTCAAGAACATACATAATAAGATCAGCCAGCACTACAACATTATCAAGTCTAATCTATACAACATGTATATCTTAACAAGGATACTAGGGACAGGAAAGTTCGAATAGAACTTTGGAAACACACTACTTTTCGAGATCTCATGAATTCATTTGAAGGAAAGTATTCTTGCAGAAAGAATTCAAGGAGACAAACCCATACCATAAGTAGAACTTAATCTAGGAAGACCACCTTGAATGAAAAGTTGAAGAAACCTTGGAATTGCCTAAGAACATTGATGGAAACTTTCTGCTTTTTTGTTTCGTTCACTTTAGCGTTCGATTCATTAAGTGTTGATCGTGAGTTTTAGGTTTAGGAACTGATATTGACTCATTCAACTAAGGCTTAGTAAGTTAATTAAATTAATTAATTAATTAATTAATAGAAAGCCCCTCCTAGGTTGACTAGAACTAGGAAAACACAACACTTTAGTTAAATATGAAATTATTCCTAAGAATTTCGTTTTGACCCTTAAAAGTAATTAATTAAATGGCTAACTTAATGAACTAAGGGACCTAGGGTAATCACTAAAGTACCCCTAAGTCATTGGAACCATAACTAACCCTTTTGGACCATCCTAGGTTAAGTACTAGGATGTTACTTAAGTTAAACTAGGCTAGTCTTATTCCTCAAATTGGAAAACGACGTCGGTTACGTCTAGGGGATGCTCCCCGGATGTGAAAAACTTGGTATCAAATCATGAGGTTGAATATATTAGAGTCAATGTCTCTCTGAACCACATCTATACAGATTATTACTCTTAATTATGAAGTGTGCAACACTTATGAATAGGAAACTATGTGATACTTATAAAACACTCTCTTTTCTTTGAAATCCAATATCATGCCTGTACAGTATACTTAATGAGTGCTTTCACCAAAACCTTTTATTTTGGTTATATGCAATGAATACTCAAACGAACGTGGCACGAAGACTTGAATATGATATTGCCAATGCGGATGTTCGTCAACGTGGTGATCAAGTTCCTCCTCTTGAAGAAGATGCTAATGTTGACAAAGATCAGGTCAATCCTCCACCTTTGACGGATGGTGACATAAGGGCTTCCCTTCTCCAAATGGCCCAATCTATTACTTCACAAGCTTAATCCATTACTACTCAATCCCAAGACTTGACAGCCCAAAATAATCATAAGGTTTTACCTAGAGCAAACCAATATGTTGCCACCATGGATTCCCGTTTGAAACCAACATGTTGCCCTTCTATGGTCTAAAGTTGAGGAAAACCCCAATAGTTCATTGACTAAATATACAATAACCTTTATGCTATGCGGTTGAGTACTAGTGAGAAGGCCGAGTTATCCAGTTGTCAACTCAAGGGTGTAGCCCAAACTTGGTACGTCCAATGGAGAGACAATAGGCCTCTAAAGGGTGGAGCGGTGACTTGAGAGGTTTTAAAGAAGGATTTTCTTGATCGGCTCGTTCATAGGGTGATGAGTGAAACCAAAATAATATAGTTCATCAACCTTCATCAAGGAGGTATGAGTGTACTTGAATACTCTTTGAAATTCAATAAATTATCAAAGTATGCTCCATCATTAGTTTTTGATCCTAGGGTGTAAATGAGTCGCTTTGTGATGGGAGTGCCGGATAACTGGAAAGTGGAATGTCATTAGGCTATGCTACATTACAATATGAACAATTCTCGTCTCATGGTTAATGCGCAACAAGTAGAAGAGGCAAGGGATAAAAGAAAAACTAGAGATGCCAAAAGGTCAAGATCTTTTTGATGGTGGTTCTTCAAAGGGTAGGCTTGATATCCAAACAAGCCTAGGTTCAAGAAGAGGTTCTATAATCATGTTCCTTCTAAGTTCCCTAAACCTCTAGATGATAAGGTGCCTAAACCTAGATCCCAAAAGGGAATGAGTGGAAACTCACCAAACAAGAAGTCTTCTTTTTCCCACTGTGGAAAAGGTCATATTGGTGAATACTTAGTTGGAACAGCCAATTGTTATGGTTTTGATAAAAATGGACACAAGGTTTGGGATTGCCTTAATGTGTACGGTCAAGATTAGGGGGGTGGTCAAGCGCAAGAAAGTAGTTCTAATGATGCTTCTAAAAAAGATTGCTTCTATAATCTCCGCTCTAGAGGTGAGTAAGAGATTTCTCCAAATGTGGTGACCGGTATGTTAAAAGTCTTCTCTATTTACCTATAGTCTTTACTTGATCCTCGTGCTACCTTGTCATTTGTTATTCCTCTTGTAGCTGAAAAAGTTTGACATTTTGCCTGATATCTTGATTGAACCTTTTGTGGTCTCTACCCCGGTGGGTGACTCGATGGTTGCAAAAAGGGTGTATAGAAATTGTCCTAAAATATTGCCCAATAGAGTTACTCATTTTGAACTAGTAGAACTTGATATGTATGATTTTGATGTTATTTTTTGTATGGGTTGGTTGCATGCTTCCTTTGCTTCAGTAGATTGAAGAACGACAGTGGTTAAGTTTAACTTACCAAATGAGCCCATTTTAGAGTGGAATGGACGAAACTCTATTCCTCGAGTTCAAATGATCTCTAAGTTTATACCACATAGTAAAAGTCAAAGATCTAGACTCCTAAATTCCTCCCATTGAGTCTGTCCCTGTAGCGAGGGAATTTCCGTGGTCTTTCCTAATGACTTTCCGGGCATTCATCCCGAACGGGAAATTGACTTTTGTAATGACTTGCTACCGGATACAAATCCATTTCAATTTCTCCTTATCGGATGGCTCCGGCTGAATTGAAAGATTTGAAAGCTCAACTCAAAGACTTACTAGACAAGGTCTTTATTAAGCTAGTATTTTGCCATATGGTGCTCCGGTATTGTTTTTTAAGAATAAGGATGGGTCCCTTAGAATGTGTATCGATTACCATCAACTCAACAATGTCATAATCAACAACAAGTATCCTCTCCCTCAGTTGATGACTTATTTGATCAACTCCACGGTGCGAGTTACTTTTCCAAAAAATATTTGAGATCGAGATACCACCAACTTAGGGTGAGAGGTGAAGATATTCCCAAGATGATATTTCAAACAAGATATGGTAATAATGAGTTCTTAGTATTGTGTTTTGGTCTCACTGATGCTCCGGCAGCATTTATCGACATAATGAATAGGGTGTCTCGAAGTTACATATATTCATTTGTCGTTATATTCATTGACGACATTTTGGTATTTTCGAATAATGAGGGTGAACACATGAACCATTTGAGGATGGTGTTATAAGTTCTTAAAGAAAATCAATTATTTGTCAAGTATAGCAAATGTGAGTTTTGGTTGAGGTGTGTAGCGTTTCATGGTCATATAATCTCTATGAAGGTGTAGAGGTTGAACCAAGGAAGACCATAGCGTTGAAAACTTGGCCTAGAACCTTTGATCTTACGAATAATAGGTACTTTCATAGGCCTAGCCGGTTATAATAAAAGGTTTATCGACGGGTTTGCGTCTATTGCTTTCTCCTTGACAACCTTGACCCAAAAAAATGTGAAATTTGAGTGGTCACAGAATTGTGAAAAGAGCTTCAAATTGTTGAAGGATAAGGTTACTTTGCACCAGTATTGACTCTACCAAAGGGTTCAAAAGGTTTTGTGGTATATTTTGATACATCCCGAGTTTGGTTTGGGTCTGCGCTTATGAAACATGGCAGAGTTATAGCCTATGCTTCTAGGCAACTCAAGGTTCATGAGAAGAATTATCCGACTCATGAGCTTGAGTTAGCGGCCATGGTATTTATCTTGAAAATATGGAGGCATTATCTCTATGGGGTTCATGTTAATGTTTTACGTACCACAAAAGTATCCAATATGTATTTAATCAAAAGGAGTTGAATCTCCGGCAATGGAGATTATTAGAGTTGTTAAAAGACTATGACATTAGTGTTCTCTATCACCCTGACAATGTTAATGTGGTAGTTGATGCTTTAACTAGGTTGTCCATGGGAAATGTTTCCCATGTGAAGAATCCAAGAGAAACCTAGTGAAAGATGTTTATAGGTTGGCTCATTTAGGGGTTTAAATTGAAGATTCTCCAAATGGCAGTATAGTGGTACATCATAATTTTGAGTCATCTTTGGTGTTTGTCCATGGGATGTGTATGGGATTCTTAGGTATCAAGGTAGATTGTGTGTGCCTATTGTGGATAACTTGAGGAGTAGAATGCTGGAGGAAGCTCATGGAGCCCGTTACTCTATTCATCCGGGTTCTACAAAGATGTACCATGACCTTAGAGAAGTTATTTGGTGGGATGGGATAAAAAGGGATATTGCAGAATTTGTTGCAAAGTCTCCCAATTCTCAACACCTGAAGGCCGAGCACCAAAAGTCGAGTGGTCTACTACAAAAAATCAAAACCCCTACTTTAAAGTGGGAGAATGTGAACACAGATTTTGTAGTAGGTTTACCTCGAACTCGAAGGCAATCTGACTCTATATGGTTAATAGTGGATAGGTTGACAAAATCCATTCACTTTATTCCCGTTAAGTCTACTTATTTAGCAAAAGATTATGCAAGGATCTATATTGATAAGATAGAGAGTCTTAATGGAGGAAGATTATGTAAGGATCTATAGTAAATAGGTGTTGTTTTTATAGATCATTTTAAAAGGGTTTGGGTACTTAAGTGAAGTTAAGTACCGCTTTTCATACCCAAAAGGATGTTCAAGAAGAGTGAACTATTCAAACTCTTGAAGATATGCTTAGATCTTGTATCATTGATTTCAAATGAAAATGTGATAAGCATTTGCCTTTGGTGGAGTTCTTGTATAATAATAGTTTTTATTCATCCATCTCAATCGCTCCTTATGAAGCCTTGTATGGTAGGAGGTGTGGGTCTCCTATTGGGTGGTTTGAAGTTTTCGAGTCTTCGCTTGTTGGTCCCGATTTGATTTATAACACTTTGGAGAAAGTTCATATCATAAGGAACCAGTTGCAAATATCCTATTGTAGAAAAAATTCTTATGCCAATCATAGGAGAGGAGATTTAGAGTTTGAAGAAGGTGATAAAGTGTATTTAAATATTTTGCCTATTAAAGGGGTGTTTAGATTTGGTAAGAATGGGAAGTTGAGTCCTCGTTATGTAGGTCACTATGAAATCTTGCAAAGGGTTGGTAAAGTTGCTTATGAAGTGAAACTACCTAATGAACTATCTTAAGTTCATCCGGTGTTCCATGTCTCTACGCTTAAGAAGTTTATCGGTGATCACGATCTATTCTTCCTATAGAGGGTCTTGGTGTGCAAGAGAACCTCTTTATAAGAAGGTTTCGGTTGAAATCCTTGATCGTCAAGTAAAGAGGTTGAGGAAAAAAGAGGTGACCTCCATAAAAGTACGGAGAAACCACCTAATTTAGGGAGCAACATGGGAGGCCGAAGGCAACATGAAGTCCCTTTATCCTCATCTATTTACTAGTGAAGGTTAGTTCTTCTTGCTTATAATGAAAATAGTAAATAAATTTAAAGTTGCTTTGATTTTTGGAGAAGTTTTGCAAAAATGTGCATTTTTGGTGTCATTACAGGGAATTGTGCGTATTGACTTGAAAAATTGCAATTTCTGCCTGTTTTATGTCATGTTGGGCAATTTGAAACGATGAGTCTTTATGAAATGATATTGAGCATTGTGGTAAGTTGAGTTTTTGGCGTAACGTACTCATGTATGGTGTATTGAGCTAATGTTGTTGTGAGAAGGAAAATTCTTCATAATGTGATGTTGAGCCTTAATTGTGGCAATTAAAGTTTTGAATCTCTATGTGTAAAAAATACCTTGTTTGTTGTGTAACTCAAGTTGTTATTTGTTGTTGTTTGTTGGGTTGCTAGTCTTGACTCTATTCCTTCTTTTCAAAAGATTTTAGTGACATTCAGGTACGAATGTTCCTAAAAGGGGGGATAATGTTACACTCCAAAAGTCTAAGACCTTTTCTTGAGCCTAACATAGGTGTCAAGAGATTAAGACACTTTTCTAAGGTCTAAAATGATGAATATAAAGTATTTAGGAGCCTTGGGATAAAAAAGATAAGGAACGTCCACGACGTCCGGTAAACTTACTACTTGGGTTGGTGGGGTGTTTTGATGGGTGGAAGAAACAGTCTAAGGGGTTTTATCTTTGTAATAAAGCTAGGCCAACTGAGGAGTGCCAACCTTCAAGGGCAAGCCAAAGCAAAGAGGCCAACGCTATCCAAGAAGGGAAGCTACTGCCTCAATCATCACGTGCATAAACACGGCCCGTGATTCTTCTCACGGCCAAGGTGGGGAGCTCGTGAAGAAGACTTAGCCACGGGGGAAGTCCTAGATATTGTCCAAGATACCACGAGCCACTCCATGACTCGTGGTAAACTTGACGAAAGACAAGGGACGTTCGTCAAAATGACTTAGCCAATAAAGGTTGTGAGTTTGTAAGTGAAGAGGAGCTACTGCCTCCATCTTCACGACCACCACCACGACCCATCAAACTCTTCACGGTCTGTGAAGTGGGTCGTTAAGTGGGA
The DNA here is from genome assembly GCA_027705065.1 of Solanum peruvianum. Classification (NCBI taxonomy): domain Eukaryota; kingdom Viridiplantae; phylum Streptophyta; class Magnoliopsida; order Solanales; family Solanaceae; genus Solanum; species Solanum peruvianum. Next base: position 16,184,796 of record JAKWJD010001762.1, on the reverse strand, counting down.
CGGGGGCCTCACAGTGAAGTCAATGTTTGGAAATCCAACTTATTGGGGGGGAGTTTCGGTATTTTTGGGATTGACTATATATTGACATTAGGTCCAATTACATTCATTTCCACTCCAAAAATACAAAACAAAGTGAAGCCCAAATTGCTCTCACTTCTTTCTTCATTCATCCCCCATTAGAGACAAGAAGCTTGAGCAAGAACACAAAGTCTCCAAGGTTTTCAGTCAACTTCTGTGGATAAATCTTTATTGAGGTATGGTTTCTTCACTCTTTGGATTCCTTCCCCAAGAGGTCCGTTCAAATATGAATTTCAATTAATAAAATTCATAGAGTTTTCTCTACAAATGGGTTTTTCTTCTATAGTCGAAATTGATGATTGATTATGTTGAAGTATGATTTTCTATGATTAATATAGTATATAATATTATTTAATAAATATTAATTGTGGGTATTGTGAATGGATCATGTTCTTTCCCCAATTCCCCAAGTCTTGACTCTTACTTGTAAATTGAAAAGAAATTGTGAATGTGTTGATTATTGTAGTCATCTTATTCAAGCTATGGGCTGCCTAGGAACTTGTATTGTTGGGATTAGGCCTAGTTCTTTGATAATTCATGATGAATATTTCCCCCTTAAACCTAGGTTGTGATCTTGAGTTGAATTGTAAAGTGTTTATTCAATTGAAGTACAAGTTGGATGATTGGATCAACTAAGATGGTATGATATTGGTATTGAAAAGTCTTGACTTATGAATTGTGAGATCATATTATGATTTTAATGATATAAGGATGATGTTGATTCATTTATGTGCATTGCTATGACATGATGAAAGGTTTTGACTTGACTAAGAGGAATGTATTGAAAGGCGATCCTCGTACAATTCCTATTGAGCTATGATGATGGTGAATATATAAGGGGTAGACCCTATGACCTATACTAAGCTATGATAGTTATTAAAGGTTTAAAAACATTTCAAAAAAGGACTTATCTTAGCACCGAATGAGCTTGACAATGGGAGTTTTATACTTTCCATAAAGGGAGATTCACCCTATAGTTCCACATGAGGTGTTGATTCCCCCATGACGGATACTCATCCAAATAGATTCCCATGAGAGGAGGCTTTAATTTTTAAATGGCATTTGGAGAAATCATACCTATATCTTAGTTCTTGAATTGTGTTGCCTCATTAAGAAGACTAAGTAGTTGATCCACCTTGAAAAATACTTTTATGTTTTGTTTTACTTTGGCCGGTAGACCACCTTCCATCTGTCTAAGGTTTTACAAAGCTGGATTGCACACTTAGCTCTGTTGTCTATGTCGGTTAATGCAAGTGTTCCCTAACTAAAATGAAGTACTGAGTGCACTCTCAATAGGATGACCTAAGGGTTTTAGTTTAAGTCTAGGTAAGATTATGGGACTCTACCTATACATTGCACTATAAATCCTTGAAGTCAGTCTTAGGAGGATGTTCTTATGTATGAATATACTTATGAATGTAAATGATATGTATATGATGATCTTACAAGTTAATGACATGATGTGATTTTAGTTACTCGTATGAACATGTAGTTGGTCTCTATTGTTAAAGTATGATTTTATGTACTATTAATGATATGATAAGTGAAGTTGGACATTGGATATGGCTCTTGCAAGGTTTACTTGATTAAATAAGGTTATGGAACTTTGCTTAGTCATCGCATAAGTGGACTTAAAAAGTCCCATGGGTAATGGTCTTGCTTTAATGTGAAGTAATCAACTTTTATTCATTTTTGATGATGTTATTACTTGGATACAGTTATATTAGAATTTGAGTTCAATTATTTTAATATACATGTGACTTACTTAGACTTAATGTTGTTGGTCTTGGGAAGTACATGGTATGGACTTGATGAATATGCTTAAATGACTTGTATTGATTCTTAAAATGTGCATACATCTTTCCTAAGTTAAAATACCATGTTTTAATGAAATGTCCCTTTTGAATGATTTTATTATTTGTGCATATGATCTCATACGTAGTACGTGTGATGTGGTAACCCCATTTTCTCCTGTTTTCCCAACATTTTAGGTTCCGATTGTTAGAGGCTTTTGAGACGACATTGAAGAAGACTTCGAATTTATCAATTATCCAAGTTGGGTAGGTCATCACTTACGACGGAAATGCCGATATCAAGGTTATGAAGTTGTTTTAGTTTTAAGACTCTTATATTCTTTACTTTCATTTGAGTACGGAGTGTATAGCATATATATATGCCTTTATTACATTGTTGTATGGGATATGCCTAATTATTACATCTGATTTTAGATTGTTATGAGATATGACACTCTTTTAAGACTATGTTATGTATTATATATTTATATGCAATAAATTTGAAGACTATGTAATCTTCTTATACGAAGGGTCTATGTATACTTGATATATATATATACACATATATATATATATATATATATATATATATATATATATATTGTGTATGCGAGAGGTCTATGTAAAGCTAATGATATATAGAAAAAGTTATAAATTTTCCGCATTTTAACTATGAATTTAACGATGTAAACTAAGATGCTAGTCTTAGTCTTCAAAGAGGACGACGAAGCAAGTTATGTCTAGGGGGTGCTTCCCATATGTGACAATTACATTGTAACTCTTTGACTTATTTTGAGCTCATGTTGATGTTGAGAAAGAAATTTCTCATTATGTGTTATGAAATGTTGAATCTCTTATATGTAGTGCATCATGAATTGAGTTACAATGTGTAATGTTGTTATATGCATTGAGAGGAGTTATGATGTAATCCTGTGAGTTGTGACTCATTATGATTATATGTTGTTGATTGGTTTGGCTGCTAGTATTGAGTCTATTCATACACTCCAATAGATTTTATTGTCATTCGGGGGCGAATGTTCCTAAGAGGGGGGATAATGTAACACTCCGGGAGTTCCATGACATAATCTAGAGATTCACCTATTGAATAATGACTAAATGATGTTTCAAGAACTATTTTAATATATTTAACTCAATTAGAAAAGTTTAGAGCCTAGACGATAAAAAAGACCTTGACGTACGGAAACTAGCTAAATTGAACTTGTAAATGTCCCTATGTTTGTTTGAAGGTTTTTGAGTGACAAATGAAGTCCACAACAAGTAAAGATACATTAAATAGTTAATATGTAGTACAAAGGCTCTAAACGTCCATTAACGATGTAAGACCCCAAAATGAGTTAGGCTGTCTAGAGCCGAATAATGTTGTATTGAGGAAGTGTCTGAATTTTGAAATCATTTGGAAGTCAAACTTCAAGGGACGACCAAGATGTTCGACGACTAGTAACCAAAGGGGCCTTAGATGCTTTTATGTGTTTATTTGTGTGTCATGAGCTTATGAGGTCCTTATATGAGTTATAATTGTGTTTAGAGGAAGTATATTAAGGTTGATGAAGCTTTTTGGTTAAAACGTCCAAGAACGTCTAGAATGTTTGAAAGTTAGCCCTCAAGACGTTTATGTGTTTCATCATTGTACCTTGCATGTTTTGATGTGTTTACGTGTGCATTTTAGGTTAAACTTGCATTAAAGGTCTTTAATATGTTAAGGTGTGTATTTACGTTGTAAACGTCCAGGTACACCTTTTGAAGGGCCCTGCAAGAGCCCCTCAAGAAGGACAAAAAGGCTGTTGAGACACTACCTTGGTAGTGTCAATCGACTGAGTCAAACAACGCCCCATGTGTTGACTGATACCCCGTTGATGGGCCAACATGTCTTCTTCTGTGTCCATTGCTGCATGCCTGCAGAACTGCCATGCACGTTGCCTAATTATGGGGTGAATGGGAAATTCACCCTACGTGCTAACCTGACCCTAATTGGTTTATTTGGTTATTTTGAGTACACCATTTTAGGCGTACGACCACCCCAGTAAAGTGTAGCCTAGACTAGTAAAAATTGTGGCCTTTGATAAATGGCTACACTTCTGGACTTTAAGTAACACTTTTCAAGCGTTTGCCAAAAGAGGAGTAACCTTAGCTTTTAGGAAACACTTTTCAAGTGATGCCTTTATCAGCTACACTTAAAAGTGTAGCCTAAAAGGAAAATTGGCCACACATTGATATACCTCATATAACAATATTTCTATGTCAAACAACGACACTTTAAAGTGTGGCCTTTGCTTCCTTATTGGCCACATTTTTGAAATGTTTCCTTTTCTATCCAATGTATGAAAACGATTTTAATGTGTTGTCTTTTCTATCTAGTATATGACAACACTTGAAAATGTAGTCCTTGCCCATGTGCATACCCCAATTTACAGGCCTATGTCTGCACGTTCAAGTGTGGTAATACTATTTTGGTTATAAAATATTTATATGCCACAATTTCTATTAAAAACACCATTTTGTTTTGCAATAAATAATCTCAAGCAATACATTGGCGAATAAGTAATTCAAACATATAGATTTGCAATACACTTCAAAAGATAGTAATTCTTGCGTACATACACATACATATAAAGCAATATTCTTAATGTTTACACAATAGTTCAAAAAGTACTCTTATAGTAGATCAATATATTCTAGCAACGAACATATTTCACAAAACAAACATAATGTATTCAAACTTTTACAATACTTCAAAAACTCTTTGCTAAATTAAGAAATTGGTCTATCAATAAAAAAAGTTACACCCTAATATTTTTGTCATAAATCTTAACAAATTTGAATACTGGTGATCAAGTTATGTTTTTTAAATGTCAAAAAGAACATCATAAATCATTTGACAAAATGATATAGCATTTGATTACCTATATAACGTATTGCCCAGCGCACGTCCCAATCATAGTCGAGATGTGCCCTGATGCTAGTAAAGCAATTGCAAATAGCTTGAAACTCCTGTTGCCTAAAACGTTCTATAAGTAACGTAAAAAGGAACATCTTCATTAAGACTTAAAACATCATAAAATGAATGAAAAAAACATAGCTTTGTATAATTTTATCCAATAACGTTGTAGTACGGTGTCACCTACTTTGGGTAAAAAAGAAGCTTCGTTCATGTCTGAGTACTGACACACCTGATCATTTGCGCTCATAGAAGGGGAATTGCAGACAACATTACTTACTAAGATAACTGATATGTTAATAAGAAATTCCACCTTCAAAGACAGATCACATTCGATCAGATAATAACTGCATGCCTCCCTGAAAAAAACATTTCACTAATTATGTCAAAACTTGTGTCTCTATAACAGTTAATTTATGGTTAATTAATTTGTCATATACACTACTCCTTTTCACTTCTGGTGAAAAACATTTCACTAATTTCTTACTCCTTCTATCATAAATTTTCATATAAAATACTCCTTTCAATTCCAATTATGTGAATGTGAAATAATCAAATGCTAGTATCTGTATCTCCAAGCACAGGAAATAACCAAGAAACAACCGAGAGGTGAGCAATTGCTCGTGTGTTATTTCAATCTCTGATGAATCAATGTTATGGTTCACGATTTTGTATTTGCGTACATTTTCATGTTGAAGATCAATTGTAACTACTTATATGGACATATCAACGTCTGCAGAGTCATCATAATCTTGCCCCGCATGTCCTTGCTGCAATTTCAATTCTTCCATTCTTTCTTTCCACCCTCCCTCTTTCTTATGATCCCATCTTGCACTTCCAGATTTAGAAGATGGATAGGGATGTATCCTTTTGTGAAGCTTAGATTGCAACGTCTGCTCTCCATTTCCATGATTTGATATTGGAAATTCACCGGCAACCTACATCTTACCGTGGAGTATGGTCTCAACAATGTTTCTATTCCTGTATTGCTCATCATCAACTTTGGAATCATGATCAATATCGTCAATATCTTCCTCATCTTCATCTCCCAGCACCCTTGGACTTCCTTCAAACCATCAAATACAATCAAAAATCAATAATAAATGACACGGACAACCAGAACAAGTTTGCATGGATGTGAATAGTTTTTATTCATCAAGATGTGTATATACCCTTGAGAAATTTGTATCTGGTCTTGCATTGTGGACACTGTTGAGTTTCTTCCCTTTCTTTCATAATAGTAGCAAGGCCGACCCACAGGAAAACCACTCTTTACAGCCACAAAAATATCACTTTCCACTGTTAAGCCTATTTCATCACAACATATGTCACAAACATGTCCACTCAAATCATTCATTGGCTTATGTTGCAGCAAATTAAGGACAAATAAAAGAACACATTTTTGTCAGTTCTAGGTGCCATGTTGAACATGAAGATGTAACAAAAATGCAACACCATAAAGTATACTTTATTAATAAACTCCATCTAATTTGTTGTCACAATGGACGGAACAACATCATTTCAAACCCAATCAAATGTTAGAATGAGGCATCATTAAGAAGATACAATAAGGTAATAGCCTTGAGAAATATGATATTTGATGCAAATCCAAGTTGTCCAGGAACATTTCTATACTACTTAAACAGAATCAATCACCAAGGCTCTATTTATTCTCATAAAGCCATCTATTATTTTATCACATTCAACTACATGCGAGTAATTATTGAGTTGCAATGAGACCCATGTTTAAAGGAGAAATAACAACCCACAATATTTGATATCCTCATATTTCTCCGCCAAACAAATCATGAAAATTCAAAAAAAGAGTGATTTTTTTAATAAAGGACAACTAATAAAATAATGATCTTTTCAAAAGGACAACCAATAAAAGAGTGGTATTTTAACTAAAGAACAACCAATAAAAGAGTGGTATTTTAACTAAAGAACAACCAATAAAATCTTGGCTAGTAAGTAAATCCAGACCAATCATCACAGAAATGCCAAAAGGTAACAAAAAATCTGCCATTGTTGGTTAAAGATCCAACCCAAATGCTATTTGTTAGGTTGTGGAGCCTGATTAATATATATATATATATAACAGATTTTAGGCTTTACAATTTATTCTCTAGATCTCTCATCTCTTTCTCTTGAAAGTTCTTGTGTTCTTCATTTATCAAGTGTGTGTGCATGAATTTGATCTTAACAACGGGTATCAGATCACTGAAGATGAATAGTTCCAAGCTTTGAATCGAGAAGTTTGATGGATCCGATTTAAGTTTTCTGGAAGATGCAGATTGAAGATTATCTGTACCAGAAAGATCTTCAGGAACCGTTGAGCGGGGGTGAAGCCAGAATCCATGACGGAGGAGAAGTGGAACCTTAAGGATCGCCAGGATATAGGGTTGATCCGGTTGACTGTGTCAAGAAACGTGGTGTCACATCGTGAAGGAAAAGACTACGTCCGGTCTGTTGAAGGCACTGTCAAACATGTATGAAAAACCATCGACAACGAACAAGGTATATTTGATGCGTAGATTGTTCAACTTACAGATGTTTGAGAATGGATCCGTTTCTGATCATATAATCGAGTTCAATATGATTGTGAGTCAACTCAATTCTGTAGATATTAATTTCGAAGATAAAATTATTAAGGCGTTGATTTTGATGTAATCTCTTCTCGAGTCTTGTGATACTGTTGTTGCTGTGATTAGTAGTCCCATGGATCTGATAAACTAAAGTTTGATGAAATCCGTGATGTTGTTCTTAGCGAAAGTATTCGCAAGCAAGAAGTGAGAGATTCATCGGGCAGTGCTCTCAGCGTTGATCAAAGGGGGAGAAGTAAGACGAAAGGACAAAATTAACATGGTCGATCAAAATCAAAGAATCAAAGAAAATTTCTAAACAGATCAAACGTGACTTGTTGGAACTATGGAGAAAAAGGGCACTTACGGACGAACTGTACTAAGTCAAAGAAGAAACAAAATCAGAAATTTGGAGATGACAATGATTCTGTAAATTCAGCAGAGGACATTGGGGATGCTCTAATCCTTAGTGTAAACAGCCCGGTTGAATCATGGATTTTAGATTCTGGTGCATCTTTCCATTCGTCTGTAAGCAAGGAGTTGTTCCAAAATTTCAAATCTGGAAACTTTAGAAAGGTGTATCTTTGTGACAATAAAGCCTTGGAGATTGAAGGAAAGGGGATGTTGCATAAAGACCAGCTCGGGAAACCAGTGGACATTGGAGGATGTAAGATATATTCCTGGGCTCAAGAAAAATCTGATCTCTGTTGGTCTGTTGGATAGCACGGGATATGCAGCAGAATTTGGGAAAGGTTTGTGGAAGATTGTGAAAGGTGCTATGGTAGTAGCTCGTGGCACCAAATCTGGAACCTTGTACACAACTGCAGGGTGTATTAACATGGACGTTGTTGCTGAAGGTGCTTCAAGTTCATGTCTATGGCACAACAGACTTGGACACATGAGTGCTAAATGAATGAAGATGCTGGTTGCAAAAGGAGTGTTAAAGGGTCTGAAGTTTGTTGATATGGGTCTTTGCGAGAGCTGTGTTATGGGCAAACAGAAAAGAGTAAGCTTCATAATGACTCGTAGAGAGCCAAAGAGAGTGTGGTTGGAAATGGTCCATTCAGATATTTGGGGACCATCTCCAGTATCATCACTTGGAGGATCTAGATTCTATGTTACGTTCATTGATGATTTAGGCAGGAAGGTATGGGTTTACTTCTTGAAGCATAAGTCAGATGTGTTTGCAACTTTCAAGAAGTGGAAAGCTGAAGTTGAGAATCAGATCGGTTTTAAAGTACAATGCCTAAGGTCTGACAATGGAAGAAAGTATGACAAATCAGTGTTCAAGGCATTTAGTGTAGCTGAGGGAATCAGATTGATGAGAACAGTTCCTGGTAAGGCAAGGCAGAATGGAATTGCTGAGAGGATAAACAAAACGTTGAATGAGCGTGCAAGGAGTATGAGGATACACTGTGGGCTGCCCAAACATTTTGGGTGGATGCTGTGAGCACAACTGCACACTTGATCAATAGGGAACCATCAGTTCCTTTAGGGTTCAATATTCCGAGGAGGTGTGGACAAGAAAAGAACTCAAGTACTCGCACTTGAGGACTTTTGGTTGCACTTCTTATGTTCATGTTGATCCAAAAAAGAGAGACAAACTTTATGCCAAGGATGTGAAGTGCTACTTCATAGGCTATGGTTCTGATTTTTGTGGTTACATGTTTTGGGATGACAAGAACAGAAAGATCCTATGACATTGTGACGTGACATTTGATGAGTCTGTCCTGTACAAAAACAGAGAGCAGAAGGTTCTAGAGATTACAATGCAGGTGAGAGTTGAGGTTGAGTTGGAGAAGAGTAACCCCAGAGATGTTGAATCAGATACTCAACCAACTCCTACTGAACAATCTGAAGCTGGGAAAGAGATGATATGGCTGGAAGATTATCTTGAGGTTTTGGGCAAGAAGTAGAGTGAGAAGATTCTTTACTAAGATAGCCAGAGTGCCATACAGTTGGTGAAAAATCCAGTCTATCATTCGAAAACAAAGCACATCAGAAGGCTATGTCATTTCACTCGCAGGGCAGTGGAGGATGGTGATATGTGCTTGGAGAAGATAGAGGGTGTAAAGAACCCGGCAGACATGTTGACAAAATATGTTGATGTTGAGAAACTGGGGTTATGTAAAACCTCGGTTGGTCTTCTGTAGTTTTTGGTACAGATGTTGCGGTGTTGTAAAAATGTTGATGATGAAGAGTTTTTTTTTTGAGAATGTATTTTTGGATGACTGAGTCAATCTCAATGTGGGAGAATTGTTAGGTTGTGGAGCTTGATAATATATATATATAACTGTTTAGGCTTTACTATTTATTCTATTTATTCTCTGTAACTAAAAATAATCTGATTTATTAAAATAAATATACCTCACCGCCGTGGAAGTTTACTTACGGGGTGTTACTACAAAATATTGGATTTTCTCTTTCTCTGTCAAGATCTCTCATTTCTTTCTCTTGAAAGCTCTTGTGTTCTTCATTCATCAAGTTTATGTGCGTGAATTTGATCATAACACTCTTCACATTTATCCCAATACCAGCATATAATAAAAAAGAATCATCTTTGCATATAAAAAAATATCTTTACTAATCTCTACATCAGTTCTACAATAGCGCGAAGATTAAGCACAATATTGAAAATTAGTAGAATAGTAAAATACCTAACACTAGCATCACCAACGACTTCGAAAGAAATTCCAGTAGAAAGACCAACAAATACACAAGCAAGACAAGATGAAAGGTCATCATATCAAACAAATAGAGAATAAGACCGATTTTTCGGGTTAATCTAGTAATAATAACTGCAGAAATAATTAATCCATAAATACCCAAAACCCAGCCATAACAACCCGAGCAATGGACTTCATCACCAAATCATAGCTTAGATCTAATGGGAAAATAGTTACAAGAGAAAATTAAGGTGGCTACAGCACTGATGAAGCCAAAAAAAGGTGTCGATATACGATAAGCTGCACCAACAATGTGAGTTTTCTTCAAATTTTTTCTCCAGTATTTGAATAAAGGCAAAAAAAGATTAGAAAATCACCACCTATCTTAGACTAAGGAGAGATAATGTTTATTTTTTTGTGTAAATGAGAAGAAGAGCAAGTAGGATTTACGGTTCTATTTCTCAGAGTAGCGATTTGGGAAAAGTAACAATAATTTTTGTGGATTAGACTTATTTATACAAAGGGTTTTTATTTATTTATTTATTTATAGAGATAAATTGTGTTACGATTTTTAAAGAAGTTATTTTTTTAGGAAAATTACAAATTTGAGGGAGAGTTAAATATGTTTGGAGGGAAAATGATATTTTTGTGAAAATTTTATGAAAAGTACAAGGCAACATTTTTTAAGTGTTGTTTTTATAATAATTAAAATAGAACACTTGCATAGTGTAGTCATATGTATAAATAGTATTTGCCAATTATATCATGATATGAAGACGCTTAAAAAGTGTTGCCTATAACACTAAAGAGCACACTTTACAAGTTTTTGCGCATATTATTGTATCCAAAAGCTAAAAACTAAGGCTACGCTTCAAAAGTGTACCCAAAAATGTCTTAGGCAACACTTTACAAATGTTGTCCAAATTTAGTGTGGCCTTAGGCCTAAAATTGTGTTGTGTTTTAAGTATATATAGATGATCAAAAACATGAATAGACCATACACTATCCCTGATTAAAAATCAAAACCTAAGTTCAAAACCTAAGTTCAAAGTCAGCTTGTAGATGGGATTTCCATGGGTTATTCACCAATTTTTAGTGGGTTATTCATCTAATAAAGGTATATCTAGAGAGTTCCTTTCAATTTTTTCAAAGCATGTTCATGACCAAATCTCTTCTTTTTCAATCTAGCCATGGGTTCTTTATCAAAACATTTTCAAAGGCTTAATCATGATAAATTGATGTTAATATGATGATTGTAACATGTATTTCCATCTGATTGCATGATGAACCCATGTCCTCTTAAACTCTCGTTTTATCCTATGTGTGGGCATTATGATTCTGACTTTGTATTGGTTGAATTATGATTCTAGTATGTTTAATTGCTTGTATCTACTACCTTATACATGTATTGATGATGATTTATGAGTTATTGGTCTAATGAGTATTGATGCATGAAGACTTGATCCCTACTTCCTATTGAATGTTAATTCATGACCTTCACTGTAATTTCGATTTTATGGCACTTCTAGTAGGATTTCGTTTAGGTTATGATTTTTTTAAATACTGCCACATATTGATATTAATGATGAATTGTGGGTGAGAGTCATTCATAATCAAAGTAAAGGAGTCTTGGTAAAGATTAATCTAGGTTCTTTAGCCTTAAAATTTTTAATGCTATATACATGTTGTGACATCAATTCTAGGATAAATGAAGCATGTGTTGGACATGATTATTATGTCTTTAGCTACCGCCCTAAATTGATACTATTGCTGAAATATGATTGGTGATCAATGCAAGTGAAATTTGTGAATGATGTATGTCCTTCTACCCTCTAGTATATTGGTGATCTATTGTACTAGTTTGTAGAATGGTCTTGTAGTGGCTTATGCATGGTTTCTTTTATGATTAATGTACATTTAGCTACTGCCCTATATATAAATTGTTGATGAAAAAGGTGTATTGATTAATAATGATCAAAGGTTGATGAATTGGTAATAATAGCTTTTCCTCTCTATTTCTTATAGTATTGCAATCTATAAAGCCTTGTATGGAATTGTGTGGTATGATACACTTATGGTGGAGGTTTTTCCTTTATTGTAAATATATATGTGATGTGATCAAGGACTTGAATGCAATTATGCTATAAATGTGTGTCGGTAATGATCACCCAATGTGAAGCCTATGCATAGTTTCCTATTCTAGCTATGATCTAGGTTATATGTCTTATTTTATTAGTATATAAATGGTTATGTGAATTTTATGTATATCTTATTCCTATGATGAGGCTCTATGATTCTCTATGGGAAGTAAAGTTAATATAGGTGCATATGTAAAGCTTATGCCTAGTTTCCTATTCTAGCTATGATCTAGATTATATGAATTATTTATTAGCATGTAAATGGTTATGCTAATTTTATGTATATGTGCTTCCTATGATGAGGTCCTATGATGCTCTATGGGAAGTAAAGTTAATATAGGTGCATAAAGACTAGAGCTTATTGTAATAATGTTGTAAGTTTTGAATAAATGAGTCTTATGTTATGATATCTATTGTATGATGTTGTGTGATATTTCATTCACTAGGATGACTTGACAGGTGTACTACTCTGGGCAAGGGTATGGGACCTTGTATATGCATTGCACGTTGGAAAGGGTTTCTCACATGATATAGGTTGATGAACTCTAATCTATGACCTATCAGCTAAGCATGAGAAGTCAATCTCCTAACCCTAATTTTATAAAGTAATTTTAAAGGCTTTTCAATAAAGAAAACTTAGCTCATCACCTAGTGAATTTGAAGATGACGGGTGTCCCTTCACATTGTAGGAAGGTAGGTAACCATATTTCACATGAGTGGATAACTACAACGACTAAATAGGCATAAAGAGGGTTTCCATAAGTGAATAATTATAAAGCCACATTTGGCATAAAGAGGGTTTCACATGTATATCTAAGTTTCATAAACTATGGTTGACACATAGCATCTAAGCAACTGATTTTACTTGTATGCTAGCATGTGTTAATGTTCTACTTGGCTAGGTAAGAACACCTTCCCTTGGTGTAAATCTCTAAAACACTAAATTCCATGTTTATAACCCATGGTCTTAGTGTTGATTAAGTGTATAGTTAAAATGGACAACGGAAGTAAAGTAAGGACTCTAACTAGGATAACCTACAGGTAGTTGTTTACTGTGGCTATGCTTATATTAGTTTTGCATGGTATGGTAGTATTTGTCTACTTGTTATAAAGATGTGCATGGTATGAGTACAAATAGATGTATGTGATGTGGTCTTGTTCTTATATGCATTATGTAGGTCTTATTGATTATGTTATGAAGGTCTTGCCTAGTTTGGATGAAGTTTTCTTCACTTACTATGTTGATGTATGGATTGGATGTAAAGGTTCGTGGTCTCATGATAGGTTTACTAAGTATGTATGAGGTTATGCGGAATCACATGTACATTTCACTAGTACACTTAGATTAAAATTGTGAGTAAGGTCTCATAATGATTTATGTAAAGTGAAACTAGTATATGTGCAAAGTGAATTGACTTCATTGTAATGTCCTTATGGTTTTGACTTAAATGTATCTTGTAATGTGTTGTATTCTATTATGGTATATGTTGGCTTGTTTAGGTTATATGTATGATTTCTTCTGGCCTTAACGTGATATATTGCACCAACTATCACTAAACGATTTCATGGACAGTTAAGGAATTAAGAAGAAAAAGATTCACTTTAAAGAGTAAATAAGCTCACTGTTATGTGAAAGTGCTTACTATAAAATGTTCCTAAATTGCCTTAAATGTATTGTATGATTTTATACGATTGATCACTGTCATGACCCGAAAGTACCCCCTAGAATTTAGGGAGAACCTTGGGTCATGGACGGGCGTACTTTACCCTTTGGGGTCTTGTACAAGCTCCTTAACTATCGTTCATTACATAAGACATGAATAGTAGTGCGGAATTTAAAACTTTTCACGAATAAATTAATAAAAGGAAATATTTCATAAATACTTAAAGAATCAAATCTCCACAAGACAACTTAAGACACAACATAATATCTTAGGGGCACGGCCTTTTACATTGACAGAAAATACATAATAACTCTTAATAATAAAACTAGGAAACATAGACTATGTCGTCGAATATATGACGACATATCGAATCTTGAGAGAGTAGATTTCCCAAACTTCACCTTCAAATCCTCAAAAGCTTCAAAACTATAGTTATAGGTTATAGAAAAGTATAGGGTCAAATACAAAACAATATACTAACTATGACATATGCAAAAACATTTAAAAAGGGACATTTTAGTAAAAACAGATTTTCATGCCAATTAAGTAAAGCATTCATTAATATAGAAGTAAAACAATATAAGGATCATCATATAACACATAGACAAGGATTTCCACAATTTTAAACCAAAGGAATCAATTTACAGTAAGTTAACAAAAATTACAAAAGTTAATTTTTACCTTCAGAGTGAACTAAAATAACTTCAAAATAGTGAACTCCCAAGGCCAAATAGAAGAGGAAGTGAACTAATTTTTGTTGGATTTTCTCTAACTAAGAATTATTATATGACTCACCGAGGTAAGACATGAAGGAAGTACGCATATGCCTCCTTCAATGCACACCAAAGCGATCCTAAAGACTGCCCCCTATTGGCTTACTCACCCCGGGGAACAAGCCACCACTCAATGACAAGACAATAGAAGAACACTGAAATAACACTAAAAATTTCCCTTTCGGAATTCCTACTTAGTGAAATGGGTAAATTGCGTCACATACAACAACCTACCTAAGTAGTACACTCTTTTAGAAGGCTTGGCCCAAAGACTCCCTTTCAGAAGGTCCTACCTAGTACAATGGATACATAGCGTCCCATACCACCACCTACCCTAAGTAGCACAGTCTTTTAGAAGACTTAGAACATTCTTTAATTTTGTGGGGATTAGCGTAACCGACATAGACCATGAAAGCTAGACATGAAATCTTGATATTAACCCCTATCGGATGAGGGATCCTAAGTTTCCTAGAGTAAGGTCATTCTCTTAGTTTTTACATAGATTTCCCAATAGCTACACCTATATGGGCCCATAGATAAGGGATAAGGAGATTTCTACTACATAACTCTTTCTCTACTAACGAGTAGTACTCATCTCAAGAGGTACATTGGAATACAATATCTCAACTCACGAAATGAAACCACCCCTTCTTCATATCCTCTCGGTGCTAGACATAACCCCCACAGATTCTAAACTTCATATACTATAGGTTAAGGATAACTAGTGAGCACCACTTCTCAACTCACGAAGGGCATTCATCCTTTGAACTATCTTAGAAAGCTCTTAGGATATAGTGAGGTTGCTACTAAACACTTCATCTCAACTCACGAAGAGTGTCCACCTCAAAACTCCTCTATTTACTTAACTTAGCTTTATAGTGTGTGTGTACATGTGTCGCACACTTGCATATAATCCTCATTTCATTTGTACCAACTTCTATACATGCTTTAGAACTTCATTCAACAAATTACACACTTCACATGCTTCACATAATCATATACTTCAGTTACACATAATTAAAGTCAAACATGAACTTCAAGCTTCTTAATACACAACACAAGAACTAACTTCAATATCACTTCATTTCACACATTAGACCTTCAAATAAACACTCACATTACATACTAAGTTTAATCAAATTCATCAAGTAAACACCGCCACCAAGAAGGTGGACCATACCACTCAAAAGCAATTTATAATAAGAATCATATACTATTAGCAAATCACAATTTAACCATTTCATCACAACCTATGAAAAAATTACTCAATATTTAATCATACTAAGGCCCTTAGGGCAGTAGATAATCATAAAAACAACATGAGAAACCCAAAGTTCATAAACTACAAAGTCATGCTCATTTAACCCATTTCTTAAGACAAAATTTAATAACAGCTTTAACATGATCTCATTGAAGTGTCAACATTAAAATCGTCAACTAACATTAGAAATATCTTTATTAAGTCATTAGAACGTTTTCATGCAAGACCCATATTGAGAGTTGAAGATAGAATAAATTACAGTTGAAAACCCTTTTTCGAAAATCCATTATTAAAATAGCCGGTGACATCCCGAAACCACAACCTAGAAGTTAGGGAAAATCGTGGATCGCAACCGGCGTACTTGACCTCTCAGAGGTCTTGTACAAGCCCTTGAATATCCTTCATTGCATAAAGATAGTGAAAGTAGTGCGGAATTAGAACTTTTCACAAAACATTTCATAGTCTTTTTAGAACTCTTGCATATAAAATAATAGGAAATACTAAGTCTCAAACTCATCAAATTTAAGACACGACAATACTTGGGACACGACCCATACATAATACTATAATAGAATACTTCGTTTATTACAATACTTCAATAAGAATCACAAAAGACATCTATGCCCTTGAGTCAAATGAGGACATACTTCAACTTCACTTAATGATTCTATGATCCAAGTCTTTCTTCCCAAATGATCCTCCCCTAAAAACCACTATAGATATAGATAAAAGCATGGATTAGTACAACCAAATGTACTAAGTATGGCATAATGCATAAAAATCATGAAAATGGATATTTATTGTAAATGTGCATATTTTTATTTAAATATCATAAAATAATCATAAGAAAAATATTAAAACCTTAGAATCATAAAAGAAATCCGTTAGAACAATTATCACAATTTTTAGGTAACATTACCGTGACCTCAACTCACTATACAGTGAATTCCTTCACTATTTACAGTGAAGTTCCCTACTTCTTCTTTAGACACTTTATAGCACATAATCATCCCACTAAAATCTACCCTAAGACTCACTTAAGTCACTCAAAGAGAGACCGCCCATACAACCTCTCTAGGCATGCCTAAATGATCCTTAAGACATATTTATAATGAGACACATACACACTTACAGGACATCAAACACATCAATGTAAGATTCTTCTACCAAAGGTGATTCTATGTCTCACATGAGTGAGTTGTGAAGTGATCGCCCATACAATCCCTTACACACACACTTAAGAGATCCTATAGACTACCTAGGGTATAATCATTCTTACTTAACACATCAACATATAGATAATATCACATGTTTTTCCAAAGGCTATCAAAAGACCTACTTAAGTAAGTCAAGAAGATAACATCCATGATTGACCTCTTCAAGATTACCTATGTAATCCTTAAGACTACCTAAGTTTAGATCATGTCTACATATTCAACCATCTTCCCTAACTAGATTCATCCTTAAAACTTATCTAGGTAAGATTAGAAGTGACCATTCTTATTGCCCCTTCACACCTTAAATAGACAACCCTTAACTATTCTAGGTATGTATTTATTCATTTAGAATACTTTCTTACTTAAGTGATTATATTCATTAGTTAATTTAGGATACATTCATCACATAAAAAAATTCAAATAATGGTCTTGGACAAGACCTAGAGACTCTCACTAACACCTTCAAAATATATTGTGCAATGTCTAGATAGCATACCATACCACCACATAAACTTCATAGAACTTCTCTAATACTAATAAGTATCCCACCTGATGAGAATAGGCAATAGCCGACATAGACTATGATAGAAAGACATGGAATCCGAAGTTCTAATCTACTCTGATGAGGGTGTTCTAGTTGTCAATGGTAGAACTTAGACACATCCCATGTAGGCACATCGTTAAGTAATATGAAGGACATGCTTTGTAATGTAGTCTTATACTTTAACTAGAACTACTTTCCTTACCATACTGACTCAATGCTAGCCTTCGTTCTCATGGAGTAACTAACATTAAGGTTCATATAAAGGGGTGCCATATAAAGTTCATAACCCAATTACATTTATTTTACCAAAGAGGTCTTCTAGGGTTACCTTACAATTGCGATAAGAAGCTCATGATGACTTTCGTAAGGTTAAATATGATGTTGGTCTATCCAATCAACCTTAAGTCTATCATTTCTTTACTTTGAAGGATACCATTACGACTTTCTACTTCAACATTCATAACCTTACCACTAGGTTTCGTAGAAGACTCTTTTCATATCATTTAAGGTCTCATGTCATACATATATACAATACTAAGAGGCATTAGCATCCTAAGTCAAGATATCAGATATTCACATTCATACATGCATAAATTAAGGGACACAAGTCAATGAAGACAAGACACATGATACTTCACTTTAACACATATTACATGTCATTCTAGAAGAACATAGACATAACCATATTCTCGTTAAGTAATCCTATTCACTATCATAAATTTATCAATATGACAAACATACACTCATATAGTCAAGTAGGAATAACCAACCATCAACCCTAAGACTATACACACAAAGTCATAGTCATAGTCTAACATGATAATCTAAGTATCATCAATAGAAGATCACATATGCTTTCACATTACTTCACATGTAGATATATGTCATCACACTTCACATAATCAACTGCACAAATAACCACATTACTTCAAATAATTGCCTACAGGGTCATAATCATGATAATACATAAAGTAACACCGACCAGGCCACATCAATTGCAAGTAAAGAACATAGCACCACCACCATAAGTGGACCATACCAATCATAATATAATAGAAGTCTTTATTACATAAAATAAAGAGAATTAGGTCATCGTACCACCACTCCATCCTCAACACCTCAATTCGATTCTAAATCATCTAATTCAATATTATAAGGCCCTTACACATGGCCATGAAAATCAATACAATGTAGAAATTATCATACTGAATGAAACTAGGTCAATTGAATGTGCATTCATCAAACTAATACAACCTATACATCAATTGAATATAATTCTGACATCTAGATACCCATAGAAAACTACACCATAATTCATAAAATTAAGTCAACATTAAGTACCCATAACGTAGTCAAAAACTAGGGTTCATCCATTAAATGGGTTTATAGGTAAATTGAGTAAATTATAATAACAATTCAATCAATATTCAATGTTTAAAAACCATTAATGCAAGAATCCATAATATATCATAAAATTTGCCAAGTTCATTTTGAGAACATCAGATAACATCTTTGAAAGATGGCCTCCTTGATGAAGAGAGTTTCAAGGATAAAAAAACATACCTCAATGAAATTAATTATTTAATTTTATGGAGAATCTCTACTCAATTCTCCACTCCAATTCCATCCTTGAGTTTTGGATCCAATGGAGTTCTAGGGAATGTTTAAGGGATTTAGTGTTGAAGATTTATATACATGATTAGAAAACCCAAAAGACCCCTTAGGAACCTCCAATACTCTTATTTATAAGTGGGGTGAATTCATAACTTCCCCCCTTACTTACCAGTGGCCTACACGCAGGGATAAACCCAATTGATGGTTGCCTATCGACGGCCTGTCCCTTGACCAACGGATTGTCCTGTTGTTCCGTGGTCTGAGACTGAGGATTTTCTTGGGCTTCCTTTCCCCCATGCCTAAGTTACAACTGAAAAAACATCACCTACGGGGCGTTGATTGACCCACTGGGCATTGATTGCCATCCGTAGGTGCGTTGTCTTTGACAGTCTTGGCCACAAACTTTGGGTCCTTCCACAAGGAATCTTGAATAGTCCTTGGGGAAGTCTTCCCGTATTTTTCCAACCCAAAAATGATCGTATATTAGTTTATCGCATCTCACAGGAATTTCATATGAAAAAAACCCATAAAACTCAACGAAATATGCTTAGACACAAAAGGTCATTTTAAGGCAAATCTTTCGAACGTCATGGACGTTCCTGCACGTTTTACCTCCAACTTCTTCAAGAAACTTGACAGACTACCTATATATACTATAATAACTCATTTCAGTACCTTAAAACCTGATGAATCACACATAGACATATAAAACCACATATGAGGCAGATAGGTGACTTAGCCATAGAACGCCTTAGTCGTCCCTTGACGTTTGACTTCCAATGCACCTAAAATATTAGAAATTTCCTCAATATCACATTATAGAAAATTTTAGGACCTTATACCATTATTAACAATATGTTAAATTCTAGTTAACCTAAGTTATTTTCGATGTATTTCATAACTTTTCATGCCAACGAATTAAAACATTCATGAATTTACACGCAAAACATAATAAGGAACATCATTTAACACTTAGATAAGGATTCTCATAATTTTCATAAAAAGAATGCATTTTACAGTTAACCTACCCATGTTGCATTGAACTCAGTTTAGACATTACAGTAACTAAACTTATTCCAAAGTAGTGAACTCCCAAGGCCAAATAAAAGTGGAAGTGATCTCATTTCCGTCAGAGTTTCCCTAACTAAGGACTATCCTAACACTCACAAAGGTAACACATAAAGGAAGTATGAATATGCCTCGTTCAATACACACCAAAGTGATCCTCATGACTACTCCCTTTTGGTTTACTCACCTTGGGAGAACAAGACACCACTCAATGACAAGACAACAAAAGAAAACACAAACAACACACCAAGACTTCCCTAACAGAATACCTACTTACTGTTATTAGTAGACGGCGTTCCATACAACCACCTACCCTAAGTATTACAATCTTTTAGAAGTCATGGCACCAAGAATCCCCTTTTGTAAGGTCCTACCTAGTGCAATGGATAGATAGCGTCCCATACAACCATCTACCCTAAGTAATACGATCTTTTAGGAGACTTAGCTTATTCATTGCATAAAATACTCACCAAGTCTCCCCTTTCAGAATGCCTACTTCGTGTAATGACTAAATAGTATCCCATTCCACTACCTACCCTAAGTAGCAAACTCTTTTAGAAGACTTATTACATTAATTTTTTTTGTGGGGGTAAGCTTAATCGACATACAAGATGAGAGCTAAACATGGAATTCTGTTATTAACGAAGGTATTTTTTGAAATGTGGAATGTGATGCCATTTATGGCTAAATCTGAATTGTGAGGTTGGAAGTGTTATGATGAGAAACATTATGGTGATTTTGTTCTAAGCATGGTTAGAGTTATAAGGATGAATAAAGTGCTTTTGAGAATAAATGAATTATTTTGTGATTATGTTCAATGATGGTACATATGCTTTAAGGTGTGAACTTCAGAAAATTTATGGAGAATGTGGAGATTTTTTAGAAGTTTAAGGCAACTCCATTGTGTGATTAATGTTTCATAGTCATTCTTGTGATTTGGTGGATGTTGTGGTGTCGGCTTGCAGTAAGATTGAAATGCGGTTTGAATATCTAGTGAGGAAATTTTGTTCCATGTAATTGAGTTAAGTGATGCCTATGAGTTGAACAAGGTGATGTTTAAGAGAGTTTTTTTAGGCTTGAATCCTAAGAGGAAAGTGTTATGCTTAAATTGTAAGGTTGATGTTTTGTTATGCCTCGTATTTTTTTTATACGTAGTGCGCATCGTGAACTAGAAGACCTAAAGAAATATTAGGCAAGGATGTTATTTCAAATGTGATATTAAGTATGAGTTGGCTAATGTAAGTGCCATTAACTTTAAGTGAGGGATTAATTAGTGGCTAATTTGGATTGATTTAATCCAATGGGTCCCACCACTCATAATTGGTGGCTGATTAGGATTAATTTAATCCAGTGGGCCCCACCACTCAAGGCAAAAATTAAAAAGGGATCAGATTGTGGGCTGGCCTTAGTGGACAGGTGTAGAGGGGGGCTGCCTCCACTTCATACTATTAAATGAGGTGGAGAAATCCACTCCATGCTAAATAAAGTGGTGAAATGCATTGCTGCATATCATCTTCTTCTTCACCACTTGTCTTAGGCAGCCATGGAAATGGAGAAACCAACCCTGCAACTCTTGGCCAGCAGCTGCAAATAAATTGGTTAGTAATCTCCTTGTTTGGTGTGTTAATTCTTTAGAATACCCTTGTTAATTATCCATTAATTTTAAGAAGGGGGCGTGACCAGTAGCTTAGGAAGTTTGTTTTAGTTATTGAATGTGCTAAGTATGAACGGAAACCATAATCGGATTATTAGTGGTGTCGTGTTGGTGCTTGGGCTGTTTTGATTAAAGCAAACTGCAGGAAAATTCTGTTTTGGCATTATGTATATGTTGAATGTGATTATGAGTATATACTCCAAAGGATGAATACGATAAGGTAGATGTGTTGCGAATTATAAAACGAGTTATCGCTCGGTGTGTTGTTGCTTCGCTGCTATGGTTGCCGAGACGGGACTGTTTTGTGGAGGGGGCTGTTTAATATGATTCTTTGGGTTATATGTGTTATTGGTATTGCTGTGGATAATTTGGATTGTTGTCGGATTGGGACGAAGTAAGGAAAATAGGGGAAGTGCTGCCGAATTTTCGTTAGATTATTAGCTAGCTTACAAGAAAGTAAAGCACGATGTTTATCTAATTGCGGCACGATTGTTGCTTGTTATAGATTAATAGCTAGAGCAGTAAATATTGGACGTGCGGCTCGATTATACGGTATGTAACGCTGTCCCTTCTTTCTTTGTTTGGCATGACTTTTAAAAATAAGCGAATAACGGACAGATTTGATACTTACCTCTAGAGCGTCTAGGTGACGTATATTCTTGCTCCCACAATTATTCCTCTATGTATCGGCTATGTCTAAGGCTATGATGATCTCTAATATCTATGGTAGTGCTTCTTAGAGTCATTGAGATTTAACGTTTCCATATCGTATTAAAGGTTCATAATCTTGATAAAACATTAATCTTTGGTAATACTCCTTGCTGGTTCACGTTGATTGTTCTATTGAGTTATAAGAAATGATTTTAACTGCATATGGTTGCTCATAATATTCTGCTCGTGCATAGAGTCATTTATCATTTCACCGAGTCCCGGGCCGGGTAATGTTCGTGCGGAGTTTCTTGCATATGTCACCGAGTTCCTCACTAGAGGGCCGGGTATGTATATTATATATATGATTGATGATGAGGATGGTTATGATGATGATGATGATGGAGATGACGTGATGATTACTTTGCCGAGCCCCTTACTAGGGAAGCTGGGCACCTTAAATGTTAAATATATGCATGATTTTCACTTAAAAGGGTATATGTGTAGCAATATTTTGTTTCGACTTGCCATATTGGTATCCTGTCATCTTTACCTTATGCTTTACATACTCAGTACATTGTCCGTACTGACCCCCCTTTCCTCGGGGGGCTGCGTTTCATGCCCGCAGGTGTAGACGCACAGTTCGGTGATCCTCCCGCCTAGGATATCTACTCTGCTGATTGGGAGAGCTCCACTGTTCTGGAGCCCAGTCGTTTTGGTACATAACTTTTGTGTAGTCTTTTGCTCGTCTATGGGTATGGCGGGGCCCTGTCCCGTCGAGTTTCACTAATGTACTCTTAGAGGTCTGTGGACATTATGTGGATTGTATATATATGTTTTGGATAATGGTCTGGACATGGTTTGTTTGGGATGTCCGCTTGTACAGGGGCAGCCTTGTCGGCTGCGTACATCATTATGCTTTGAATAGTGGCGGCCTTGTCGGCTCGCGTATGCTGTTATGGTTGAATGGTTATGACTCCTTATGAGACAGGTCCTCTTATATATATATATGACGTTGGGGTTGGCTTGATTTGATTAAATTCCATATTGTCTTAGTTTCAGTTGGTTATACTTAGCAGGTTTGTATGTGGGTGTCCAAAACGGGCACTAGTCACGGCCCATCGGGTTGGGTCGTGACATGTTTAATCTTGATGTGCATGAGTTGAGGGTAGTGTTAGTTCTTACCTTATGAGAGGCATTATGGTGCTTTGAAGTATGAGGCCTTGAATATGTCTTTACCCTATGTGGTGGAGAGTCAGTTGTGTAGAATGGCATGTAATGTACTTAGTCTAAGAGAATCCTTGAGGGTCACAAAGAGGGAATGGTAGTGTGGGATGCTACTCTCACATTGCACTTAGTGAAACTTACCAAATATCTTTTCAGTAAGTTATTGTGGTCTTGTCCCTCATATTGCCATGTAATCTTGATAAAGTTTCTTGGAATATGCATTATCGAATTTTAAGCATGTGACATAGTGATGTTTTGCATTCACTGTAATATTAGAAAAAAATTGCATCTTTGATAAATTATGGTTTCAATGTGTAATAAGAAGAGTTTATATGGTATTATACTTCATGTAAACATGACCTCTTGATGAATTTCTCAAAGAATGTTTTTTTGAAAATTTTAGTATGTTGGCAGTGACACAATGAATGTTCACTGTAAGATTTGTGATTTTTGAGAAAATATGTTTTGACTTTGATTAAGCTTCCAATTTTTTCATAGGTGTTGTATTTGAGCATGTTAAATTTTGAGAGGTTAATTCCTCCATAAAATAAGGTTAAAGGTGAGTTTTGAAAATTTTGAAGTTTGCAAGAGTTGACTAAGTTGCTAAATGTTTCAAAATGTGAAATGATGCTTCTTTATAGATGATGCTTTTATTTTATGTGTTTTAGACTTGATTGTAATGTTTTATTTGATGCTAAGTGACTCCTTGTTGTTCTTAACGTTTTAGTGCTATTCGAGGACGAATGTTATTCTAAGTGGAGGAGAATGTAACAGCCCAAAATGAACTAAGGTGATCTAGAGCCTCATGAGTGTTTCTTGATTTAATTTGAAGCTAATATGAGTTAATTTAGTGTTATTAGTCAGTGTGTGAAGTTTGGAGGTCAAAAGCCCAAGAACGTCCATGACGTTCGGAAGGTCTGCCTTAGGTAGCCTTGTGTGTCTTGAGGTGTTTGAGTGTTAGTTATGTGTTCGCTTTGATTGAAAACTGCATGAGATGTTCCTAATATCTATATGACTTAGTTTAGGGGTTTAATGTTTGGGCTAGACCCCACAAAGGACCCACAAGGGAATCTAGATGAAGGGCCCAAGATTTGGATAAAACTGCAAAAGCAATGACGAAACAACGACCCTAAGGACGGTCCGTTGGTCCACCAACAGTCCATCGACCTAGGGAGTAGATTGTCCCTGCAAGACAGGATGGACAGGCTCCACTTGGAGCTAAGTGTCAAACCAAGAGATCCTACCAACAGTCCATTTTTGCACATACGGTCCGTTGGTTATGTCTCGTCTGTGAGGTCTGCCAAAAGCTAGAAATTGTTGCCTTGGCTTGGCGTGTTTGGTAAATTTACCACAAGTCTTTTATGACCCTAGGATGTTAGTTTTATTGTTTATTATGTATATTAAAAGTGTTCTAAACCCTAAGACATCATTTTAGACCCATCTTCCTAAAACCAAAAACCCCTCTCTCTTAGAAGACTCTCTAAACTCTCCATGGAAGCTAGAAGTAAAGAAATGCTAGGAGGGATGTTGATGGTTGTTTTGTTAATAAAAAATCTTTTCTTTTTATTCACTGTGAGTCATGGTATCCATCCCTGAACATTCTTTCATTCAAGCATCCCCTTCAAACTAATCTTCAATCCTAGTTTCTACTATTTGCAAATATAAATATGGGTCTTGCATGAAAACGTTTCTAATGACTTAATAATATTATTTATAATTTTAGTTGATATTTTTAATGTTAAAACTTCAAACAAATCATGTTAAAGCTTTTCATCTAATGTTGGCTTATGAAATGGGTTATATGACCATGAATTGATAGTCTTTGAGTTTTGATATCTTATGGTTGTTCTTGTTGTTTAGATACTGCCAAAAGGGCTGATTTATGATGATTTATTGAATAAAATGTTATAGGTGATGAGTTCATGGATTAAACGGTAAGTTGGTTATGTTGTTTAGTTTTTCTTTCGACATGTTCCTTAGTGGTATGGTCCACCTTCTTGGTGGCGGTGTTTATTTGAATGGTATGAATACAAAGTTACTAGTTTATTCTGAATGAGGCTATTAAGGCTTGTTTGTGAAATAAGATGATCAATATGCTATTCTTGTTAAATGTTCGTTATGAAGCTATTATGTGAAATAGGCTAGAGTGTAAGCTTAAATGAGGATATTCTTGTTAAGTGTTTTATGAAGCTTGTTATGAGAAGTATGTTAAGGATTATGTATCAAGGACTTACATGATTATGTGAAGCATGTAAGATGTGCGGTGTAACTAATGAATGTCTAAGCATGCATAGAATTTAAATAAGAATGAAGTGAAGTCTAGATTCAAAGTGTGCTCACATGTACACACACATTCATACTTAAATGAATGAATGAAGCTAAGTTAAGTCCTAAAGGGGAGTTTTGGGGTGAACACTCTTCGTGAGTTGAGATAAATTGTTTAGTAGCAACCCCACTACATCCCATGAGATTTCTAAGATAGGTTGAAGGATACATGCCCTTCGTGAATTGATATGTGGTGTACACTAGTATCCTTAACCTATAGACTATAATGTGGAGAATCCGTGGGGACTTCTTTCTAGCACCGAGAGGAGATGCAGGAGAGGTGGATTACGCTTCGTGATTTGAGATGTTGTATTCCAATGTACCTCTTATGATTAGTACTCCTTGTTAGTAGAGAATGAGTAACTTAGTAGCAATATACTTATCCCTGAACTGTGTGCCCACATAGGTGTAGCTATTGGGAAAGCCATGTAAATGCTAAGAGAATGACCTCATTCTAGAAAAGTGACGATCCCTCATCCGATAGGAGTTTTTATAGGGATTCCATGTCTACCTGTCATGGTCTATGTCGGTTAAGATAACTCCCACAAAAGAAATGAATGTGCTAAGTCTTCTAAAGGAGTGGTCTACTTTGGGTAGGTAGTGGAATGGGACGCTATTTATCCATCGCACTAGGTAGGCAATATGAAAGGGCGGTCTTGGTGAGAGTTAATTGAATTGAATGAACTAAGTCTCCTAAAAGAATGTACTACTTAGGGTAGGTTGTGGTATGAGATGATTTCTATCCGTTGCACTAAGTAGGACCTTCCCAAAGGGAAGACTTGGTGCCAAACCTTCTAAATGAATGTACTACTTAGGGTAGGTGGTATTATGGGATGATATCTACTCATTACACTAAGAAGACATTTCGAAAGGGATGAATTTGGTGGCTTGTTGGTTGTGTTTTGATGTATTGCCATTGATTGAGGGCTTGTTTATCCCGAGTTTAGTAAGCCGAAAGGGGTAGTCTTTAGTCTTTCTTTGGTGTGTATTGAAGGAGGCATTTACCTTAGTGAGTCTTAGGATAATCCCGATTTTGGTAAACTCTTAGAAAAATGAGTTAACTTTCTCTTTCGCATGGCCTTGCAATTTCACTTATTTAGAATAGGATAGTTCATTGTAATTGTTGTAGTTAAATTCGTTGTCAATGCCTTAAATTACTTATTGTTAAAGTTCAAAGTAGTTCACAGTAAGGGAATTTTGAATTCACATTCTATTTTTAGAAGTTATTGTAAATGCCTCTTTTATGGTTAAAATTATCTGAGTTCTTCTCAAGTGTTAAATGATGGTTCTTATGTTAATTTTCTTCTAAATTCATGAATGTTTTACTAAATTTGTCATGAAAGGTTATTTTACTAAAATGTCCCTTTTTTGCATGTTTTAGTATCAATGTTTTATGAGCATTTCACAAAAAAAGCATGTTAAATGATTTTCAAATAAAATTTCCCTATTAAATGAATGTTTTTGCATGGTTATCATACTTAGTGCATTATTCTTGTACTAAATTCATTTTGTATACCATTTAAAACAAAGTATTGGTTATTCATGCTTATAGGGTGCCTTTAGATGAAGAGCTTGATATGTGATTCCCAATCTCAAGGAAAGGAATCCTTATCTTCAAGGATTTCCTATCATGTGTCTCTACTGCAATGTTTTTTAACATTGCACTTATGATTTATGTTGTAAGGGCCATGTCCCTAATGTACTCTAATGATGTTGAGTCTAGGATGGCAACAAACTTATAGTCTAATATGTATTATGACTTATATATATATATATATATATATATATATATATATATATATATATATATATATATATATATATATATATATATGTGTATATATATATATAAATGAAGTGATATTTCTATCATATGATGTGCTATTAAAAGTTGTAAATTTTCCTCTAAATTTAACTATGAAAATGCAATGACTGATGACTATTGGCTTTTATAAGACCTCCGAGAGGTCAAGTACATCATGTTACGTCTAGGGGGTGCTCCCTGTATTTGACAAGATGTTGCGTGAGACAACTTTGTAGACTATTTTGATAAATGAGAAGTCCATGTAAAGTTTTAATTTTGTTTTTGCATTTTCTCTACCTTTGATATGCAATGATCAATGCTAAGGTCTAGTCTAAGACCTCTTCTAGGACGAAGGTCACTTACGTCTATAGGTTGCTCCCAAGGCATTACAAAAATTGGTATCAAAGTATGAGGTTAAAAAATATTAGGAATGATGTCTCACAAAACCACGTCTAAATAGAGTTTTGTTCATTATTGTGAACCGCGCCACACTTATGAACGAGAGGGTATGTGATGCTTAGGAAATTGTCACTTCTTTGGTATTGTCGAAGTTGTGCATCAAGAGTCTAAACTCTATATGTTCTTTTCTTCTAACCCTTTTCTTTTAGTAATAGGCTATGACTACTAGAAGGTCAGCAACAAGAAGAGTTTAAGAGGAGATTGCTAAATGTGGAAGTTCCGAAGGTAACAAAGCTCTTTTTCTAGAACAACCTCCACTAGTTGACTAAGCTCCGAACAATCCTCTAGATAATACGGATGGTGAATTATGGTCGCGTTTCCTCAGTTTATCTAAATCCATGAATACTCAAGCACAAGCCGTAAGTACTCAAGCTCAAGCTATGACGACTCAAGCAAACCAGGAAGTTGGACCTCGTGTGAACCAAAATGCTAGTATCATGGCTTCTTGCTTGAGTGACTTCAATAGGATGAACCCTCCTATGCTCTTTGCGTCTAAGGTAAATGAAAACCCCAATACTTTCTTGATGAGTTTTACAAAATTTCGTATGCTATGGGAGTGAGTTCAAATGGGAAGGCCGAGCTATCCACTTACCAAGTAAAGGATGTGGCTCGAAGTTGTATACTAAATGGAAGGACAATAGTTGTTTGAGAGAGGGTCTCATAATTTGGGAAGTCTGTTGGAGGGCATTTCTTGATAGATTGTTTCAAAGGAGAAAAGAGAGCCATAAACACAAAAGTTCATAAACCTTTGTCAATGAGGTATGGTTGTGCTAAAATACTCTTTGAAATTGACTAAGTTTTCTCAATATGACTTTTCTTTGGTGTACAATTCTAGTGATTAAATGAACCATTTTGTGATGGGTGTCTTTGATGATCTTCTGGAAGAATGTCTTTCTGTGATGCTTCATGAAAACATGGACATTTCTCATTTGATTGTGCATGCTTCACATGTTAAGAAGAGTAGGCTTAGGAGGACGAATAGAGATGCTACGAGGGAAGGGTCCTATGAAGGATGTTTTTCTATGGGTAAGTTGGAAATTCAAAACAAACCTAAGTTCAAGAAGATGTTCCCCAACAAAGTTCCTTCTTGTTTCCCAAAGGATTGTAAGGATAGGATTTCTAACACTAGATCCCAAGGGCTAAGAAGTGGTGGTTCCCAAAGTGAGAAACATAGTTTTTCAATTGTGGCATGAATCATATGAGTGAATGTGTAGTTGGAACGGATAATTGCTTTTGTTGTGGAAAGAGTGTCCATATGGTGAGATTATCCTATGGTAAGGTGTCAAAGAATAGAGAGTAACTGTCACGGCCCGCAAGTACCCCCTTGAATATAGGGAGAACCCTTCGGTCATGACAAGGTGTACTTGAACCTCTGGGGTCTTGTTCAATCCCTTTAACTATCGTTCATTACTTAAGATATGAAAAGTACTACAGAATCAAAAACTTTTCACGACATTTAAAATAAAACGGTAGTTTTTCATCAGTACTATGAAAATCTCATCATCACAAGTTAAACATAAAGAAACGACATAATATCTTAGGGACACGACCCTTTACATTAAAAGAAGTTCATAATAATTCTTTAAATAGGAAACAAAGAGAATAGGACAATGTCCTAGAATATATGAGGACATACTTTGTCATGAGAGAGTAGATTCCCAAGCTTTGTCCTCAAATATTCAAAAGCCTTCAACCTATACATATTAAGTATAGAAAAAAGTATAGGGTTAGTATAAAACAGCGTACTAAGTATGGCATGTGGAAAAACATATGAAAATGGACATTTTAATAAAATTATCTTTCATGCAAAATAATTAAAACATTCATGAATTTAGAAGTAAAATAATATAAGAATCATGATTTAACACTTACAAAAACATTTCAAAAATTATAAAAAAAGTACAAACTTACAATAAGTTTCTAAAAATCACATTGAACTCTTTTTACCATTACAGCGAACTAAACTAACTACAAAGCAATGAACTCCCAAGGTATTGCCAAGATGATGTGAACTCATTCCAGTAAGAGTTTCCCGAAGAGAGTTTATCCTAAGACTCTCCAAGGTAAGACATAATGGAAACACCCATACACCTCCTTCAATGCATACCAAGGAGATCCTTAAGACTACCCATCATAGGCTTTCTCCACTAGGGAGAATAAGTTACCACTAAATAACAAGACACTAGAAGAACACTCAAGCAACAAACTAAGACATCCCTTGCAGAATTCCTACTTAGTGCATATGAGTAGATTGCATCCCATTCCACACCTACCCAAAGTAGTAAACTCTTTTAGTAGGCTTGTCACCAAGACTCCCCTTTCGGAAGGTCTATTTATCGCAATGGATAGGTAGAGTTCCATACCACCACGTACCCTAAGTAGAAAGTTCTTTTAGAAGACTTAGTTCATTAAATTCATATAAAACTCACAAAGACTTCCCTTACGCAATGCCTACCTAGAGCAATGGATAAATAGTGTCCCACTCAACTACCTACCCTAAGTAGTACACTTTTTTAGAAGACTTAGCATTTTATTACTCTTGTTGTGGTTAAGTTAACCGACATAGACCATGAAAGCTAGACATGGAATCCCGTTATTAACCCCTATCGGATAAGGGATCCTCACTTTCCTAGAGTAAGTTCATTCTCTTAGCTTTTACATGGATTACCAATAGCTACACTTATGTGGGTGCATATTTAAGGGATAAGGAGATTTCTACTAAGTAACTCATTCTCTACAAATTAGGAGTACTCATCTAAAGAGGTACATTGGAATACAACATCTCATCACACGAAGTATAAACATGCTTTGTTTATATCCTCTTTTTGATAGGCATAACTCCCCAAAAATTCTATATATTATATACTATAGGCTAAAGATAACTTGTGAACACCACATCTCAACTCACGAAGGGTATTCATCCTCTCACTTATCTTAGAAAGCGCTTTGGATGTAGTGAGTGCTACTATACACTTCATCTCAATTCACAAAGAGTGTTCACCACAAAACACCCTATTGGGCTTAACTTAGCTTCATTCATTCATATAAGTGTGAGTGTGCGTACATGTTAGCAAGTCTTTAACATAAGCATCAATTCATTTACATTTAAATTCTATACATGCTTAGACCTTCATTCATCACATCATACAGTTTACATTCTTCACATAATCATATAATTCATTTAAGCTTAATCTCTAGCCTACTTCACATAATAGATTCATAAAACACATTTAACAAGAATGACATCATTATCATCTTACTTCACACGTAACAAGCCTTCATTCCCTTATTCACAATAAATATGTAACTTCACATTAATACAATTCAAGTAAATACCGCCTACAAGAAGGTGGACCATACCATTCAAGAGCATTTCCAAATTAAAGCTAAACAACATAACCAACTTACTCTTTTGTCCAAGCTTCAATAACCTATAACATTTTACTCCACATTTCATCATAATATAGCCCTTAGGGAAGTAACTAAAAAACAATATCAACCATAAGAAACCAAAGATCAAAGACTACCACCTCATGCTCGTATAACTCATTCCTTAAGCGGAAATTTGATAAAGAGCTTAAACATGTTTTCATTTAAATTTTAGAATTAAAATCATCAAATAACATTAGAAACATCAATTTTTAATCATTCAAAACATTTTCAAGCAAGACTCATATTTTGAGTTGAAGATAGAGGAAACTAGGGCTGAAAAACCTTTTTGAAAATCCATTAGAAGTAAATCCTTCAATGAAATAGAGTTCAACGATGTATACCATACCTTATGTAGAAAAAACCCCAATGATTTTGATGAAGAACTCAATCACCAAAAGCCCTCCTAGATCTTTCTTGACTTCTAGCTTCGATAGATTTTAAGAGAGCGTTTTAAGATAGAGGGGTTTGGGTTTTAGGAAATGAGGTCTAAAATTAGGTCATTGGGTTTGAAATTCTTTAATATACCTGAATAACCCTAAATATGACTTACTAGGTTCATAAAAGACTTGGGATGAATTTACCGAACATCCAAAGCCAAGGCAGTCTTTTAACAGCTTTTTACAGCAACACCCATGACTCCTTAACAACGGACAATCTGTCAATAAACGCCCCGTCAAAGGGGGGGAGGGGGTTCGTCGGTTGGGTCTGCAACCCTCAAAACCTGCAGACCTGCAGGTCCAATCAACGGACCAAGTCAACGAGCCATCAATTGGTCAACTACCGTCACCTGGTCCCGTTGGTGGACACTGCCAGGAAGTTTTGGACCTACTTATTGGGCCATTCTGTAGGGCCTGTTGTGGATCCTAGGTAGGGTCGTGCCCAGACGTCAAACCCTCAAACATAGTCTTCTAGGTCATAGGAACAACTCACACCAATTTAAAACAAAATGAACATGTAAAACTCACTCAAACAAATAAAGACACATGAAATTTTTCTAAGGCACACCTTCTGAACGTCGTGGACCTTCTTGGACGTTTGACCTCCAAACTTAACAATACCTCACACACTACCTAAGGAAATTAATATAACTAATTTTATTACAAAATTAAATCAAGAAATAATAACGAAGCGCTAGCTCACCTTAGTTTATTTTAGGGTGTTACATTCTCCCCCAGTTCGAATAACATTCTTCCTCGAATGACGCTAAAACTTTAACATTTACAATCAAAGCACCAACTAACAAGGAGCACAAATTTCACTCTTTCACAGCCTTTGCAACATAAGCAATTTCTGCAAATCTTCACAATTTCAAAACTCACACTTATGCTTTTTTTAATGCAGGAACTACCTTCTCAAACATTAAATATGCTCATATACATCACTTTTGAACACATTAGAGCCACAATTCATGAGATCACACTCTTTTTCAAAAATGGGAAATCCTATTGTGAGTATCACTGTAACACAGTAAACATTCTAGAGTTTCAAAATAGTCATTTTTTGAACAATTCATCAAGAAAGCATGATTATATAAAGTATAAAACCATATAATGTCATCTTATAACGTAAAAACAAAAATAATAAAGAGTTATGATCTAACGGTACTATTAACTCCGGATTAGTTATCCTTCTTTGCTCCAATCCCATAATGAAGATTCTACATTGGGATCTAAACCATATTGAGGAGCTTGATTGATCTCTTTCCATGTTTCTTTGATTCTAGGGTAGCCCCTCATCTTGTGGCCTTTACTACCACAACTTAAAAAGCCATCTATACGGCAAGACAAATACCCATATTTTTCTTTCAACAAGAAGCAAACCTAGTCCTCTCAAAATTATGGCCACCCCTTTGGGAATTTTTGTTTGGATCCCTATCCTTGTTTCTCATGGAAGAATCTTGGTGATAGAACCTCTTCATAGGTTTTCGCTGACTAGAATCTCCTACCTAGCCTCTTATACTCTTATCTTAATTTCCTAATTTTGTATTCCTCAATTTGTTGGGCATACACCATGAGCATAGAAACATCCATATCATTAAGAAGTATTGCAGCATGACACTCTTTCTCCACCAAGGTAGACACTCTCATTACAAATTTTTTCATCCTAGCTCTAGGGTTGGCTACCGGTTTAGTTCTATAAGATGTCTTTTCTCAACTACTTCTCTTTGTGTTAATAGGACATGAATAGGAGGAGATAAACCGCTAGAAGGGAGGAGGGAAGTGTATCTAATTAGAGGATATATCCCCATGTTGAGCAAGTTCCTATTGTTGGCCTAGAGGGAGAGAATGAGGAGGTTCCCCTTCAAGAACCTCGAGTGCCTCCGAAACCTCAGGTTCCCCAAGTTACCCCTATGCCTCAAGATTCTTTTGTTCAAGGAGATATGACTAATACGGAGTTGAGGGCTGCCCTATTGAATTTGACCCAAGTCATGACGGCAAACGCTCATTTCGTTAATAATTACGTTGCTGCCAAAGTTTACTGAGGGGGTGGACCCCAACCTAATGATAGTACTTCCGCTTCTAGTATTCGGGATTTCATGAGGATGAAACCTCCTACTTTTCATGTCACTAAGGTAGATAAAGATCAACAAGATTTCATAGATGAGGTGTTCAAAATAGTAGATTCTATGGGTGTGACCCCTAGGGAGAAAGTAGAGTTGGCCGCTTACAGACTAAAGGAGGCGGATCAAGTGTGGTTTGAATAATGGAGGGATGAGAGACCCTTAGGAAGAGGACTAGTTGATTGGGAGGACTCAAAGAGGCTTTCCTAGATAGGCTCGTTCCCCTAGAGTGGATAAAGAAAAAGAAGGTTGAATGCATGAATCTTCGTCAAGCGGGAATGAGTGTGCAATAGTACTCCCTTATATTCACCCAACTCTCCAATTATGCATCAACAATATAAGGCACGACATTAGAATAAAGAAGAATGTGAAAGTTCTATCATTCTATATTCTCTAGTCCATGGATGTGTCGTGTCTCACACCAATAACCAAGACTCTACTAGATGTGGCTTGTGGGACTTTTAGACTTTAATTTATTTCCCATAACCTTATGCTCTGATACAAAGTTTGTGATGACCCACAAGTACCACCTAGAAGTTAGGGAGAACCTTTAGGTCATGACATGGCGTACTTTACCCTTTAGTGTCTTGTACAAGACCTTTAACTATCACTCATTACATAACATATGAAAAGTAGTGCGAAATTTAAAACTTTTCATGACATTTAATATAAAGAGGAAGTCTTTCATAAATACTAAGAGAATGTCATTGTCACAGGCCAAACATAAAGACACGATATTATATCTTTGGGACACAGCCCTCTACATTAAAAGAAGTACATAATAAGTCTTTAAATAAGAAAGTAAGAGACTAGGACTATGCCCTAGGATATATGAGGACATACTTTGTCTTGAGAGAGTAGATTCCTAAGCTTCGTCTTCAAATCTTCAATAGCCTTCAACCTATATGTATTAAGTATAGAAAAAGATTGGTTAGTAAAAAACAATGTACTAAGTATGGCATATGCATAAACAGGTGAAAAGGGATATTTCAATAAAGTAATCTTTCATGCCAAATAAATAAAATATTCATGAATTTAGAAGTAAAACAATAAAAGAATCATCATTTAAAACTTACAAAAATAAATCCATAATATAAGCAAAAAGGACAAACTTAGGCTAAGTTTCTCAAAATTACTGTAAATTTTTTTTTTAACATTACAGTGAACTAAACTAACTCCAAAATAGTGAACTCCCAAGGTATTTCCAAGAGGAAGTGAAGTAATTTCCGTACGACTCTACTTAACCGAAGTCATCCTAAGACTCCCCAAGGTAAGACATGAAGGAAACATCCATACCTCTCCTTCAATGCACACTAACAATATATTCAAGACTACCCATCATAGGATAAATCCACTCGGGAGAACAAGCCACCACATAATAACAATACATCAGAAGAACACTCAAGAAACACACCAAGACTTCCCTTTCGGGATGCCTACTTAGTGCAATGAGAAGATGGTGTTCCATTCCACGACCTACCCTAAGTAGTACACCATTTTTGAAGGTTTGGCACCAACACTCCCCTTTCGGAAGGTCTACTTAGTGCAGTGGATAGATAGCGTCTCATAAAAACACCTACCCTAAGTAGTAGGTTCTTTTAGAAGACTTAGTTAATTAAATTCATAGAAGATTCACCAAAATTCCTCTTAAGGAATGCCTACCTAGTGCAATGGATAAATAGTGTCCCATTCCACTACCTACCTAAGTCGTACACTCCTTTAGAAGACTTAGCATTTCAATTAATTTTGTGGGGGTTAGCTTAACCGACATAGACCGTGAGAGCTAGACATTGAATCCCTATATTAACCCTTGTCGGATGAGGGATCCTCACTTGCCTAGAGTAAGGTCATTCTCTTAGCTTTTATATGGTTTACCCAATAGCTACACCTATGTGGGCGTGTGGTTAAGAGATAAGGATATTGCTACTAAGTCTATTCATGAAGTGTAACCACCCCTTCTTCATATCCTCTCGGTGATAGGCATAACTCCCCACGGATTCTAAACATCCCATAATATATGTTAAGGTAACTAGTGAACATCACATCTCAACTCACAAAGGGAATTAATCCTATGAACTATATTAGAAAGATCTTAGGATGTAGTGAGGTTGCTACTAAACACTTCATCTCAATTCATGAAGAGTGCTCACCCCAAAACTCATCTTTTGACATAACTTAGCTTCATTCATTCATTAAAGTGTGAGTGTGTGTACATGTGAGCACACCTTGCACATAATCATCATTGCATTTATATTTAACTTCTATACATTATTAGACCTTCATTCATCAGATCACACATTTTACATGCTTCACATAATCATATAATTCATTTAACCATACTCTCTAGTTAACTTCACATAATATCTTCATAAAACATATTTAACAAGAATGTTATCATTATCATCTTACTTAAAAAAACAAGCCTTCATGTGCTTAATCATAATAAACAATTAACTTCCCATTCATACAATTCCAGTAAACACCGCCACCGAGAAGGTGGACCATACCACTCAAGAGCATTTCGAAATTAAATCTAAACAACATAACCAACTTACCCTTTTACCAAAGCTTCCATAACCTATATCATTTTAGTCCACATGACATCGTAATATAGCCCTTAAAGCAGTAGCTAAACAACAATATCAATTATAAGAAACCAAAGATCAAAGATTACCAACTCATGCTAATTTAACCCATTCCGTAAGCCAAAATTTGATAAAAAGATTTAACATATATTCATTGATGTTTTAGCATTAAAATCATCAACTATCATTAGAAACATTATTTTTAAATCATTAAAGACGTTTTCATGCAAGACCCATATCTAGAGTTGAAGATAGAGGAAACTATGGTTGAAAACCCTTTTTGAAAATCCATTATAAGTGACTCCTTGAATGGAAGAGAGTCAAAGGATAGAAACCATACCTTTAGTAGAAGAAACACCAATGATTTTGATGAAGAACTCTATCAACAACAACCCTCCCAGCTCGTTCTCGACTTCAAACTTCTATGGAGTTTAGAGAGAGTTCTAAGAGAGAGGGTTTTGGGTTTTAGGAAACAGCCTTGCAAGGTGCACTTACTTTACACATTCGTAAAAAGTAGTATTTTGGGTGTTTTGACTGCACAAATAAATCAATATATCTGAAGGTTCTTTTGGCTAATTTATTATGTGACTACACAATTTCTTAGGGAAAGTTTTAGGTCAATTTTATCACTTAAACGAAGTCCCAAAAGTTAAAATAAAAAATCTCTCTCTCTACCAAATTCTCTATTCCTCCAAAACTCCATTGAAGACGCATAGAGCTCGAAGAAGAAGATCATGACTTCAAGTTTTTCAACCCAATTTCTTGAATTTATGATCCATAAGGTATGGTTTCCTTCACTCTTGGGATCCTTTTCCCAAGAGGTTTCTGAAAAGTTGATTTCCAAATCACCCAAAATAAGAATTTTCTCCTCACATGTGTCTTCTTTCTAAAATTAAATTGTGTATCAATCCTGATGAATTATGATGAATTAATGGTGTTTAAGTATGTTTTAATGGTTAATTGATAAATTCCTATGAGTTTTCCCTTGAACTTGTCTTTCTTTTAAATCCCAAATTTCATGGATTGGTTAAGATTAATTGATGAGGGTGATGAAAATGTCACTTAACTACTTATTTTAGTTATGTTAATACTTCATGAATTACCTTATTTCATATGTTGGTTGTGAGTTCTTGGGTTTTGCGGTATGATGTCCCAATAAGGGAAATGAGGTAAGATCTTGATTCTCCTTTGATCTCAATTATGCAAGGTAAAATATACTTATGTGATCGTGATGATATAGCTAATTGTGTTGTTGTCATGATGGTGATGAGTATCCCTCATCCCTAACCAATATTCATAAATTTGATATGAAGTATGTAATGTTTTTATGATATGATTATTATATTATTGAATGTAGTGTCTCATGATTATGATAATGTATCTTAAGTGAAAACATAGTTCTCACTTCTGATCAGAGATATTATGATGATATGTTTACATATGGTCTAGAAGAGGCTAATGTGAACTTGTATAATAAAATAATATAATTATGAAAGGGAATAATTGGTTAGCACTTAAAGGACATGTAAATGAGATGGAGGTCTCATGTTATTACATCTGGCCTCCCACATGGCCTCTTCATGTTAGAAGTCCAAATTCCTGAATTATGTGCTGTCTCATGAGATGGAAACCTCCATGTTAGTAAGTCAAGGTTTCTTAAAACAATCTCATTGGACCTTAACTATGTGACCACATATGACTATAGCTTAGTTGATCCACCTAAATAGCTACGTATGAATGGTTGTACCTTAGGCAAGTATTAACCCTCTCTTTTCTGTGTGGGAGTACAACACCGGATTCCATGTAGCTCACATGATCTGATGTCGGTTATGGTACTTATTCTTCCTGAAGTAAAAGTATGAACAAGTTATGTATGTGAACTCTTATTTGGGGTTGTCTTATAAATTACTACATAGTGTGAAGGAGAGTATGGGACTTCTGTTTCACATTGCACATGTGGGATCCTAGAGGATAATTCTAGTAGTGTTATTTTATGATTATGATTATGATTATGAATAAATTGATAAGCTAAGACTAGTATTGATATAAGAAGCATGTTAAATATATGAGAATATGTTGTAAGTATTAAATGGGTTGCTTAATGTGATACTTAGATTTGGATACAATTACGGGCTTTATTCTTTCCATTGTGCAAGTATTGCTTGAGTTACTTGTATGTTGTTATGATTATGATGTTCCTTATATGTGTATATTAAATTGTTGCTCATTGTGCATAGTTTTGACTTAATTGTTCCTTTGCTCAAGCATTAACAATATTTATGCATAGGGACCATACTTAGTACATGTGTTTTGTACTAACCCATATCTCTTCCCTTTTTCCCAAAGTTGTATGTTTGGGCCATTAAGGTATCATTGAGGCTAAAGAAAGAAGGCTTGGACTAGACTCTCTAGTTTTTGTATGCCCTCTAGTTCAAAATGGTACCACACACTCTATCTTCGTAGTAATTATAGTGTTTAATTGACATTCAATGATTTTTTATTATTGAAGATATTGATGTAATCCCTATGTGGCAATTATGAATTTGTGTAACGGCTTTGCCAAATTTTTTGGAGTTCGTTTAGATGGTTGATATGAGATATATTTAGACTAAATTCTGATATGTTCATATGTTGTGTATGCGAAAAACCTATGTATACTTCCTATGTAGAGGTCTATGTAAACCTCATTCCTATTTAAGTAAAAGTTTTCATTTTTACCGATGACAAATGCTAGGAGGCTTGTCCTAGTCCTCTTCGAGGAAGACAACGCCGAAACCAAATAGGGTTTACTTTGAGTCATTACATTAATGGAACAACAATATGTAGTAGCAGCCTAACTTTTAGATGGAATGATAACCATTAGGTATACTCGCGAGGATGATGTCTTTTCCTCTACCCTTCAACGTGTCTAAGGAGCAGACTAAAAAAATCATGATAGAGACAAAAACATGAAAAAAGTTTACGAAAAATTATGAAATTTTATCCAAAAAATATATGGGGGTTGGTGCTTAGGGTGTTAATGTCATAGGGTTCGAGTGTGCAAATGCTAAGGACATGAAGTTTGAAGCCTTACATATCGAGGAGGTAAATTTTCTAGCCAACCAAGGCGGTGCGTATCGTTCAAACTATCAAAGACATAGTGGTAACCAAGGTTGGGTAAGAGATGAGGGATGGAATGATCGATATCGTGAATGGAAGTACCGAAATTCGAATAGGAAGGATGGGGAGAAGGATAGATATGTTCCTCCCCAAGAGCGCTAAAATCCCAAGGACTCAAAAGGTGGTAGATAAGAGGATCTCACGTATCCTCAACATAGATGAAGGGCCAGACAAAATGTTACAAGGCATGAAAGAAAATGTGTCCACCCGTATACTCACTATCATACAGTTTCAATCAAATAATTATAGACCCAAATCGGTCATATCTTATCTCACCTCTATCAGCGACAACAAGGGGGTTTGCCTAGTGATTTTATGGCTAACCCTAAGAATGACATTTAAAGGATGACTTGCATCCTGCCACGATGTAAACTAATGCGCTATTTTGGAGGCAACCCAAAACCACTTCTTTTGCTTTATAATTATTGTAAGAATAATGATGTGTTAGT
The DNA here is from genome assembly GCA_027705065.1 of Solanum peruvianum. Taxonomy (NCBI): domain Eukaryota; kingdom Viridiplantae; phylum Streptophyta; class Magnoliopsida; order Solanales; family Solanaceae; genus Solanum; species Solanum peruvianum. Next base: position 16,144,140 of record JAKWJD010001762.1, on the reverse strand, counting down.
TGTGCATGTTGTAGCGTGGAAAGTGTTAGGAGTTTAGGATTTTAGCAAGCCAATATTTTGAGTTGACGATACCCAAAGATGTTGGAGACCCCAACCCAATCTTCTGTAGAACCAAAAGAAACCTTAAACTAGACTCTGTAAAACTTGTCGAACCAAAATATTTTTGGAGTGTCACCAACCTGTTCAACGATCACAATCTGCATCGCCGTTTGAATTCCCTACACTAAATAGGAGTTCTGTAACATTTGTCTAGGTGAGTGATAACTTCGTGTGTCTCCTAATGGTCGAGAATCGTACGATCTTTTAATTCAAAGGAATAAATTCCTTGAACTCCTTAACTTCTTGTATACAGAATTGTACTCAAATAAAATTGCATGTGTTTGTTGATGTGAGTTGGGCCTCTCTGGTAGGAGTAGAATATTTGCTTACTTGTTAGGTTAATAAATTTTTCCTAAAACTGAGACAAATAGTTAATTCCTAAAAATTGTGCTTTAAAGGATAAAAAATAGTGGGTTGCTCATAATTAGTACTGTGTCTTGGCCTGATTTTGTTGGTGCATGCTTTAATCTTTTTTGCGGGGCTGAGGGACTTAATTCACGAAGTTGGGTAAAAATACATATGTTAGTTAATTTGAAGAGCTTGGTCAAGCTTGCCAAATCACTCAGCGGTTCGCATAACTCTCTATCACGTTCGTAATTTATTACTTAGTGTTATGAGATATGTTGTGACTTTTCGAGAAAACCCTATGGTCGAAGAATGTCTTTGACATCTCCCAGATATACTTCTTGTTCTCCTTCGTCTGCACCCTTCTTTTCTCTACGCAGTGCACTCGTCTAATCACAAAAGTGGTTTTTAGCATCGCCGATTGACTTGACAAAGCGATTCTACATTTGAACTTTGATGTTTTTAATTTGAATAATTTCACATATATAACTTTTTCATTTTGCTTTACATTAGGGTAGAAGTGCAATAACCGACATGATACCATGTGAGCTACATGGAATCCGGTGTTCTACTTCCACACCAAAAAGATAGGGTTAGCACTTGCCTATGGTGTAACCATTCTTACATAGCTATCTACGTGGATCCACTAAGCTAGAGTCCTATGTGGGCACATAGTTGAGGGTCAAGGAGATTGTTGCTAGAAACCTTGACTTACTAACTTGGATGCTTCCCTCTTATAAGACAACACATAATTAGGGAATCCAGACAAACTAACGTGAGGAAACCTATGTGGGAGATCAAACTACTATACGTGAGACCTCGATCTCATTAACATGACCTTTCGGTGCTAAGCATTTATTTCCTTTAGTAATTATCTTATCCCAACGTACAATTTCACACTAGTCTCCTCTAGACCCTTATATAAACCTCTTTTCATTATAGCTCATATGTGACCACAAGTGAGAATTATCCTTTCACTTTATTCCTAATAGCAAGTGCCTATGAGCGAAAACTGAATGAAAATAAATATATATATAACTCTCCCCTAAAATACCCAAAAGACCCCTAACATATATTGAAAACTTAATATAGTGAAACTCAAATTCTATTTTTCTGATTTTTCATCAGGGAACAAGCCATCACTGAGCTGTTCTCGCAAGATTTCTAAGAATAATGTCATGACCAGGGAGCACCCCCTAGAAGTAACACGGAGTAATTTACCTCTCGGAGGTCTTATACAAGCCCATAGTTATCATTCATCGCATCGACATAGTAAATTTAACAGAGAATTGAAAACTTTTCATAGCACCTCATATGCTACAAACTTTACTTCATATACATATAAAATATAAGTTATAATACATATGTAGACTCTAAGTGTCTTTGCCATCATAGACTCAATAAATTTGGAGTAAATTAAGGACAAGGACCTTATGACATAATATAAAATTATACATTACTAAATAGACTCTATAATAACTACACGTGAGTACATTCTTGGACTTAAGGATTCATTTCCTTGAGATTGGGAATCACCTATCAAGATCTTCACCCTTCAATACATCATGTAAGCATCCATAACCTACACTTTGTGCAAAAATTAGAGAAAAATAGGATTAGCACAAGAATGTACTAAGTATGGAACCATGAAAAAACATGCATTTAAAAGGGACATCTTCTTTGAAATCATACTTCATGCCATTTTGGTAAATCATCATAAAACCTTTATCAATAACATATATATCATTTTCATACTTCATAGAAACACAATCAAAGTCCAAAAATCATAGAAAAACATATACCATCATAGAAGTTTAATATCACATAGGCATGGTTAAGTCAAGACCTTTATCTTATAATCAACAAGATCAATATCATGCATAAAGACTCATATCATGCACATCTTCATAACAAGTAGAAAAATACTACAATGTCATGCATAAGGAACACATACATACTGACATGCATTCGAACACCTTCTTAGAACTTTCTAAGAGCTACTTGTGCAATGTCTAGATTGGTTCATTACTTTCACCTATCCTAAGTAACCTCCCTTAAGTCATTCTATTTAGGGTCCTAGTCGTTTAACTTCCATTGTCCATTTTACATAAGGGAAACTATAGTCGTAACCGACATAGACCATGTGATTCTAAACATGGAATCCGGTGTCATAGAACCGACACAGATAAAGGGTGGTCTACAGGCCAAAGTAGAACCCATCATAAACATAGTTTTCTAGGTGGATCCACTAGCTAGTATCCTATGGTGAAAACATATTTATGGAACTTGGAGGTACATGTGAAAACCCTATTTATGCCAAGATTAGGCATTGTAGTTATTCACTTATGCAAACCCTATCTATGACAATTCAGGCATTGTGGGTATCCACCTCATGAGATTTATGGTGACCTACCTTCCTACCATAGGAAGGGACACACACTCATTTCAAGTCAACTCGGTGCTAAACTAAGTTCCCTTATTGAAAACCTTTATTATATTTTTAATTTATAAATCATAGGTTTAAGAGATTCATCCCCTCATATGCTCAACTCATAGGTCATAGATTGAAGTTCATCAACCTGGATCATGTAAAGAATCTATTCGCATGAACATAGCATATGAAAAGCATCATCTAGTTTAGGGTACACATGAATACACCATTGAAGGACCCTTTATTGACTACATCTTCATACATGTGTGTCTTTGTATACATATATGTGAGCAAACCTTTCACATAACACATTAAGTCACACAAGTTCATATATCAATGCATGAGTCTATAGGCATAACTATATGAGCAAACCTTTCATATATACCCACTAAGAAACTATGAACATTCATAATTCATACTTTCATACAAATCATATTCATAACATGTTAAAATATTCACCTTTCATATACATAGAAACCAAACATATGAACTATCCTATAAAGATATACATGTGCAATGTATAGACAAGGTCCCATACCCCTGCCCATACTAGTACACCTATCAAGTAATCCTAGGAATACATAACATACTTCACATACATATACTTTACATGCATAGTAGTTGAAATTAGTGAATATGAGAACAAGCTTTCATTTAGACACCATAACCAATACTACTTGGAACATGCATGTAAGTGAGAGTGTGTGTATATTGGTCAACATGATCACATAATGGCTCTTCTTGAGGCAGCCACACTATTATACAACATTATACTTCCAAGAACATACCACACAACACATAATAGCATTGGAGGCAAGACAATATAACCATTATAATCAAGGCTCATAACTTTAGCTATTTACACTTTACTATATGGGTAACATGGGTAGAGGATATTAACAAATTTTAATACATCAATGGAAGCACCTATATAATAACCTAACATGAATATACGCATGCTCATAAATAGCCACAGAACCTAGATCACAACTAGATAGGAAGATAGGCATAATTACTTCATAAGATGATCATCTAAATCTCTAAATCATATATTCATCAGTTTGCCTTCAAGGCCATGGTCAACACATATATAATGACAATAAGATAAACAATGCCACAATAAGTGGACCATACCACACCATGTCATTTTAAGGCTTCATCAACATTACTAAAAAGAGATAGAGAAGTAGAGGAGTAGAGGGAATAAGTATTCTTACCAATTTTCGCCCTTTAATAATCATTGATCAACAATCCTTATTCACCAATAATTCACATATATGGCAGTTGCTAAATGAACTTTAAACAGATAAGAAACCATGTACAAGTCGCTACAAGATTATACTTAACATAATACAACACATCAACATACTAGGAATGTAGAATAACATAGACCATTAGCTAATTTCCCTTGCATTGATTTAGCTCATATTTCATACATATTTTTAGTCTATGTCAGTAACTATACCTAAATTTAACCATATTGAAATCATAATTGCGTACCCTCAAGATTAAGGTTACAACATAGGCATTTAGGCTTATCTATTTCCTAGAGTATAGAAGACATTACCAATACTATGAACTCTCTAAGGATTTGACATAATTTATATTTTATCAATATCTACTGATTACGAAGTAGCTGATTAAGTAGGAAAATGAAAAAGAAACAATACTTGATATAACAACAACTCAAGATCCATCACAGACTTGGCTTTTTGACTTCATAGCATAAAGAAATGTAGATCAATTCATGAAAGCCTTTTTTAGATTGTTCATTAAGGATTATACCTAAAAAATTAATCCCGTATATCACCCTAAAACAGTATCTACAGCAGGTCATGCAATAATCAAAACTCTACACAACTGATATCACAATCGACTTCAAGTCAACATTTATAAACATAGGTTATTCATGTTCCAATCTTCATACATTTATCATCATGGACTGATCATAATCAATTCAACATAAATTCATGTAAATAATGTCATATACAATAACTTCAATAAAATACAATCATAATTCAATCGATAACAAATCAAGACCATAAGGCCCATGCAAGGCTAAATCATTTAGGTGATGGAGCATGGGTTGATCATGTCATTGGATAAAACCACTTACAAATCATTAGAGAATCATCAATACATTCATATTATGCCTTTGAAATCAGTTAAGAAAAGAACCCATGAAAGATTTTGAAGAAGAAAGTTTTTGATCATATTTTTCTCTTTTGAAATCTTTGAGAATGGCTCTATAGATGAAAGGATACTAGAGAAGAAGATCATCATACCTTTTATTATTTAAAAACCTATAATACTTGATGATTCATCCATAGAAAATCCAGCATGCATCTGTTCTTGAGCTTCACCAACAATGTTGGTTTCTAGAGAGAGTATTTTTGGAGGAAAAGGTTTCAATCTTGTGAGAGGATTCTAGCATGGAGTGATCACGTTTTTGATGACTTATATACACCCAAAAATATATAAATAGAACTATTATAGTCAGGGTTGGACGTGGGGTGAATTTCCTATTCACCCATTTAATGAAATGGACGCAGGCCACCCGCGACGAAGGTAGTGACGGGGCATTGTGGCCTTTACGGGCTGTGCCTGGCCTCTGTCGTTGGGTGCTCAGACATATATGGTCTTGAGACTTGCACAAGGAAATTCCCCATGGACGAGACCTTTTCGATGGTCTTTTGGTGGACCAACGATCCTTTGTTGGGTCCGTCAATGGACACTGCCCAGACAGTGTCTTAGGCAGCTTTGGGTCCTTCTTTTGGGGCCCTGTAAAAGTCGTACTCAGGCGTTTAAAATGTAGTTAAAAAACATAACAATTTATATACCTTAAACATAAATATCATAAAAAAACACATATAAGACGTCCAAACAGCCTTGGCCCCCACAAGGCATACGATGAACTTCTTAGGGGTTATCTTTCGAACGTCTTGGACGTTCTTGGGCATTTGACCTCCAAATTTCACGAAACATCATACAACAACATTTAAATATTTTTAAACCATTTTAAGACTTATTAGTCTCGTTAAATACAGATTTAGGCATTCATAGACACATGAGGAACATAAGCGACTAGTCATCAAATGTCTTGGTCGTCCTTTGACGTTCGACTTCCAAATCACATCAAACTTTGTACAATGACTCTAAGCCATATAATAAGAAAATTTAGGACCTAATAGAATCATGAAGTACCCATAAAAACATTGAACCACATATTAGGAATCTAGGTGACTTAGTCGTCGAATGTCTTAGTAGTCCCTTAAAGTTCGAAATCCAGTACCTCTAATATTTTAGATAATGCCTATATACTATATTTTAAGCATATTTAGGACAATAAAAATTTAAGAAAAACATGTTAGGATATAAACACCTTATCTCATTTTCGGGGTCTTACAATATCCCCTAATCGGGAAAATTCGTCCTCGAATGACACTTAGGGCTCTATTATCACAAAATGGACTTCAATGCATATAAGAGCGGTTCATAACATTTAAAATCGTCAAATCATTTTAGCACTCAATGCACAAAAGCAAGAATAACCATTACTTACTTTCTCTTTAATGCATCAAACACAAATGTCCTATTCATATTCATAGGATAACATCCTTCTCCTAATCATAACATGATCATTTCATCTTAATTCATTACAAGAAAAATCTTGAAAAACTACTCATAGACAGATCATAACCCATACTCAAAGTTACTTAAGCACTCAAACTTCATTGAACATAAATTTGAGTCAGTTAAATCACAAAGATCTTCATTAGTTAGACCTAGTGTGATAAATGTCATACTCAATTATACCATACTTAGTGGTGTCCATTGAGGAATGTCCTTCTCCTCAACACACTTACATGTATCATGAGTTTCACACCTTAGAAAGTACAAGGTCAAATTCTTCTTAAAATGAAAATTCTCAACTTTTAACAAAGACATCCCCATGGTTCCTTCCTAGAGAAGTCAAGTGGCAAGTCACACCAAGTAATTCACGAAAAATAGGAAGCCAATCCACAAATTTCTTTTATTAACATAATACTCACCCTCAAAGTAAGACTCATTTTGTAAATAACACAAATTATAGGCACAGACATGGACACTTAGCTAAACATGTTTTCACTTTTCAAGGATGAGCTTACAATTAGGCATTCCAAATCATAAAAGTCACATACTTTTCAAGAGGCTCAAAATAATTCATTTTAAAGAGACCCCACTTTTCATTTTAAGGCTAAAAATTTTACCTCACAAGTGACTATTACCAAGTTCCTTGTCTTACCTCATGAAGTCAAATTCACAATTAGCATATAAAATGCACGTCAATATGAGAAAACATGGACTAAATAAAAAATTTCCTAACCTGCTCTTTTGAAAAATTCACCATGTCTCCAAGATGATTTCAATCTATTCATACTAATCATATAAAGGTCATGCAATTCACACTTTATGCAAGACTATATTCATAAACATTATTACTAAGAATTCATTATTTCCCAATTGAAGTAGGAATAGCAGGACAACGTAGACAATTTCTAAAACCTCGCCACTCAACCACCATCCCCTACTTAGGGTAAACCGAATTAAGAGCAACTTAACCCAACCTATAGAGGATCTTAACTACACAACCTTCATTTTCATCACTTAAAGTGATTACTACTTTAGAGAGAATTCACATTAATTCAATTTAGCAACACTAATTCATTCCAAACCTTATCTTTTTTAGGCAAATCATCCCCAATCATCAATTTTATCATAATATTCAATTCACATAAGGTCTTTCTACAATTCAATAGACACTAAGGTCATACATCATTTGAGGAAAAAACAAGGAAGTTCATAACGCAATATGAAGTTCTAGAAATAACTTTACGACTCATCATGCCATAAGATTCTCATTCTTTATTTCCAAATAGTAAAACTCCTTTCCACATTCATTATCATATTCATATACATCTATTATATACACATTTCGACCACATCTAATAAAAGTACAATTTTGTTGGTTCTGCAAAATTGTTATAATAAGTTGCCTAGTTTTTATAGTGAGCATGCTTCCAAATATCCAAAAATACAACATTTAGACAATTGAGGTGACAAGCATGATAATATAAGATACAAAGCTTAACCAACTTATTCTTCATAAGAATGCATACTATCTTTACAACTAGGATCAAGTCTTTACAAGGGACTCCAATTTACACTAGCAACTTATCAAGTATCTCTTATATACTAAAGGAGACAATGCACACTTTCAATAAAATACATTCATAGGATAGTATGCTTCCATAGTTCGTTATTAAACATTCCAAGTTCGAATCCTAGTATTTGGCTACTATCATACAAAACCAAATAGGAATACAACAATCTAAGAGAATTCACTTTAACCACCATAACTTCTAGCATGCTTTAACTATATCATGACATACATTTTTCAACATAACATGCTATTCCACATAGATTTCATAATTGCAATAATTTGCATCACATAATACAATAAGAAAAATTTAATAAATAGTGAGGTAAGATGACCAATCATAATCCCCATAGAGTTAACATGTGCAATGATCATGTAAAGCCCCATAACCCTACTCAATCAAGTAACCCAACTGGAACTACAATTAGAACCATACTTCATTCATATATAACCTTCATGAATGCATAACTCCATATATTTATCACACTAGGCTATTTACATGTTTATAAGAATAGATATCATCACATAAGGACATTTACATTTTTCATCATACACATATATGATATTAACCTCCTAAGTTCTCCATCAACGCAAACTAGTGCAAGACATAGATAGAGTCCCATACCGCTACCTAAGTCTAGTCAACCCTTGAAGTCGCCTTAGTTAGTTTATACATCATCAATAAGCACAAGGATCACCTTCATACATACTCATTCAAACCATAAAACAAATATAAGTGTTTTAAAATCACCTTTTCTCCCTCAAGCATCAAGCAATCTCATCCAAGCAATCATATCTAAAAAGACCACCGGACAAAAAAAACATAAAAGAGAGATATTATAGAGTTAAGTTCTATGGAACAAAATGAGAATGATGAAGAAGGGAAACTAAATTGTCCAATAGCCTCTCGTACAATTTGATGTGTCGTGACTCACCACCCATGATACAATACTCTACTAGATGTGGCAATATGAGACATCTTGGAACCTAATATTACTTTATAAACCTCGTGTTCTAATACCACGTTTGTCACGACCGGGCAGCACCCCCTAGAAGTAACACGACATACTTGACCTCTTGAAGGTCTTATACAAGCCCATAGTTATCATTTGTCGCATCGACATAATAAATATATCGGAAAATTTAAAACTTTTCATAGCACCACATATTATAGAAACTTTACTTAATATACATATAAAATATAAGTCAATATACATATGTGGACTCTAAGTCTCTTTGTCATATTAGACTCAATAACATTGCACTACATTAAGGACAAGACTCTTATGACATAATACAAAACTATACATTTCAAAATAAACTTTACAATAAGTACACAAGATAAAATCCTTGGACTTAAGGATTCCTTTCCTTGTGCTTGGGAATCACCTATCACTCTCTTCACCCTTCAAGACATCCTTTAAGCATCTATAACCTACAATTTATGTAAAAAGTAGAGAAGAATGGGATTAGCACAAGATTGTACTAAGTATTGCAACCATGAAAAAAACATGCATTTAAAAGGGACATTTTCTTTGAAATCATACTTCATGCCATTTTGAGTAAATAATCATAAAACCTTTATGAATAACATATATATATCATTTTCATACATCATAGAAACACAATCAAAGGCCAAACATCATAGAAAACACATACCGTCATAGAAGTATAATATCACGTAGATATAGTTAAGTCAAGAGCTTCATCTTATAATCAACACGATCAACATCATGCATAAATACTCATATCATGCACATCTTCATAATAAATAGACAAATAATACAATGTCATGCATAAGGAACACATACATAGTGACATGCATTAGAACACCTTCCTAGAACTTCCTTAGGAGCTATTTGTGCAATGTCTAGATGGGTTCATTACTTCCACCTATCCTAAGTAACCTCCCTTAAGTCATTCTATTTATGTTTCTCATCGTTTAACTTCCATTTTCCATTTTACATCATAGATCATGTGATGCTAAACATGGAATCCGGTGTCATTGAAACTCACACCGATAAAGGGTGGTCTACCGTCCAAAGTAGAACCCATAATAAACATAGTTTTTCTAGGTGGATCCACTTGCTAGTATCCTATGGTGACAACATATTATGGAACATGGAGGTACATGTGAAAACCCTATTCATGCTATGATTCGTAATTGTAGTTATTCACTTATAGAAACCCCATTTATGCCAATTCAGGCATTGTGGTTATCCACCTCATCAGATTTATGGTGACCAATCTTCCTACTATAGGAAGGTACATACACTCATTTCATGTTCACTCAGTGCTAAGCTAAGTTCCCTTTATTTAAAACCTTTATTATATTTTTACTTTATAAATCATAGGTTTAGGAGAGTCGTCCCCTCATATGCTTAACTCATAGATCATAGATGGAAGTTCATCAACCTACATCATGTAAAGAATCCATTCACATGAACATAGCATATGTAAAACATCATCTAGTTTAGGGTACACATGAATACATCATTCAAAGCCCGTCTTTTGACAAGATCTTGATACATGTGTTTGTGTGCATACATATATGTGACCAAGCCTTTCACATAACACATTAAGTTATACAAGTTCATATATTAATGCATGAGTCTATAGGCATAACTATACGAGCAATCTTTTCATATACACCCACTAAGACACTATGCACATTCATACTTCATCCTTTCATACACATCATATTCATAACATGTTCATATATTCATCTTTCATATACATAAAAACCAAACATAGGAAATACCTTATCAATATATACATGTATAATGTATAGCCAAGGTCGCATACCCTTGCCCATACTAGTACACCTATCAAGTCATCCTAGCACGGAATACACAACATACTTCACATACAAATACTTTACATGCATAGTAGCATACATTAATGAATAACAGAACAACCTTTCATTTAGACACCATAACTTATATTACTCGTAACATGCATGTAAGTTAGAGTGTGTGTATATTGGTCAACATGATCGCATAATGGTTATAAATTACTCCTTGAGGCAGCCACCCTCTTAGACCACATTATAATTCCAATAACATACGACACAACACATAATAGCATAGGAGGCAACACAATATAACCATTATAACCAAGGCTCCTAACTTTAGCTATTTACACTTTCATATAAGGGATACATGGGGAGAGGCTATTAACCATTTTAACAAATAAATGGCAGTACCTATAGAATAACCCAACATGAATATACGCATGCTCATACAATAACCACACAACCTAGATCACAACTACATAGGAAGATAGGCACAATTACACCATAAGGTGATCATCTAAATCTCTAAATCATATATTCATCACTTTGCCTTCAAGGCCATGAATCAAAACTTATACTGACAATAATATAAACACATCTACCATATGTGGACCATATCACACAAATCCATACAAGGCTTCATCAATATTTCTATAAAAAAAAAAGAGAAGTAGAGGAGTAGAGGGAATAAATATTCTTACCAATTTCTCACCCTTTGATAATCATTGATCAACACTCATTATTCACCAATAATTCACATTTATGGAAGTAGATAAATGTACTTAATACACATAAGAAACCATGTACAAGTCGCTACAAGATTATACTATAACATAATACAACACATCAACATACTAGGAAAGTAGAATAACATAGACCATTAGCTAATTTCCCTTGCAATGATTTAGCTCATATTTCATGCCTATTATGAGTCTTAGGAAGTACCTAAACCTACATTTAACCATATTTATATCATAATTACATACCCTCAAGATTAAGGTTACAACATAGGTAGTTAAGCTTATCGATTTACTAGAGTATAGAAGATTTTACCAAAATTATGAACTCTCTAAGGCTTTGATAATCATTAATATTTATAAACAATATACTCATTATGCAGTAGATAACTCAGTAGGAAAATCAAGAAGAAACCATGCTTGAAATAACACAACTCAAGATCCATCACACACTTAGCTTTTTGACTTCATAGCCTAAAGGAATCTAGATCGATTCATGCAAGACTTTATTAGATTGTTCATTAATGATTATACCTACAAAATTCTTCCATTATATGACCCTAAAATAGTAGCTAAAGCATTTCATGCATAATCAAAACTCTACACAACCGATGTCACAATCGACTTCAAGGCAACATGTAAAAACATAGGCTATTGATGTATATTAATCATCATGGACTGATAAAAATAAATTCAACATAAATTAATGTAAATAACAGCATATACATTTACTTCAACATAACAGAATCATAATTCAATCGATAACAAATCAAGATCATAAGGCCCATGCAAGGCTAAATCTTTTTGGTGATAGTGCATGGGTTCATCATGCAATTGGATTGAAAACCACATCCAAATCAGTAATCATAAATAAATTCATATTATTCCTTTGAAGTCAGTTTAGGAAAGAACCCATGGCAGATTGAAGAAGAAAGTGTTTGATCATATTTTTCTCTTTTGAAATCATTGAGAATGGCTCTCTAAATGAAAAGATAACTAGAGATGAAGATTACTATACCTTTGATAAGTTGAAAACCTCTTAAACTTGATGATTAATCCATAGTAAATCAAGCTTTAATCTGTTCTTGAGCTTCACCACCAATGGTGGTTTCTAGAGAGTATTTTTGAGGGAAAGGTTTCAATCTTGTGAGAGGATTCTAGGATGGGGTGATCACGTTTTTGATAACTTATATACACTCAAAGATATCTAAATAAAACTATTATAGTCAGTATAGTACGTGGGGTGAAATTTCCATTCACCCGTTTAATGAAACAGACGTAGGCTGCCAGTTGCAGGCCACCTGCAACGAAGGTAGTGACGGGGCGTCGTGCCCTTGACGGGCTGCACCTGGCCTCCCTCGTTCGGTACTTATCCAAATATTGGCTTGAGACCTGCCCAATTGAATTACCTATCGACGAGACCTTCTCGAAGGGCTGTTGGTGGACCACGATCCGTCCTTAGGTCCGTTAATGGACACTGCCAGGCAGTGTCTTAGTCAGCTTGGGTCCTTCGTTTGGGGTCTCTTGTGGGGCCATTTAGAATTCATACACGGTCATTTCCAACGTTATTAAAAACCTTAATAAGTTATAGACCTTAAACATTAATTTTATAAAAAAAACACATTTGTCCAAACAGCGTTGGCCCCAACATCACATACGATCAACATCTTCTTTCGAACGCCTTGGACGTTCATGGGCGTTTGACCTCCAAACTTTACAAATCTTCATATAATCACATTAAACATAATTTTAAACGATTTTAAGACTGATTAGTCTCATTAAATACAGATTTAGGCATTCATAGACACTTGAGGCACATAAGCGACTAGTCGTCGAACGTCTAGGTCATCCCTTGATGTTCGACTTCAAAATCACTTCAAATTTGTAAAATGACTCTAATCCATATAATAAGAAACTTTAGGACCTTATAGCATCATTAAACACATATAACTACATATTAGGCATCTAGGTGACTTAGTCGTCGAACGTTTTAGTCGTCCCTTAGCATTCGACTTCCAATACCACTCATATTTTAGGTACTATCTATATAATATATTTTAAGAATATTTATCACATTAGAACTTTAATAAACACATGTTACTATCTAGACACCTTATATCATTTTAAGGGTCTAAATTTTTTTTTTTGAGAAAGTGGAGTCCACGAACTGCCTGCAACACGAGCTTTACTGTTGACCTTGGGTTAACCAAGTTCGCGATGCGGACTTGTTACCTCCAAGAACAAAAGCTGAAGACTCTTGGCATCTTGCTTGGTCCAATGTGGGGTCCCTTTGTGGATCCCTTGGGTGATCTTAAAGGGGTGGGACATGAACTTTTTCACCCTATATACTTGGTTATACCTATTTAAAGTTATTTTTACAAGTTTCTGACTTCATATGACCCTCGGAAACCTTCGCAAAACCTAGGGATGTCCACTAGTTAAAATTCGCATGTTTTCGAATGTTAAGGATTCTATTAAGGTTATGCCTCAAATACTTCTCAACCAAGATATTTATTCTCCTTTAGGTTTAAAACCATCATTACTCAACATATATATCTCTAGTATAAGTCATAAAACTTTTGGGAGTGTCAATACTCCCCCCTTAGGAACATTACACCCCGAATACTCTAAACCTTTTATAGGAAGATAAGGCTAAAGAGTTGGAGCCAGCAAACAACAAATATCATAATGAGTCACAACTACTAGGAGGAAATATCAACTCCTTTCAGCACATAGCATAGCATCAACAAATAGGAACATAATCCACATATACCATAACAAAAGTTAAACTTTTCATATCACATAAGGAATTACTACCTTCTCTATTGAATTGTGAGATCAATATGGACATCAAAAGTTAATCTGTTGATTCCTTATAACAACAATAACTAACATGCTCATTATAATCTTTTATGAGTACTTATAGCACACAACACATTTAAGTGAAATACAACATAATAAACACATTTCATGGAAAGAAAAAAACTCAACTTAGACATGTATTCCTACTAAGATATGCATATTTACTTAGAAAAACATGATAAGATCTATATTATTCATACTATTCATGTTGGGAACTACTAACCTCAATCTTGGCTACGAGTATGGGGAAAAAGATGAGGACAGTGGGACTTCATGTCGACCTCGGTCTCCCATGTTGCGCCCTCAACAAGGTGGTTCCTCTGTAGAATTCTTTCAGAGGCGACCTCCTTATTCCTCTATTTCTTAACATGACAACTTAAAATCTCAATCGGGACCTCTTCATAATAAATATCCTCTTTTACTTCTAAACCTTCTAAAGGAAAAATGGAAACCGGGTCCCCTATACACTTCTTGATCTTGAATATATGGAATATTGGATGAATCATGGCCAACTCATTTGGTAACCTGAACTCTAGGAAACGCTACCAACTCGCTTCAAAATTTCATAAGGGTCCACATAACTAGGACTAACTTCCCCTTCTTTCAAAACCTCATCACACTTTTCATGGGTGAAATTTTAAAATAGACTCAATCTCCTACTTCAAATTTAAGGTCCCTCTTTCTATTGTATGCATATGATTTTTTGTCGACTTTGAGCTTCTTTTTGTGTAACTCTTATAACTCAAACCTTCTCAAGGGCTTCATAGACCAAGTCAGGACCAAGTAGAGCAAACTCCCCTACCTCATACCACCCAACCGGAGACATACACCTTCTCCCATAAAGTGCCTCAAAGGGTTCCATAGAGGTAGTTGTGTCATAGCTATTGTTGTAGTACGAATCTATTAAGGGACCAATTACCCTTGAAGTAGATGATATATGCCCTCAACATATCATCAAGAGTTTGAATAGTGATTTGTGCTTGACCATCCATTTTGGGATGAAAAGAGGTACTAAGCTTCACATTAATAAAAATCCTACTTTGGAAAGCTTTCCAAAAATGGGAGGTAAATAGAGTACCTCTATCCAAAATAATAGACAAAGGAGCTCCATGCAACTTCACTATCTCTTTAATATATAATTGGTCATAATCTTCCGCTAAATATGTGACTTTGAGGGGATGGAAATTTGCATACTTGGTTAGCCTATCCACAATGAACCATATTGAGTCATGTTGTCGTATAGTACGAGGAAACCCCACTACAATGTCCATGTTAAAATCCTCCCATTTCAATGTAGGAATATCTATATTTTGAGTCAAACCACCCGACCTTTGATGCTCCGCTTTTACTTGTCGGCAATTTGAACACAAAGCAACAAAGTCTGCTACGCCCCTTTTCATACCATTCCACCTATATGTTTCTCGTATGTCGCGGTACATCTTAGTAGCACCCAGGGTCAATGGAATATCGGGAGCCATGAGCCTCTTCCATGATCTATAAATCCGTTATACCATTCACATCCGGTACACACAACCTTCCTTGGTGCTAAGCACCCTCTCTTATCCTAGAGAGGAAGAATGATTAAACCTACTAAAAGTTGTTTCCTTCAACTCCATCAATAGAGGAACAAGTTGTTGCTTGGGTTTCGTCCTAAAAACTAAAGATGACTTGAAGTTGTGAAAAACCACGAAACCACCCTTTGGAGAGTCTTCTAATTGGATGCCCAAACAAGCCTACTTATAAACCTTTTTTAGTAACTCTTTCTTATCATCAACTACATGAGTCACACTACCAATGGATACTCTACTCAGGGCATCCGCTACCACATTAGCTTTTTTGGAATTTTAAAGGACACTCATGTCATATTCATTTAAAGTCTAACCATCTTCTTTGACGTAGGTTCAAATCTTTTTGGGTAAACACATATTGTAAACTCCAGTGATCGGCGAATACATCAACATGTACCCCATAGAGATAATGTCTCCAAATTTTCAATGCACATACCATGGAAGCAAGCTCAGCGTCATGATTTGGGTAATTCCGCTCATGCAGTTTGAGTTGTCTAGAGGCATACGCTATGTCTTTCCCGTGTTGCATGATCACACATCCTAGATCCACTAGGGAGGCATCACGATAAACCACAAACCCTTTGGTAACCTCTAATAAGGTCAATACTAGAATAGAGGTCAGTCTATCTTTCAATAATTGGAATCTCTTTTCACATGATTGCGACCATTCAAATTTGTGAGTCTTTAGGGTTAAGGTCGTTAATGGAGATGCGATGGACGTGAATCCCTTAAAAACCTCCTACAGTAACAAACCATCCCTATAAAACTTTGGATGGCGGTATGACTCAACGGTCTAGGACAACTTTTGGCCACTTTCGTCTTCCTTGGGGTAACATATACCACTTAACTAGAGACAATGTGACCGAGAAACATAACCAATTTGAACAAAAACTCACACTTGTTAAACATAACAAAAAGTTTGTTATCCTTGAGAACTCGCAAAACTATCGTCAAGTGTCTCATATGATCATTTCAACTTGTATAGTATATAAAAATGTAATCAATAAAGATAATTACAAAAAAGTCAAGATATGTTCTAAAAACTCGATTCATGAGGTCAATGAATATCATCAAGGCATTTGTTTGAACAAACGATATCAGTATGAATTCAAAGTGACCATATCTTGTTCTGAATGTTGTTTTCGGAATATCAACCTTCGTCATTCTAAGTTGATGATATCCTGACCTCAAGTCAATCTTTGAAAAATAGTTCGCTCCTTTGAGTTGATAAAACAACTCATCAATCCTTGGGAGCGGGTACTTATTATTTACATTGACTTTGTTTAATCGTTGATAGTCCATGCACATTCTCAAAGACCCATCCTACTTTACAAACAATAGTGGAGCACCCTATAGAGATATAGTCGATTGAATAAAGCCCTTATCTAACAAATCTTTTGTTGAGACTTTAGTTCCTTCAACTCTGATAGGCCAATCCGATAATGAGGGATTGAAATAGGTGGTATATCTCGATACAAGTCTAAGCCGAAGTCAATCTCCTGTCCGGGAGGAATTCCGGGAAGATCATTAGGAAAGACCTCCGAAAATTCCTTTTTTATGGGCACCGACTCAATTGTGGGGGGGGGGGGGACCTCGGATTCAAGATCCCTAGCTCTTACTATGTTGTAGAGACAACCCTTTGCAATTAATTTGCATGATTATAGACATGAGATGATCTTACCCCTAGGATTTCAGTTTCCTCCCTTCCACTCAAAAATGGGTTAATTTGGGAATTGAATTTCAATATCCTTGTCCTACAATCAATTGAGGCAAAGCAAGGATTCAACCAATACATACCAAAAAGAAAAACAAAATCAAGCATATCAAATTCTATCAAGTCAACTAATGTAACTCTATTGGGTAAGGAAATAGGACAATCTTTTAGACTCTATTAAAACCACGGAATTACCCACAGGGTTAGAAACCAAAATTTTTTTTATCTAATATGTCGGAGAGTATTTCACATTTGATGGCTACAAGAGGGGTCACAAAGTTTGTCTAATATCTCGGATAGTATTTCACATTTAATGGCTACAAGAAAGGTCACAAATGACAATGTATCTCCTGGATAAAGCAAAGAATATACATCAAAGGAAAATAATTTTAACATACCGATGACTTGGAGGGGCATAAAAGCGATTCTTCTTAAGAGTACCTGGATTTGGGGCACTTGCTTGAGCTTCAACATTTTCCCTTCCTTGAGATCTCATCATAGGGCAATCTATATTCATGTGACCACTCTTGCCACAACCATAGCAATTACCCGTGGCAGAAAGGAACTTACAATCATGTCTCTTATTACATTTTATACAAAAAGGCTTTCCAACATAAGATCTTCAACCTTTCCCCTCTTGGGGCTTTCTAGTAGGAACTTACAATCATGTCTCTTATTACATTGAATTCTTGCATTTTATTCTCCCTTAGATCCAAGGGAAATAACCTACCAAGGAAAGCCATTTTGAAAGATTACCAAGTAATCCGACCTTCAATATTCGTACCATACTTGAGCTACATCTTCGAGTTGGAAGGCGGCAAAAAGAAACACCCATAACATCAAGAACCTTGAACCTTTAATCAATGAATCCTTGTGGGTCCTCCTCCACCTTAGAACCATAAAAAGTAGGGGAATTATTCTTTGTGAAATCCCTAATCCTTGAAGCGGTAGTATGAGCATGGTGTTAACTTGCACACTTGCATCTCCAACATCTTAGGTAGGAAACACTTTGATTCAAGCTATTAATGTCGGACCTTATCTTCAAATTAGACATATCCCCTTCTTCAATAGGAACTTGAGGCTTTTGAGATGCTTGAGGGGGAACCACCTCAGTGGAATTCTCCTCTCCGACCCTTTGAGCATTATTCCTCCATGTATTTATTGTCTATAAGCACAATAGAAGGATTAGAAAGAAATGACTAGACAAAGTTAATAATAAGGAATAACAAGAGAGTTAGAATTCCTAAGAATCACATAGTATCTCATTTATAAGTGTGGCACGCTTCACAATTATGAATAAGACTCTACATAAACGTTGCTTATTACTCAACATCATGCTCTGACACAAAGTTTATTACGACACAAAGTACCCCTTAGGCGTAACCAACTTCGTCGTGCTTGAAGAGGACTATGACAAGCCTCTTCATCTATATAGGATTTTAGTCAAATACTTCGTCTCACATTAAACAATCTATAAAGTGAATCAAAATAGTTTGGGCATAGCCCTTAGTATATTACAATATACCATATAGGCTACAATGAAGTCTCAACATGAGAATGGAATACTTGTATCAAACATAGACAAAACTAATAAGGCTTAATGAGTAGCTCTATCCTCAGAACTCATGAGAACTCACCAATTTACTTAGGAAAGAGAATATTTTTGTTCTTCAATGACCACGAATCTCTTCAATGGCCCGAACCTAAAATGTTTGGGAAAAAGGGAGAAACTATGGGTTAGGACAAACCACATGTACTAAGTATGGCTCCTATGCACAAAATCATCAATGCATGAGAAAATGATAAATTAGTCAAAATCATCCTTTCTATCAATTGAAAACCGGATGAATCATGGCCAACTCATTTTGAAACTTCAATTCATAGGAGAGACTACCGAGTATTTTCAAAGTTTCATATGGGCCCACATAATATGCAGTAAGTTTCCCTTTCTTCCCAAACCGCATCGCTTTTGTCATGGGGGAAATTTTCATATAGACCCAACATCCTACTTCGAATTCATGGTCCCTCTTTCTATTGTCGGCATAAGACTTCTGCCGACTTTGAGCCCTTTTAGTCTATCTCTTATAACCCGAACCTTCTCAAGAGCTTCATAGAACGAAACAAGAACACTCACCTACCTCATACCACCCAACCAAGGATCTACACGTCCCATAAAGTGCCTCAAACGGTGCCATGGAGATAGTAGAGTTATAGCTATTGTTGTAGGAGAATTCTATCAAAGGTAGGTTCGTCATCCTAATTACCTTTGAAGTCAATGACACAAGCCCTCAACATATCTTCAAGGGTTTGAATAGTGCATTACGCTTGACCATCCGTCTTGGGATGAAAAATGGTACAAAGATTCACCTTCATACCAATCCCACTTTGGAAAGCTTTTAAAAAAATGGGAGGTAAATTAAGTACCTCTATCAGAAATATTGGATAAAATGGCTCCATGTAACTTCACTATCTGGTTAATGAACAATTTGGCATAATGTTCTGCCAAACATGTGACTTTGACAGGAAGAAAATGTGTTGACTTGGTTAGCCTATACAATGACCTATAAAGACTCATGTCTTCTTCTACTAAGAGGCAACCCCAATACAAAGTCCATATTAATATCCTCCCATTTCAATGTAGGAATATCTATATTTTAAGTCAAGCCACCAAACCTTTGATGCTATGATTTTACTTAGTGGCAATTCGGACACTTAGAATCAAAGTTCCTATGTCCCTTTTGATACCATTCCACCAATTTGTTTCTCGTAAGTCGTGGTGCAACTTTGTAGCACCCGGGAGCCATGAGCCTCTTCCATGATCAATTCCCTTAAACTATCGACATTCGGTACACACAACCTTTATTGGTGCCTATGCACCCCATCTTCTCCTTGAGAGACTCATTAAACTTACTAAGGATCGTTTCCTTCAACTCAATCAATAGACGATCAAGGTGTTTCTTGGATTTTACCCCAATCACTTAAGATGACTAGGAGTTGTGGTGAACCACGAAACACCCCCCTTTGGATAGTCTTCTAATCGGATGCCCAACTGGTCCAACCTATGAACCTATTTTACTAACTCTTTCTGATCATCAAACAACATTAGCCACAAAACCCATGGACACTCTACTCAAGACATCCACTACCACATTAGCTTTTTCGGGTTGGTAAATGACACTCATGTCATAGTCCTTAAAATTTCTAACCATATTCTTTCACATAGGTTCAAATCCCATTGGTAAACACATATTGTAAACTCTTGTGATCGTTGAATACATCAACATGCACCCCATAGAGATAATATCTCCAAATTTTAAATGTGAATACCACAGACGAATGCTCAAGGTCATGAGTTGGGTAATTCTTCTCTTGTGGCTTGAGGTTTCTGGAGGCATACACTATGACTTTCCCATGTTGTAGGAGTACACATCCTAGACCCACTCGGGAGGCATTACAATAAATGAAAAACCCTTTGGTACCCTCCAATATAGTCAATACCAGATCTGAGGTGAGTCTCTCTTTAAATAATTGGAAACTCTTTTCACACTATTCCAACCATTTGAATTTGGACTTCTTTTGGGTTAAGGTCGTTAATATAGATGTGATGGACGAGAATCCTCAACAAACCTCCTTTAGTAACCATCCAACCCTACAAAACTTCAAATGTCGGTGGGACTCAACAACCTAGGCCAACTTTTGATCACTTCCGTCTTTCTTGGGTCAACCTCTACCCCTTTACTGAAGATAATGTGACCAAGAAAGGCATTCCATCTCAACCAAAACTCGCATTTGTTAAACTTAGAAAATTATTTGTTATCCTTGAGAACTTGCAAAACTATTCTCAAGTGTCTCATATAATCATTTTCACTCCTAGAGTATATCAAAATTTCATCGTAAAAGACAATAACAAATAAGTCAAGATTGTCAAGACCCAAACAAACCCCCTAGAAGTTCGGGAGAACCCTTAGATTGGGTCAAGGCGTACTTAGCCCTTTGGGGTCTTGTACAAGTATTTTAACTATCATTCATTGCATAAGACATGAAAAATAGTGCAAAATTTAAAACAATTTACGACATTTAATATAAAAAGGATGTCTTTAATAAATACTAAGAAAATCTCATTGTAACAAGCATAAACTTATCGATAAGACATAATATCTTAGGGACACAACCCTTTACATTTTAAATAAATACATAATAAGTCATTAAATAAATAAAACTAAGAAAATAGAACTATTCCCTCAAATATATGAGGACATACATAGTGTTGAGAGAATCTTTCCCATGATATGCTTTCTAGCCTTTAACCTTGTTTCCAAGCCAATACTTATTAAGTATAGAAAACTATGGGCTTCGTACAAAACAATGTACTAAGTATGACATATGCAAAAACATAAAAAGGGATATTTTAGTAAAATAAGCTTTCATTCTAAATAAATAAAACATTCATGAATTTAGAAGCAAAACAACATATGAAACATCATTTTACACTAAGAGGAAATTTCCATAATTTTAACGAAAAGAGACACTTGACAGTAAGCCTTCCAATTTTATACTGAATTATTGTGACATTATTGTAAACCAAGTAAACTCCAAAACAGTGAACCCCCAGTGTATTGCCAAGAGGAAGTGAACTTATTTCCATAGGAGTTTCCCTAACCAAGGTTACCCTAAGCTCTCCAATGTAAGACATGAAATAAGCGCCAATACACCTTTTTTAATACACACCAATGAGATCTATAAGACTCCCTATTATAGGCTTACTCCACTCGGGAACATTAGAGGAACACTCAAATAAGACATACCAATACGTCCCTTTCAGAATGCCTACTTCGTGCAATGAGTAGATGGTGTCCCATTCCACCTTCTACCCTAAGTAGTACACTCTTTCAGAAGACTTAGCTCAATAAATTCATACTAGACTCACAAAGACTCCTCTGTCGGAATGCCTACTACGTGCAATGGATGGATAGCATCCCATTCCACTACCTACCCTAAGTAGTAAAATCTTTTAGAAGACTTAGTACTTTGCTTACTTTTGTGGGAGTTAGCTTAACCTAAATAGACCAGGAGAGCTAGACATGGAATCCTGATTTTAACCCTTACCGCATGAGGGATTCTCACTTGCCTAGAATAAGGTCATTCTCTTATATTTTATATGGCTTTTCCAATAGATACACCTATGTGGCCGCATAGTTATGGAATAAGGAGATTGCTAACAAGTAACTCATTCTCTACTAATGAGTAGTACTAATCTCAAGAGGTACATTGGAATACAATATCTCTACTCACGAAGTGTAACCACCCCTTCTTCATATCCTCGCTCTGCTAAGCATAATTCCCCATAGATTATCAAAATTTTATAATATATGTTAACGATAACTATTAAACACCACAACTCAACACACAAAGGGTTTTAATCCTCCGACCTATCTTAGAAATCTCTTAGGTTGTAGTGAGGTTGCTTCTAAACACTTCATCCTAACTCATGAAGAGTGTTCATCCCACAACTCCCCTTTTTGACTTAACTTCGCTTCATTCATTAATTTAAGTGTATGTGTGCGCACATGTGAACATACTTTGCATATAAGTATAATTTCATATACTTTAACTTCTATACATGCTTAGAACTTCATTCACAAGATTACACACTTTAACATGCTAACCATATACATTACTTCATTTAGGCATAATCTAAGTAAAACATGCAATTGAAGATTCATTTAACAATAAAAGAAACATCTTCATTATCACTTCATTTCACTTATTAGGTCACACATACAATACATCTTAAGTATAACCAAATTCTTCAAGTAAATACCTCCACCCAAAAGGTGGACATACCACTGAAGAGAAATTCAAGAAGAGAGTTAACAATGAGACCAACTTACCATTCTTCCAAAGACATCACACCTATTTAAAAATTTACTCTACAATTCATCATAAAATAATTATCTAATAACCAATATCAACACACGGAAACCAAAGTATAAACACTACAAAGTCATGGTTATTTAACACATTCCTTAAGCCAAAATTTAATTAAAATGTTTAACATGTTTTCGTTGAGTTTTAGCATTTAAATCACTATCTAACATTAGAAACATAATATTTGAATCATTTAAAATGTTTTTGAAAATGCATTAGAAGTGACTCCTTTAACAGAAGGGGGTTCAAGAATGTATCCCATCCCTTATGTATTAGAAAACCCAATGATTTTTCTGAAGAACTCGACCATCAACAGCCCTCTCAGCTCCTTCTTGACTTCTAGCTTATATGAAATTTGAGAGAGAGTTCTAAGAGGGATGGTTTTTGGGTTTTAGGAAATGAGGTCTAAAATTAGGTCTTAGGGTTTGTAACTTCTTAATATACCTAAATAACCCTTAAATAAACATCAAAGGTTATCAAAAGACTTGGGGTGAATTTACCAAATACCCCAAGCCAAGGCACCCTTCCAAAAGCTTTTTGTTAGTCTCATGACGGGACGAATCAACAGACTGTTTGTCCATCGCCGGTCTGTTGGTGGTGGTTCGTTTGTTGAGCCTCTAACTTCCAAACATTTAGGCTCGCATGTTCAGTGGACGGGCCGTTGGTTGGACCACTGGCCGTGTTTGGTCTCGTGGTTGACACTTCCTAGGAAGTTTTGGGTCCAAGCCTAGGGTCCTTCTCTAGGGCCGCTCGTGGGTCGTAGTTGGGGCCGTACCCGGATGTTAAATTCCTAAAACTCTAGGTCTTAGAAACATCACACATAAATTTCAAACAAAATGAACACGTAAAATTTTGTCAAACATATGAGAAAATACAAGCACTATCTAAGGCATATCTTCCGAACGTAATGGACGTTCTTGTACGTTTGACCTCCAAACTCAACCAAACATCACACACTGTCTAAGGAAATAAATGTAACTAATTTGAACTAAATCAAGAAACAATCACAAAGTTGTAGTTAACCTGAGTTCATTTAGGGTGTTACAAAGATACTTTCTAAAAATTGATTCATAAGGTCCATGAATACCGCCGGGGCATTTGATAGACCAAACGACATCCCTAGGAATTCAAAGTGACCATACCTTGTTCGGAATGCCGTTCTATGTTGATGATACTATGACTTCAAGTCAATCTTTGAAAAATATCTCATTTCATGGAGTTGATCAAACATGTCATCAATCCCAGGGAACGGGTACTTATTATTCATAGTGACTTTATTGAATTAATGATAGTCTATGCACATTTTCAACGACCCATCTTTTTTTTACAAACAATATCGGAGCACCCCATGGAGATATGATTGGTTGAACAAAACCCTTATCTAGCAAATCATGAGTTAAGACTTTAGATCCTTCAACTCTGTCGGGGCCATCCAGTAAAGAGAGATTGAAATAGGTTGTGTATCCGGCATCAAGTCTATGCCAATGTGAATCTCCCATTTTGAAGGAACTCTAGAAAGGTCATCGGGGAAGACCACAAGAAATTCCATCACTACAAGTACCGACTCTCTTGGGGGGACTTAAGGTTCAATATCCCTAACTCTTACTATGTGGTAGAGAAAACCCTTTGCAATTAATTTGAAAGATTTAACAAATGAGATTATCTTACCCCTAAGATTAGAGTTTCCACCCTTTCATTCAAAAATGGGTTCATTTGGAAATTGAAATTCCACTATCCTTGTCCTAAACTCAATTGAGGCATCCATACCCAATATAACATCAAAATCTAGAATATCATGTTCTATCAAATCAATTAATATAACTCTATTGGGCAAGAAAATAGGACATCCTTCATAGACTCTATGAACAGCCACGGGATCACCCACCGATGTATAAACAAAAAAAGGTTCATCTAATATGTAGGGTGTTATTTAAAATTTCATGGCTACATGAGGGGTCACAAATGACAATGTTGCAACCGGATCCAACAAATCATTCACATTTAAGGAAGATACGTTTAACGCACTGGTGACCACGTCCAGTAATCTCTCTTGTTCACTTTGGTATTTACGAGCATAAATTTGGTTCTTCTTAGAAGTATACGGATTTGGGGAACTTTCTGGAGCTTGAGCATTTTCCCTTCCTTTAGACCTCATCATATGGCCATCTCTCTTTATGTGACAGCTCTTGCCACAGCCATAGAAATTTCCCGTGCCAACTCGGCACTTACCATCATGTCTCTTATCACATTTTGCACAAAAAGGCTTCTCAAGATAAGATATTCCCCCTTCCCCGCTTGGGGCTTGGGAGTAGGCACCTTACACTTGTTTACCCTTGGAGCATTAGAAGAGCCCTGATTGGAAAACCTCTGCTTGAACCTTGTTGTCTGGAACCTCCAATCTTGTCTTAGAAGAATTCCCATCTTCGATTCTTACCTTCTTCAACTCCCTATCAACTTGCTTAAGCTTTTTCTCCTCAAATTGTTCAGCATGAACCATATGACAACATATGTCTATACTACAAATCAACATAGATGACCTAGATTCACTAACCACAAGATCGGATATCCCCATGAAATTTTTTTTCATCTTGGCCCTAGAATCCGCAACCATAGTAGGAGCATGCTATGATAGTTGAGTGAACCTGAGACTATACTCCTTCAAGCTCATAACCCCATGACTAAGGTTTATAATTTTTTGCATTTTCATTTTTCTTAGTTCCAAGGTAAAGAACCTATCAAGGAAAGCCATTTTGAAAGATACCTAAATAATCCGGCCTTCTATAACCGGCCTCTTATTCATATTGTAAATCTCTAGTCTAGGTCATAGAAGGTCATAAAAGCGATTCTTTCTTGGAGCATCAACATTAGAACCACTTGCATTTCAGAGCCGACGCCTCCTTTTCTGCCTTTCTATCTATACTTCCCATCCGGAGGAGCAAGTTATGGAACAATTGAGCTTATTGCTGGGCTGGTTATTCAGAGCCAGCAATTGGCTGTCGGATTTCGTAGCTTGCCCTCTCCCCTTATATTTCCCTTTCAAAGTAGGGCAATCCCTAACCGTATGGAAAATTTTTCCACACCCAAAGAAATTATCCGTCCCAACAAGTCACACACCTAAATTATTCTTACCGCACTTTCCACTATTTGGCTTCTTACATTTTTAACTAGTACCTCTTCCCTTTTGAGACATAGATTTACACGCCCTATTATCATGATCCTTGAGAAAATTGGACTGAACTTTAATGGAGAACCTTTTCTTGAATCTAGTCTTGTCTAAAATTTCCAACCTTTCGTTCGAAGAATGACCTTCATAAGACTTGACCATCTTGGCCTCTCTATTCATCCTTCTTGGTCTACTTTCTCCTCTTGTTAAGAATGTACCATTAGACGACAGATATTCATATTATCATGAAGCATAGGCGAACGACATTCTTCAACCAAATCATCGAACGCTCCCGTAAGAAAATGACTTATCTCATCCCTTGGGTTAGACATCAAGGATGGAGCATACTTTGAAAATTTTGTAAACTTCAAGGAATAGTCAATTACACTCATACCTCCTTAAATAAGATTGTGAATTCTTCCACCTTAGCTCTTGTCTATTCTCTATGAAAGAACCTATCAAGGAAGGTCCTTTTTAAAGATATCCCAAGTCCTCGAACTCGGCCTTCTCATTCGGAGTCATACCCATAGCAAATAAGATCTAATAGACCTCATCAAAGAATTCTTGAGGGTATTAATCCTCTTTTGACCTGAAGATCATAAATGGATTTGTCCGAGTAAAGTCTCTCAAATGAGAAGCCATAGTGCTTGCATGTGGAGGCATATGGGGTCCAACCTTTTTATTCACTTGTGTCGTCATAGCTTGGACATGAGAAGTGATGTAATTAGCTTGAGAGGTCATGGATCGGGATGAATTTAGAAAATCCAACCTTATTTCCCCATCCATCATAGGTGGAGGAAAACCTAAAACTTGACCTCCCATAGGAACTTGTTAAAATGGAGGAACTTGGTTGTCTTGTGGAGAAGCTTGGTCTTCATGATCTCCAACATTAGAAATCCCTTCTTAGGCCCTTCTAGCAGCAACTCTTCTTGTAGTCATACCTATAACCACGACAAAATGTTTAGGTTAAAGCACATAGAGTAAGACTCTATAGGCACGACATAGAAATACAAGAAGATGAGAATTTCCTAAGCAACAAATAGTCTCTCATTCATAAGTGTGGCACGCTTCACAAATTATGAATAAGAATCTACATAGACGTTTTTTAATGAGTCATCGATCCTAAATATATTCAACCTAATGCCCTCATACTCTGATACAAACTTTTTTCACATCCGTGGAGCATCCCCTAGACATAACCGGCGGCGGCGTCCTCGGAGAGGACAAAGACTAGACTCTTAGTATTTGTCAATACAAATCATAGGTTAAAAAAGTGCAGAAAATTAAAAATTTCATCTACATCTAATTCATGAGGTTTACATAGGCCTCTCACTTACTTATAAAATATATATAATGAGTTTACTTAGACTCCTCGCATAGGAAGCCTACAGAGATTTCTACTTTTATTTCACATATACAATATACACAATATAGAATCTAATAGAGATGTCACATATAAAACCATCTAAGTCAGAATAGAAAATTTCGGGCATATCCCTTGCAAAAATGTATAATTGCATATTAGTGCTTACAACAATGTCTTGAATAATAAGAGTAAGACGAATGTTATTAGACTATGGAAAATCACATCGGTACGATGAGAAAATGCATCATCCTCGGATCTTGAGGACATACCCAAACTTGGAGAAATCATAAAAGCCATCCTTGCAAATTTTTCATGAACCCTTCAACGACCAGAACCTAAAATGCTTGGAAAAAAGGAGAAATAGGGGTTGGTACATCGCTTGTACTAAGTATGGAAGCATTTGCATACACAATATAGAAATCATGCTAAAGGGGACATTTGTTCAAAACCATGTTAAGTTACTTGAAGCCTTATGCACAGCTAAGAACATATATAAGACAATAAACATATATTCCTTAAGATAATAGCATATTCAATATAAGACCAACATCATCAAGTATAATCAAGTAAACATGTGTATAGCATATTACAACAATATCCAAAGCAACTCTAATATCATATTATAAAAACAAAGCATGTATAAGAGTTCACAACATTGGAACACAAACAAAACCCTTACTCATAACCCCTTACGAAGCTCACTATTTCAATGCCCAAGTGAAGCCTCATAACCCCACTCAACAAAGAAAACCAACCAAAGGATCATATATAATGTGTAACTTCACATAAGATAACATCATGAGTATTCATCATTTTAGCAATATAGATCAATAACATGTTCATAAGTGAAACAAACAGCATATCGTATCATTAACATGTAAAGTCAACATATGTATATCATTCACTTTATATGAGCAAAGGAACATAAGAACATCCTTGTAGTACTTCTCTCAAGGACAACTGGTGCAATGTATAGGTAACGTCTCATACCCCTACCTAGACTAAGTCAAACCCCTTAAGTCATATTAGTTATAGTTTGTTTTATTATTTATTTTTACTTTCGGAAACACTTGCTTTGACCAACATAGACCACATGAGCTAATGTGGTATCCGATGTCATGAAACCCTACACAAAAGAAGGTGGACTACTTGCCAAGGTAGTACCAAAACATGAACATAGAAACTAGGTGTATTCACTAGCTGTGTAATAAACCAAAAGTACACCCTAGAAGTTAGAGCATCCTTGAGTTGCCACACAACATATTATACTCAGAAATGTTTCACTTAAGCCACTCGTATCAATCATCGGCAAAAACACACTCTAAGATGAGTTATGAATTTAAAACTTTCTTCACACTCGAAGAACTCTTTCAATAATATACACAAGACGAAGACTTTCTTTAAAACATTAAACCTTTACAATGTCTCACTAAACCATCTATACTTTGGAATATACAACATTTGTGACTAGTCCCATACAAGACATAAAAACAAAGACTAATACATATAAAGGAACATCTTGTTATTGTCCTCGAATCGATGAGGAATCCTCTATACTTCATCTTCAACCCTTAGAAATCTTTCCATCTTCCATGGCATATTTAGACTTCCAATGCCCCACACTTTAGTCAACAAGGGAAAAGAAGGGGTTAGCACATTGAATGCATTAATTATGAAAGACATTCAAAACCATAAAAAGGATATTTAGTATAGAAACATGCTTTAATGATATTTTTATATAGAACCTTCATACAATAGTTTAAGAGAAATCAAACAAATCAATAATATTATAAAAGACATATTCAAGTAACATCCAACACATAAGCATATTCACATGGACCACCTACTAAAGGTTATCCTAAAACTCACCTAAGTAAGTTATGAAGAAGCAGCCCATATAACCCCTTCACACATACCTAGATGATCACTAAAACTACCTAAAGTAAGTTATTCAAATACATCACATATCACATTAATTCACATAAACATGAGACCCTCCAACCAAAGGTGATTCTATGTTTTACTTGAGTATGTTACGAAGCGACCGCCCATAAAATACCTTTAAACCCACCGTAGAGATCCTAAAGATTACCTAAGATAAGATTATTCCCATTTCCTACATCCAACTCCGTACATAGAATTTCTCTAAGATTCACCTTAGTAAAACATGAAGAGAACACCCATAAAACCTCTTCAAGCCTACCTAAACAATCCTTAAAGATACTCTAGATAAGTATCGTTTCATTAACATGCATTTAACATAATTCATTAGGTTCATTTAACCATTAAAGAGACATTCAATACTTAAGGTCATTCACATATTGTCTTTGAGAAGACCTAGGGACTCACACATTAACATCTTCAAAGCCTAATTTTGCAATGTCTAGATAGCGTCGCATTCCACTACCTAAACTTCAATCTAATCATCCAACACTAGTACGTATCCCATATGATGAGAAAAAACAATAACCGACATAGACCATCATATCTATGAATGGAATCGGGAGTTATAACCTACTTTGATGGAGGGTGTTTAACTTGACTATGGTAGAACGAGGACACATTCCATATAGGCAAATGGTTATGGAATCGAGGATTTCATTGTTCTCTTAAGTTATCTTAGTTAGAGAAACTCCCCAATCATACTCACTAGGTGCTAGCCTTTGTTCTCATAGAGAAATTCAATAAAGGAGCATATTAAGAGGTACCATAACTTGTTCACAACAAAATTGTAATACACCTTACCATAGAGGATTCATTAGGACTTCATACAATGGTTTAGAGGATCACTCAATTATTTGCCTAATAATTATTACATGTCGTTACAGCAAATCAACCCTGAGTCCACCGTTCACACAAAAAGGATACCATTACGGCTTTGAACTTCAGGAATATCATAACATTTAATCTAAAAGATTCAAAGTTAATGACCTTATTTAATTAATTCAAGGTCATTTAACAATCACAAATACACATACAAGACAAGGGTGCTCTAGCTTACAAATTCAAGGAATGACATATTCAAATTTTACATGTATCAGGTAAGAGACACAAGTCTACAAAAAGAAGACATATACATACTTTAGCATGTCACGTATCATATATCATTGAAGAAACACATATGGTCAACTAAGCATTCTAACAAATCATCCTAGACACTTCCATAAAATCATCAACATATGACATCATAAGTCTCATATGGTAAACAAGGAAGATTCACACTTCAACTTCAAGTATACGCACCTAAGACATCACTATAGCCTATCATGATCACATGTAATTAATTAGAAGAACACATGCTTTAAATTCACATATATACCTAATACATCAAGACATTTACAATGATCACCTAGCCAAGTTATACATGATAATAACCTAGTTCATAAAGTAATGCCGACGAGGCCACATTGTTTCATAATTCAAAAAGTAATGCCGACAAGGCCACATTATCCACAATTGTATCACAAAAGCATCGCAATAATAAGTGGATCATAACAATCATAATTATAATACAAGAGATATTCTACGTAATATCAAGGTAGTTAGGGAATCATACCACCAATCCAATCTCACAGATTCAATCCATAGCCAAATCAACTAACCAAATACTCAAAGGCTCTTACCAATAGCCATGATCAACAATTAAATCCAATAAGCTAAATATACAACGAATCTAAGAATATACAATACTCATATAATAAATTGAGACAGACTATAAACCATACAATCATGATCTATACATAAATCAATAGCCCTAAGCTATATACACATGAATTATTTACTATTTAGCCTTAACCAATTCACCAATGCTTATGACAAATTATAGAGATTTGAGTAGGTCAAGGGTTCATGGAGATTTTAATTGGTGAACATCAATTATAAATCAGTAATATCATATCTTAATTTTTTAAAATTTTTTATGCAGGAACCCATGACTTAGAGTAGAAATGGGACTTCTCATCTTTTTGAAATAGTTAACTATTATCTTTGAAATTGACTCTAAAGTGATAGCAATACTTAGATGAAAAACTCCCACACCTTATTAGAAGAATCCTAAGAGAATTCAATAAGAAACTCCATTGAAGATCAATCATCTGTCACATCAGGGAAGTACCCCTAGACGTAACTAGCATCGTCATCCTTGGAGAGGACTAGGACTAGCCTCTTAGAATTCATCATTACATTCATAGGATAAAATGCGTAAATTTTAAAAAATTTCGTCTATATCTATAATGAGGTCTACATAGACCTCTCACATACACACAATATATTCATGTCGAGTATACATAGATCTTTCGTATAAGAAGATTACATAGTCTTGTACTTTTATGACACACATATATATAAGATACAATTTATTCTTAAAACGAATGTCTAATATCATAACCATATAAACGAGATTATTACAATTCAACATAACTCATACATCAATACAATTAAAGCAACATATAAGCTATACAATGTTAGTACTCAAATAAAAGAGAATGAACAAAGTGACTCTAAGATTTATCAACATACAATGCTAGAAAAGTTGCATTGTCCTCGAAGTGGTGAGGACCGACCCAACTTGGAGAATGAGAATTCAAGTCTTCCTTCAAAAGTCGTCACCAACCCTTCAACGGCCGAAATGTATAATGTTGGGGAAAAAGAGATAAATGGGGTTAGCACATCACTTGTACTAAGTATAGGACCATATTCACACACAACATAGAAATCATGCTAAAAAGGGACATTTCATTAAACTATGCAAATTTACTTTGATAGTCTTATACACATCCAATAATTAATATATGTCAATATTACACGTTCGTTAAGTAAAGACCATGTACATCACAAGACCAAAAATACTTACTGTAGTAAAGTTAATCAACATAATTGAGCATATAATCAAGACAACTATATCATCAAGTTATAAAATAAACAAGATGTATAAGAGTTTACAACATCATAACCAAAGAAAGACCATTACTCATGAACTCTCATTAAGTCCACTATTGAAATTTTTAAGTAAGGCCCCATAACCTCACTCCACCAAGTAAACCCAAAAACAACCATAAACAATGCCAAACTTCATATACCATATCATTGAGAGTAAACATCATCATATTGTAGCCATAGAGACCAAAAACATATTCATAAGTGGAACAAACATCTCATAGTGTCATTAACATGTAAGACCATCACATATATATTATTTAAATTTTAAGCATATAAATACATAAGAACATCCTTCTAAGACATATCTCAAGGGCCACTACTGCAATGTATAGTTAGAGTATCACACCCCTACCTACACTTGGCTAAACCCCTTAGGTCATCGTAATTACAGTTCTCTTCATTACATCATATTACCTTTTCGGAATATCTTCCCTTAACCGACATTAACCACATGAGATAATGTGGAATCCAGTGTCATGGAACCCTACACTGAAATAAGGCAGACTACTTGCAAGGGTAGTACAAATGCACGAATGTAGCATTTATGTGGATCCACTAGCTAGTATTACGATGGGCGTAACATAGTTCAAGAACTAGGAGATGTAGTTGGGACCCTCTTTATGCTAAATCCATTATAGTATCCAATTTCATGAATACATTAATGATCTTACCTTCCCTATGTGGAAAAGGACAATCCTCCCTCTTGTTCACTTATAGTCCATTTTGAAATGTATTTAAACCGCTATTAATCATCATACCTTAGTTTAGGTCACATACTCTGCTCCTTATATAATCATCATCATAGCTCAATACGAATTCCATGAATATTTTCATTTCATCACAATTCATAAATGTGAGGTTAGCACATTTACATATCCCATTATAATAAGCCGCATTTGTAAGTTATCACCATCCGTATAACATTTAGATCTTAGCCAATAACTCACAAACCATATTTCAAGACATTCCAATTCAGCATAATATGAATAATAATCAATATTATCATAAGGTATACTTCAATATAACTTCATCACTAAATACAAGTAATCATAATTGAAGTAAAGAATTGAGATCACAAGACTTACCCTAATCTCCTTCACAAGCCATCATCAAGGTCTTACAATCAACTATCAAATTCAACAAAAAAATTGGGTTTAATATCATTAAAAATAGTAATCAATACAATAATGAAGTCAATTGAATCACTACACAACAATTCATCACTATTTCTTAGCAAAGGGTTAGGAACTTAGGTCAAATTCATGATCTACTGCACAAACTAGGTTAATTAATGAAGAAATAGCATAATTGGATTACAATACATCATAATATACTCATTAATATCTAAGGAAATCATAACAAAACCAATGTATATTCAAATTCGTAATAGGAGAAAACCTACTTGAAAACTCTTCTTTTTTAAATAAATTTTGAGGACCCTTTGGGGAAAAAGATCCCAAAGGTGAAATGAATCTCATACCTTACTAATTGATGATGTTTAATGGACAAAATCCCCTTATTTGCACACCCAGAACACTCCTTTGATTGGTTTCCTGTGGAGTTTCTTTGGGAGAGTGAAAGAAGAGAGATGGAAGAGCAATTAGGTTTTGGGAATTATTCGAGTTGGTTTAGTCTAATTAGGTTTTGGTTATTTATAACTGTCATTAACTAATGTAATTAGGCCTCCCTTAACCCCTAACTAATTAAATAACCACTTAATTAAATAAATCGTGTCAGCCAACACAGGGACCTGACCTAGAGACACCAACCGACGGGCCGTAGGTTAGTCGATTGTTAGTGTGCCCTGCATGCTGCACATCCCTAGTTTGCAACAGATATTGGACCAAATGAACTGTTCTAAAAAATTTCTAAGATTTGTTTAAAGGAGGAAATGATGCCTCGTCGATTAGCGTACGCTCCGTCGCCTGCAGTCCGTCGATGAACACTATCCATAATGCCTTACTCGGCAGCTTTTTGCCAAATTGCAAGGGTCATCCTTAAGGACCCTTTGGTTGGTCCTTGGGGAGTCATACCCAGACGATTAGTATACACCAACTCTAATACGTGTTAGACACATTATCACCAAATTTCATCATTGTCCGACTCTTAAAACTTAGTCAAATAGGCTATGTCACACTAGCACCTCTTGAACTAGTTTTCGGATGATATCGGCGTTCCTTGACGTTTTGATTCTAAAACTTCCTAAATGACTTTTATACATTAGGATTTAGTCTTTTGGATTATTAAATTATGCCCACCATAGGAACATTTGTCTCTAAATGACAATAAATTCTATAAAGGAAGGAAAACAATCAAGACTAGCTGCCCAACAAACAACAATACATTATAACATGAGTTACAACATCAATCATGGAATTTACCCATACCAATTCAAAACATCATTTTCATCTCATAGGAGTTAAACATTCATTTAATGCTTATTCATTATGCCAAGGCTTGTACCACACATGCCAACATGTTTAATACCATTCATGAAGGAAGAATATACAAATGCATACATAAACTCAAAATAAGTAAAAAACAACATTTTCATTTATTAGTTATAAGTTAACTGTAATATCACTGTAACATGCACCTTATGCATAACTTCACCAAAGATCAAAGAAAATTTCAACTAAATTCATCATTTTCACTACAAATAAAAATAACTAACCTTAGTTATCAAATAGATTAGGGTAACGAGACTTCATGTCGACCTAAGCCTCCCAGTTGCACCCACAACTAGGTGGTTTTTCCATAACAATTTTACGGAAGCCACCTCTTAGTTCCTTAACCGCTTTAATTGTCTATCAAGGATTTCAACTGGAACCTTCTCATAAGAGAGGTTATCTTGAACACCTAGACCTTCAATAGGAAGAATCGACTCGGGATCACTGATACACTTCTTAAGCATGGAAACATGGAAAATCGGATGAACCGAAGTCAATTCACTAGCTAACTTCAACTCATATGCAACCATACACATATTTTGTGAAATTTCATAGGGATCCACATAATGAGGACTGAACTTTCCTTTCTTGTCAAATCTCACCACTCATTTCATAGTCTAAACTTTTAGATAGACTTTATCCCCTTGTTCAAATTCTAACTCTCTTCTCCTATGGTCGGATAAGACTTTTGCCATTTATAGGATTTTTTCAAGTGATTCCTTATAATATGAGCCTTCTCCAAAGTCGTACAAATCAATTAGGGAACCAAAAGTGAAGATTCACCCACTTCAAACACTCCGATTGGAGATCTACATCTCCTACCATACAAGTCTTTATAAGGAGCCATAGATTTAGATGAATGGTAAAAATTATTGTATGAAAACTCAACCAAAGGCAAATACTTATCAAAATTCCCTTGAAAACAATTATACAAGAACTAAGCATATCTTCAAGGAGTTTAATAACACGCTCCGCTTGACCATCCATTTGAGGATGAAAAGTGGTTCTTAACTTCACTTTGTTACCCAACCATTTTTGTAATAACCTACAAAACCTAGATGTGAATTGTAAACACAATCTCATCTATGAAGATCCTTGCATAATCCACCGCGAGTATGTGGACATGACAGGAATAAATAGAGCGGATTTGGTCAGCCCATCCACAACCACCCATATGGAGTCATATTGTTTTAGTGTCCGAGAAAAACCTACCACAAAATCCATATTAATTTCTTCCCACTTCATGTAGGAACTTTGATTTCTTTAAGTAAACCACCCGGCTTTTGGTGTTCAGCTTTCCCTTGTTGAAAAATTGGACACCTTGAAAAAAATTCCGCTATGTCCTTCTTCAAGCTTTCCTACCAAAACACTTCTCTGAGGTCATGATACATCTTTGTAGAACCCTGATGAATGGAGTAACAGGATCGATGAGCTTACTCAAGAATCTGGCTCCTCAAGTTATCTACATTGGGAACACACAACCTTCCTTGATACCTAAAGACGCCATCGTTCCCCTAACAAGAATGACTCATTAAGCTTACCGATAACCGACTCCTTCAATTCCATCAATGGTTGATCAAGGTGTTGTTTGGAATTAACCTCAACCTCCAAAGGCGATTCAGAGTTATGATGGACCATAAAACTACTATTTGAAGAATCTTACTATCTAACACCCAAACCAGACAACCTATCAACATCTTTCACTAGGTCTTTTTTTGCTTCTTCTACATGAGACACACTTCACATGATCATACGACTTAGAGCATCCGCAAAAACATTGGCCTTGCCAGGGTGGTAGAGAACACTCATGTTCTTATTTTGTTCAACAATTCCAACTACTTTCTTTGTCATATATTCAACTCCTTTTGACTAAACACATATTAAAAAATATTGTGGTTAGTAAACACATCAATATGAACACCATCAAAATAATGTCTCCATATTTTAAAGGAAAATACCACGTTCGCTAACTCAAGATCATGAGTTGAATAATTCTTTTCATGCACCTTCAAATCCCTAGAGAAATAGGCTCATGTTTCTTAAGAACACACCTCAAGCCCCCTCAGGATGCATCACAATAGATAATGTAACGTTAGTACCCTCTGGTAAGGTGAATTCTGGAGCAGAAGTAAGCCTATCCTGTAAGAATTGAAAGATTCTTTCAAATGCCTATGACCACTCAAATTTTATACTCTTTAGGGTAAAGGTAGTCAAGGGAGATTCAATGGATGCAAAATCATCCACAAACCTCCTATAATAGCCCGCTAGAACCTAGAAACTCATAATCTCGATTGGAGTCAATGGCCTAGGCCAATTTTTCAACAACTCGGTTTTCTTTGCATCAACCTCAACCCCCTCACTAGAGATAATATGACAAATAAATTCCACAAACCTCAATAAAAACTCACATTTACTATACTTATCAAATAGTTGGTGTTCCTTAAACACTTGTAACGCCACATTCAAATGGTCCATGTGTTAACCCTAATTTTTTGAATATACCAAGATGTTATCAATGATGACAATGAAAAATGAATCAATGTAATTTCAAACACCTTATTCATTAGGTTCATGAACTCCTCCAGAGCATTAGTGAAACCAAAGGACATTACTAAAAACTCATAATGACCATATTTAGTTCTTTTACACCATAAAAATGACCTAGGTGAAAATAGATCCTAACATGAGATTCATGATCTTTTAAGGCCTTCAATGACTAAAATAGTGTTAATTTCAGTTTATAATGTTTTTTTATTGTTTGGAGGTCAAACGCCTAAGGACATTAAAGACATCCAGAAACTAGTCGACGTCAAACTAGTATGTCGTAGTGTTTTGTAGTGGAGGTTTGAAGGATTGTTTGAGAGTGAATTGAGTATAAATGGTTCCTATAGATAGTCTGACATGTAAACGATTGAAAACTACAAGAACGACACCTCGGGGACAAGACTAAGGGTCACTGAGGAGGACCCAAACATACGCCAGTGAAGCTGTCGGGCAGCCGAGATTTGGCAATGGCTGCACGACCCAGAGTTAACACGCAAAGGCAAATTTTTCCCCTGCGACACGGGGACAAGATGAATAATTTAGTCCCACCTGAAACAAGAATCAAAATTCCTCCAGACGTGCAGTAAGTGCCTGGATTCGGTCACGTCATTTTAAAGTCAATTTTCAGTTGGTTAAAATGTCCAACAGTTATAGAGGTCTTTTGAGAAATTTAGATATTATTTATTGGTGCTTATTTTAGGTATTTAAATATTACTTAAGCATCACAATAGGCAATTATATACTAGAATCCAACTTAAAAACGTTTCTCTCCCAAAACTCTCCCAAAAACACCATTGAAGAAAAAGAGAAATTGCCGAAGATATTAGGAAGAATAGATCAAGGGTTCAAGCCAGGTATAAGGCTAAAATCTAAGGTATTTTAACCTTATTCATTCATGTATTATTCCATCGATGAAGCTCCACTAGTTTCCCTTCAATTGTGAATCCAAAGAACCCCATTTAAGAGAGTGTTGTGATTCCATTGTGGGTAAGGCTTGATTGTGATCCCAATCTGGTGGGTAGCATTATATTATGTTTATATTATGAGTGTATATTGTTCTTATGGAGTTTTTATGGTTAATTATAGTAATTGTATTTGAAGGCGATTATGGTTATCATAGTGTATCGGAGGCTAGATGAAGGAATTGTGTTGATTCTTTTTTAACTTGATTGTATTCTATGTTAATTGCTTATGATTGAATGACCTAGGTATGAATTGAAATAGACTTTATTGATTAAGATTCGTCTTGATGTAATTGAACCTTAAAAAATGAATTGTCGTAAAATTGAAAGTGTTAGAATTCACTTGAGATCCTAAAATCTACCTATGAATGTATATAGAGTGAATTGATGAATAATGAACATTAGGATGGTTTTGTTGGATGTAGATTTAGGATGATTGATTGAAAGTGTTAGAATTCACTTGAGCATGGAGAGATTGTCTAGGACATCCCTCCATGAGAGAAAAGGTTGACCAAGGCTTGATAAGTAAATCTTGGAGTATATGTTAGACTCCATGTGGATATGTAAAGTGAGACGGATAGTCTAGCAAGGGCCCGTACTCCAAGTAGAAAGGATAGCCACACCTAGTAGTTCTAATGACTATACATATAGGTATCATGAGGTGGGATTCCTCCACATAGTAGAGTCAAGGTATCCTAGTAGAGATCTTCATATCCTATGAACTTAGACATGCTTGATAAGCATCTCGTAGTGTTCCAAATCAATAGTTGAACTTATACATGCCCAAGGGATATCTCGTAGTCTTCCAAATCAATATATGAACTTAGACATGCCCAAGGGATATCTCGTAGTGTTCATAATGTGTGAATGAACATAGACATGCCCAAGGGGTATCTCGTAGTGTTCATGATTAAGGGATCAAGACATACCTTAAAAAGTATCTCATAGGATCCATTGGACTAAGGAACTTAGAAATACTTCAAAAAGTACCTCGTAGTGTTCAAAAGATAAAGATAAGGACTAGGCTCCAATGTAAGAAGTAATAAAGATAGGATCCAAAAGTAGTACCTTGCATGAACGGTGGTATGTGACATCATTAGTTTTTTGCACAAGGTATAACCTAGGGTCACTAAAGAATAAGAGATTGAACATAGGATTTTATTAGAGTTTCCATTCCTTTTATTGTAGACTAAATATGAGAGAGTCTTTGTAGATGAATTTATGTAACAAAAAAGCTATGGAGGGTGAACATTATAAGAATGGCTTTCAACATTGTCTTAGTATAAAGGGTAATATGGGTTTTCTTTTGTACATTGCACAAGCATGTTTCGAGATGACCAAAACATTATAGTACTCTTTAATATGAAGAACGTAGGTCGTAATTATGATAGTGGATTATTATCAAGAATGACCAAAGATATGTACTTAGCTTTGTAGTAGTAAGGGATACTACCTTAGTCTTGCACAAGTATACTTGGAGGTAGCTTGTGGTGTAGTTCACCTGAGAAAGAAGGACAAGTAAGTAAGTATGAACTTTATATTATTTATGATACTTTATTATGATATTATATATATGCTATGCTTATGACTTTATCTCTTATGATTATGTCTATTACTGACTAACCCTTTGAGATTTCCATATTTAGTACATATTGTACTAACACATATTGCCTACATGTTGTCCATGTATGGTCTTGAGAAGGTTGAGTTGCTTTCATTGGTAAAGTTCCAAGGATTCCAAGAAGATAAGAAGTTGTGAGTCCTCATAGCTTCGATGACAAACTTTTTATGTTCCTTTATGTTTTCATTATGTGTTAGAATTTATAAGGGCTGCATCCCAAGATATTTAATTCATGTATAAGTTAGATGGTTTTTAAGACAATGTTATTATAGATGTTTCTGTTATTATGAAATACCTTTTGGTTTACGTATAAAGATGTTTTAAAAATTCCCTCCATTTATGAATGATATTATGCAATGAAGTCAAGAGTCTTGTACAAGACCTTTGAGAGGTCGAGTACACCATGTTGCGATTCGAGGGTATCCCTAACTTCTAGGGTGTACTTGTGAGTCGTGAAAAGCTTGGTATCAGAGCATAATGTTATGAAAATGATCTTAGGATGTCTCAAGACCACGTCTAGTAAAGTCTTATTGATCGGTGTGAGTCACGATACATCTATGAGTGGGAGTCTATGGGTTTCTTAGGAAAGTTTCACGGCTTCATTCCTCCATTTGTGTAATAGAGTTTGGCTTGAGTATGCCCTTCTTCTATGTTTGCCTATGATTTTGTAGATTATGGTTAACACCAGTGCTAGGAGGGAAGGAGATGGGAGAGTGGATCAAGAGATCCCTCACCAAGTGAAATAGCAAGTTCCTCCTCAAGTTCCTAATGATCCTCAAATAGGTAATCCTATGTTTGAGGAATTTAGGGATTCTATTACTTTGTTGGATCAAGACTTAAAGGCAAGCTAATAGAGGAGAGGTGGATCCGGCTAATCTTATAGGGGGAATGGGTGCTACTAGAGTAAGGGAATTCTTGAGAATGAATCCATTAGAGTTCTATGGCTCAAAAGTTGATAAAGATCCAAATGGTTTTATTGATTAGGTGTATAAGGTTCTTGCAATTATGGGAGTGTCTTCCATTCAAAATACAGAGTTGGTTGCCTATCAATTGAAAGATGCTAGGCAACTTAGGTATGACCAATTGAAGGATTGTAGACCAATAGGAGCGGATTCCATTGATTGGGAGACTTTTAAGTTGGCTTTAATTGATAGGTTATTTTCTAGGTAACTAAGGGAGGCTAAGTTGGACAAGTTCATAAACCTCAAGCAAGCTATTTTTAATGTCAATGAGTATGGTTTGAAGTTCACT
This sequence comes from Solanum peruvianum, assembly GCA_027705065.1. Classification (NCBI taxonomy): domain Eukaryota; kingdom Viridiplantae; phylum Streptophyta; class Magnoliopsida; order Solanales; family Solanaceae; genus Solanum; species Solanum peruvianum. The sequence continues at coordinate 16,102,167 of JAKWJD010001762.1, read as the reverse complement.
CTTTTTTCTATGTATGCTTCAATCTTGGTGGCAAATCCTACGGACTTGACTAATAGGTTCATGACAGGGGTGTCCGGTCTAGATGAAGAATCATGTCTTATGGCCATGCTTGTTGATTTCATGGATATCTCCCGACTGATGGTGTTTACCAAACAAATAGAAGAGTAAAAACTAAGGAATGATAGGGCTAGAGAAAAGATGAGGCCTAGGTATGAAGGTGATAAGTCTTTCCATGATAAGTTTGAGGGAGAACAGATGCATAGAACCAAACCAAGATATTCCAGTCAAGATTCTTCAAACACCTCTAAGGTTTATAAGGATAAGGAGAGTGGGTCTTCCAGATCTACTTTCCCCAAGTGTGAAAAGAGTCACTATGCTAAGTAACTAGCCGGCACGGATGGTTTCTTTGGGTGTGGGATGGATGTGAATAGAGTTTGAGATTATCCAGATCTTAAGTCTAAGAAAAGTGAATAAAATCAAGTTGCTCCTAGTAACGAGGATAATGTTCCTAAAGCAAGAGCTAGGTTGTATGCTATCAAATCCAAGCATGATCCAAAGTGATTTCCTTATGTCCCTTCTGTTACGTTCTTCGTTAATGATATATGAAGATTTGAAGAATTTCATATGATTATGATTTTCTTTACTTATTTTTTTATCTTAATGTTGACGTATAAAAGTTAGAAAGATATGTGTGGCTTACTCCCTAGTGGGGGATAATGAACTATATGTTTTCTTGAGGTTCTTATATGATTGTGTAAAGTTATTATTAAATTGGAATTGCGTTATTTACTTGATTTGTATATTTGAATATAGGTAGAATGCATATGCTATGGGCTGCTAGTTTAGATTTGTTCCAATAAATAAGTTTTTAGTAAAATGTTATATGAGGACGAATGTTCCCAAGTGAGGAACTATTGTTACACCCTAAACAAGAGCTAGGTGAAACTAGATTCTAACATTAGTTTCACGAGTTTATAAGGTCATCAAATGACTAAAAATAGTTTTAAGAGTAATTTTATAAAGTTTGGGAGTGTTTGGGGGTCAAACACCCAAGGACATCCAAGACGTTCGGAAACTAGTCGAAGTCGAACTAGTGTGTCGTAGTGTGTTGTAGTGGAGTTTAGTAGAGTCCTTTTCATCGTTTTGAGTCACGACACCCTAGGAGTAGGAGTCTATGTGATATTTAGAAAAGTTCCACGTCTTCATTCTTCCAGTCATGACATAGAGTTTGGCTTGAGTAAGCCCTTCTTCTAATGTTTGTCTATGCTTTTGTAGGTTACGGTTATCACTAGGTCCAATGCTAGAAGTGAAGGAGATGGGAGAGTGGAGCAAAATATTTCTTACCATGTGCAAGAGCAAGTTCCTCCTCCAGTTCCTAATGATCCTCCAATCGGGAATGCTATTTTTAAGGAATTTAGGGCTTGTATTACTTTGTTGGCTCAAGACTTAAAGGAAAAAGCTAATATAGGAGAGGTGGATCCGGCTAATCGTATAGGAGAACGGGTGCTATTAGAGTAAGGCAATTCTTGAGAATGTATCCACTAGAGTTCTATGTCTCCAAAGTTGATGAAGATCCTAATGGTTTTATTGATGAGGTGTATAAGGTTATTGCAATCATTGAAGTGTCTTCCATTATAAAGGCCGAGTTGTCTACTTATGAATTGAAAGATGTTGTCCAACTTTGGTATGAGCAATGGAAGGATAGTAGCCAATAGGAGCGGGTTCCATTGATTGGGAGAATTTTAAGTTGTCTTTACTTGATAGGTTCTTTCCTAGGTAATTGATGGAGGCTACGTAGGACACGTTCATAAACCTCAAGCAAGGTAGGTTACGTGTCAAGGAGTATGGTTTGAAGTTCACTCTTGTTTGAAGTTCACTCTTTGTTCTATGTATGATCCGAGGAAAATCCTAGGGACTTGATGAATAGGTTCATGACTGGGGTATCCGATATAGTAAAATAAGAATGTCTTATGGCCATGCTTGTTGATGACATGGCTATCTCCCAACAAATTTTATTTGCCCAACAAATGGAAGATTCAAAACTAACATTTATCGGGCTAGAGAAAAGAAGAGGTAAAGGTATGAAGGTGATTAGTCTTTCCATGATAGACTCGAGGGAGAAGATAGGCCTAGAACCAAATCAAGGTATTCAAGTCAAGATTATTCCGACACCATTAAGTTTGATAAGGAGAAGTGGTGTGGGTCTTCTAGATCTACTTTCCCAAAGTATTGAAGGAGTCACTATGGTAAGTGCCTAGCTGGCACGGATGGTTGCTTTGGGTGTGGAAAGGATGGGCATAGAGTGAGAGATTTTCCGAATCTTAAGTCTAAGAAAAGTTTTAAGAAAATAAATCTGATCCTAGTAACGAGGATAATGATCCTAAAGCAAGAAATAGGTTCTATGCACTCAAATCCAAGGATGACCCAAAGTGATTTCCTTATGTCCCTTACGGTATGTGCTTCGTTAATGATTTATGAAGATTCGCACAATTTATTATGATTATTATTTGCTTTACTTATTTTTTTTGATCTTAATGTTGACGTATTAATGTTATAAAGATATGTGCGGCTTAGTCCCAAGTGGGGGATAATGAACTATATGTGTTTATGAGGTTCTTATATGATTGTGTTGTTATAATTAGCTTGGAATTGATTTTTTTTTCCTTTATTTGGATATGTGAGTATAGGTATAATGCATATACTATGGGCTTTGTTCCTATAGATAAGTTTTTAGTAAAGAGTTATATGAGGACGAATGTTCCCAAGTGAGGAACTATTGGTACACCCTAAAAATGAGCTCGGTGAAACAATATCCTAACATGAGTGTTACAAGTTTATAAGGTCATAAAATGACTAAAAGTAATGTTAAGACTATGTTTATAATGTTTGGGTGTGTTTGGAGGTCAAACACCCAAAGACGTCCAAGTCGTCCGGAAACTAGTTGAAGTTGAACGACTTTGTCGTGGTGTTTTGTAGTGGAGTTTTGGAAGATGGTTTGAGGGTTAAATTGATAATATATGGCTCCTATGGACATCCTTACATGTAAAGGATAAAAAATTCCAAGAACAACACACCGGGGACCAGCCTAAGGGTTTCCGAGGAAGACCAAAACAAAGACCAGTGAAGCTGCCGGGCAGCCAAGATATGGGAGTGGATGCACGACACGGAGCGAACACGCAAAGAAAATTTTTTTCCCTAGGAAGTGGGGACATCACGAAACATTCTGTACCAAAATAGTTTCCTCAACCAAGAATCAAATATGTCTCCGCGATGCGCAGTAATTTCCCAGATTTGGTCATGTCGTTTTTAAGTCAAATTTATGTTGCTTAAAATGTCCAATAGTTGCAGAGGTCTTTTGGGAACTTTACGGATTAATTTTTGGCGGTTATTTATGGTATTTGAAGAGTACTTAAGCATCACAATATCCAATTATACCCTAGAATCCAAATAAAAATCCTTTCTCTACTGAAACTATCCCAAAGAACACCATTGAAGAAGAAGAAAAATTGCAGCAGCTATTAGGACGAATTGATCAACGTTTCAAGATGGGTTTAAGGATATAATCTAAGGTATGTGAAGATTATATATTAATGGATTCTTCCATTCATGAAGCCCCCATAGTTTCCTTTCAATTGTGAATCCAAAGAAACCCATTCAAGAGAATGTTCTTATTGCATTGTGGGTAAGGCTTGATTGTGATCACAATTTTGTGTGTAGCATGAAATGATGTTTATATGATGAATATATACTGTCTTTATGGTGAATTACAAACATTGGATTTGAAGGTTATAATGCTGATCATAGGGCATTAGAGGCAAGATGAAGGAATTGTGTCGATTCTTCTTAACTTGTTTGTGTTCTATATTAATTGATTATGATTAAATCACTTAGGTATGAATTCAAATAGACTTGGTTTATTAAGATTGGTATTGGTGTAATTGAACCTTAAAGAATGAATTATGGCTATATTCATCTCATAATGATGAATATCAGAAGAAAGCTAAGTCTATAAGATCCTATAATCTACCTATGAATGTAGATCGAATGAATTGCTGAATAACGAACCTTGAATGGTTGTGTTGGATGTAGGTTTAGGATGAGTGATTGAAAGTGATAAAATTCACTTATCATGGAGATATTGTCTAGGACATCCCTCCATGAGATAAAAGGTTGAGCAACGCTTTACAAATAAACTTTTGAGTATATTCTTGAATTCAAGTGGATATGTAAAGTTACACGGATCGTCTAGCAAAGGTCCGGACTCCAAGTAGAAAGGAGAGCCACACCTAGTAGTTGTTATGACTATCCATTTAGGTCTCACTAGGCAGGATTCCTTCACGTAGTAGAGTCAAGATATCCTAGTAGAGATCTCTGAATCCTATGAAGTTAGACGTGCTTGAGAAGCATATTGTAGTGTTCCAAAGCAATAGATCAATTTAGACATGCCTAAGGGGTATCTAGTAGTGCTCATAATGTGTGAATGAACTTAGACATGCCCAAGGGTATCTCGTAAAGTTCATGATTAAGGGATAAAGATATACCTGAAAAGGTATCTATAGGATCCATTTGATTAAGGAAATTAGACACACGTAAAGAAGTATCTCCTAATGTTCAAATGATAAAAATAGGGGCTAGGATAGAATGTAAGAAGTAATAAACAAAGGATCCAAAATTAGTACCTTGCAGGAATGGTGGTATGGGACATCATCAGCACATTGCACAAGGTATAACCAAGGGTCACTAAAGAAGAACATATTGAAGATAGGATTGTATTAGAGTTGCATTTCCTTGTATAGAAGAAAAAATATGAGCGAATATTAGTAGATGAAGTTAGGTAATAAAGAAGCTATGGAGAGTGAACATATTAAGGATGGATTTCAATATAGACTTAGTATGTATGTTAGTATAGGCTTCCTTATGTACATTGCACAAACATTTTTTGAGATGACTAAATGAAGTATAGTATTCTTCAGTATCAAGAATATAGGTCTTAATTATGATAATGAATTATGAGCAAGAATGATCAAAGAGATGTACTTAGCTTTGTAGTAGTATAGGATGCTACCTTAGCCTTGCACAAGTATACTTGGAGGTAGCTTGTGGTGTACTTCACTTGAGTAAGAAGGAAAAAGTAAGTAAGTATGAAATCTTATATGATTTATGATTCTTTATTATAATAGGATATTCATGTTATGCTTATGAATTTATCACTTATGATTATGTTTATTACTGACTAACCCTTTAAGATATCTTATGTTTGGTTTGATAGTTTCCATACTTAGTACACAATGTACTAATACATATTGCCTATATGTTTTCTATGTAGGTTCATTAGAAGGTTTACTTTCTTTAACGGGTAGAGTTCAAAAGTTTCCAAGAAGATAAGAAGTGGTGATTCCTCATAGCTTTCAGGAAGAACCTTTATGTTCCTTTATGTTTTTGTTATGTTTTAGGCTTTATGAGGGTTGCGTCCCATGATGTTTCATTCATGACAAAGTTAGATGGTTTTTGAGACAATGGTATTTGGTATGCTCCGCTATTATGAAATACCTTTTGGTTTACGTTTAAAGAGAGTTTTTAAATTCCCTCCGTTTATGCATGATGTTATGTAATGAAGTTAAGAGGCTTGTACAAGACCTCCGTGATTTAAAGAATGTTGTGTTGCGATCCAAGGGTTAACCTAACTTCTAGGGTGTACTTGCAAATCGTGACAAGTTTGGAATGCCATTTTTTTATATTTCTTCACCTCTTACTTTAGTTAGTGATACTTCGATCTTACGTCAATCATAGAAAAGTAGTTTGCCCCTTGGAGTTGATCAGACAAGTAGACGGTATGAGGGAGAGGACACTTGTTCTTAATATTGTTATTATTATGTTTCCAATAATCAATTCACACTGATGTGACCCATCCACAAATAATGTCGAAGCAGCCCGTAGAGAAATACTAGGTCTTATGAAGCCTTTGTCTAGTATGTACTAGAGTTGATACTTCAACTCTTTCAATTTCGCCGAAGCCATTTAATAAGGAGAAATTTAAATGGGGTTTGTATCCAGTAGAAAGTCAATAAAAATCAATTTTCCATTTAGGAGGGATTCCGGAAAGATCATTAGTGAAGAGCTCTGTATATTCCCTTAATACGTGGACTAACTCAATGGGAGGATTTTCGAAGTCTAAATATTTGACTCTTACAATGTGTATAGACACCCCTTTGAGATCATTTTACAACTATTGAGACAAGAGATAATATGACCTTTGGGAATAGAATTAAAATTAAAATATTTCAACTTCTACTAGTTCAACATGAGTAACTCTATCGGGCTACATTATATGACAATTTCTATATACCCTCTTTGCAAATACTGACTCACCTACCGGTGTAGTTGCCATAAAAGGTTCATTTAGAATATCTGGAAAAGTATCAAACTTGCTAGCTATCAAGTTAGTGAGAAAAGATATTGTAGCACCCGTATGAAGCAAAGCATATACATCAATATAATAGACCTGTAACATACTCATCACCACATTGGCAGAACTCTTTGTTTCACCCTTTGAGCGAAGTGCATAAAAGTGATTTTTCTTTGGAGGATCCACATAAGAACCACTTGCTTGATCTTTCCCTTTACCTTTTCCTTGAAACTTCACAGTTGGGCAATCCCTAACCTTGTGGACACTCTCGCCACACCCAAAGCAATTGTCCCTCCAAACAAGACAATTACCATAATGCTTCTTGACACACTTTTGACAATTTGGCTTCTTGTTTGGTGAGCTAGTACCTCTTCCTTTTTAAGGGTTAGGGCTATACACACTATCATAACGAGCATTGGGGAATTCAATAGGAACTTTATTAGAACACCTCTTCTTGAACCTAGGCTTTCTTGAATGTCAAGCCTACCTTTTGAAGACCAACTCTTCTAAGATTTGGCCTTCTTTGCCTCCATACTCTTCCTCCTCTTCCTAGTTTCATCCAATTGTTGAGCATCACCCTCGAGACGACAGATATTCATATTATCATGATAGCCTAACAACATTATTCCTCCAAGTCATCCAACACCCCCATAAGAAAGGGACTCATCTCATCCCTTGGTTTTGAAACCGGACGGAGTATACTTGGACAATTTAGTGAATTTATAAAAAGTAGTCAAGTACACTCTTAACTCCTTGATGAAGGTTGATGAATTCTTCCACTTAACTTCTCTCAACTCTCTAGGAATGAACCTATCAAGGAAATCCTCATTAAAGATCTTCCAAGTCACCAGACTACCTCTTAGTGCCCTATTATCCCTCCATTTCACATACCATGTTCAGGCCACGTCTTTGAGTTGATAGGCCGCAAACTCGACCTTCTTATTTAGGTTAAACCATAGCATAGAGAATATTGTAGATATCATTGAGGAAATATTGATGATCCTCATCCGACATCGACAAAAAAAACAAAGGTGGATTATTGTAGCAAAGTCTCTCAAATGCGAGGCCATAGTTCTAGCAAGTTGAGGCACTAGAAGTCAAACCTCTCTATGAATATGGGTTGTCACTCTTGAACTTGAGAAGTGACGACATGAGATTGAGAGGTTATGTCTTGTGTAAAAGTGAGAAAAGCTTCCCTTGTAAGTCCATCAGTCATTGGAGGAGGGGCAACCGATACTAGATCACCCATAGCAACTTCTTCAACTGGAGGCATTTGGTTGTCATGTGGGAGAGCTTGGCTGTCATTATCTCCAACATTAGCCATTTCTTCTTCGACCTTTTTAGTAGCTGCTCTTAGAGTATTCATATCAAAAATCACCAAAAAAGGTTTAGTAAAAAGAACATAATAGTACTCTAAAGGCACGACATAGGAATACAAAAAGAAAAGAATTTTTAAGCATCATATAATCTCTCATTCATTAGTGTGGCGTGCTTCTCAATTTTGAATAAGAATGTACATAGACGTGGTTAAATGAGACATCGTTTTTAGGGACATTCAACCTTATCATATGATATAAAGTTTGTCACATCTGGGGATCACCCCCTAGATGTAAGCGAGATCGTCGCCCTCGAAGAGGACTAAGGCTAGTCTCATAGTTTACATCATATATTCATAGGTTAAAAATGCCAAAAATTTAAAACGTTCCTATATCTATCTTGAAGTTTACATAAACCTCTCGCATACTCATAATATATTCATATCGAGTATACATAAATCCTTCATGTAAGAAGGTTACTTAGTCTTCTACTTTTTTTGGCCATACATATAAAAGAAACTTAACATAGTCTTAAAACGGATGTCTCATCTTATAACAATCTAAACAAGAGTATAACAATTGGGCATAACCCCTACATAAATATAATAAAGGCCACATATAGGGTATTCACTCTTTAGTACTCAAATGAAAGGAAGTGAACATATTGTCTTTAAAAGTAAAAAATATCCAAAGCTAGAAAGTGGCATTGTCCTCGAAGTGGTGAGGACCTACCAAACTTTGAGAATGAGAATCCAAGTCTTCCATTAAAGTCGTCACAAGCCCTTTAACATATTTTAAGGAAAATGGAGAAAATGGGGTTAGCACATCACTTGTACTAAGTATAGGATCATATGCACACACAACATAAAATAATGCTAAAAAGGGGACATTTCATAAAAGTACACTACTTTACTTGCAAAAGAATTATGCACATTCAAGAACCAATACAAGTCATTAATGCATGCTCATTAAGTCAAGACCATGTTCATCACAAGAACAACCATACTATCTCTAGTCAAGTCAGTCACGCATACCAACATACTTGAGAACATAATCAAGACAACTCTCTGATAAAGTTATTAACACCAACAAGCATGGATAAGAGTTCATAACCACATAGTCAAATCAATACCATTACTCATGAACAGTCATTAAAGCCACTAGTGTAATGAATAAGCAAAGATTGCAAGGTAGGCTAGGCAAGAACCAAACGGACATAAGTGACCACCCACAAAATCCCAACAACAGACCGTTGATGGATAGATGGTCCGTTGGTTGCATGTGTCGATGAAGGTTGTCTAATAGCAACTTTTCCTGTAATGACTTGGGGTGTTTTGTAAATTTACCCTAGGTATTTTATGAACCTAGGAAGTAATTTTTAAGTATTTTTATGTATATTAAGATGTTTTAAATTCTAAGACCTAATTTTAGAGTACATTTCCTAATTCCATAGCCACTTTATCTTAAAAGACTCTCTCAAGCGACCATGGAAGCAAGAAGTCAAGAAGATCTAAGAGGTCTGTTCGTGGTAGTGTGCTTCATCAGAATCAATTGTTTCTTCTAATTGAGGTATGGTATCCATCCTTTAACTCTCTTGAATTCAAGGAGTCATTTCTAATGGATTTTCAAGAAGGGTTTTACACTTAGTTTCTTCTATCTTCAACTTTAAATATGGGTCTTGCATGAAAAAATGTAGAATGATTTAAAAATGATGTTTCTAATGTTAATTGATTATTTTAATGCTAAAACATCAATGAAAACATCTTAGATCTTTTAATCAAATTTTGCTTAAGGAGTGGGTTAAATGAGCGTTAGGTTGTTGTCTTTGAGCTTTGGTTTCTTATGTTTGAAATTGTTGTGTAGATACAACCCTAAGCGATATTTTATGATGAAATGTTGAGAAATTTTTTAAATAGGAGTGAAGTATTTTGACGAGTTGTAAGTTGGTTTCATTGTTAATTCTCTTTCTGAATTTCTCTAGAGTGGTATGGTCCTCCTTCTTGGTGGCCGTATTTACTTGATGAATTTGATAATTATTAATACGTATTTTAAGTGTGGTTATGAAGGAAATATTTGTGAAATGAAATGATGTTTAAGATGGTCCTTATATTGTGTATTATGAAGCTTGAATTCCATTTTTGGTTAGATTATGCCTAAATGAAGAAATGTATATATGTAATGTATGAAAAGTGTGTGATGTGATAAATGAAGGTCTAAATCTTGTATAGAAGTTAAGGTAAATTATATCATGCTTATATGCAAGTGTGTTCACATGGGCGCACACACACTTAAATTTATGAATGAAGCTAATTAAGTAAAAAAGGGGATATTTAGGGTGAACACTCTTCGTGAGTTGAGATGAAGTGTTTAGTAGCAACCTCACTAAATCCTAAGAGCCTTCTAAGATAGGCCGGAGAATGAATACCCTTCGTGAGTTAAGATGTGGTGTTCATTAGTTATCCTTAACCTGTATTATAAAATATTTAGAATAATTTGGGAATTATGCTTAGCACCTAGAGGATATGAAGAAGGGGTGGTTACACTTCGTGAGTTTAGACATTATATTCCAATTTAGCTCTTGAGATGAGTACTCCTCCTTAGTAGAGAATGAGTTAGTACCAATCTTCTTATCCTTTAACTATGTGCCCTCATAAGTGTAGCTATTGGGAAAGCCATGTGAAAGCTAGAGAATGACATTACTTTAGGAAAGTGAGGATCCTTCATCAGATAGGGGTTAATATTGGGATTCCGTGTCTAGCTCTCATGATCTATTTCGGTTAAGCTAACCCACTCAAAAGTAATAAATGTGCAAAGTCTTATAAAAGAGTGCGCTATTTATGGTAGGTAGTAGAATGGGACGCTATTTATCCATTGCACTTGGTAGGCATTCCGAAAGGGGATTCATGGTAAGTCTTATATGAATTGAATGAAATCAGTCTTCTAAATGAACGTAGTACTTAGGGTAGGTGGTGGTATGGTACGCTATCTATCCATTACACTAGGTAGGCATTCCGAAAGGGAAGCTTCTGTTCCAAGTCTTCTAAAAGAGTTAACTACATAGGGTAGGTGGTGGAATGTGACGCCATCTACTCATTGCGTTAAGTAGGCATTCTGAAAGGGAAGTCTTGTTGTGTTGTTTGAGTGATCTTCTAATGTCTTGTTATTGAGTGGTGACTTGTTTACCCGAGAGGAGTAATCCTATGGTGGGTTGTCTTAAGAATCTCCTTGTTGTGTCTTGAAGGAGGTGTATGATCATTTCGTTCATGTCATACCTTGGAGAGTGTTAGGATAAACTCGGTTAGGGAAACTCCTACGGAAATAAGTTACCGTTTTGTAATCAAATTTATTCACTGTAAGGATAAAGTGGTTTGCTGTAAATGTAAGGTAGTTCACTGTAAAGTGCACCTTTTTGCAAAAATTATGGAAATCCTTCTCTATGTATTATATGATGCTTATTACGTTGTTTTGATCTAAGTTGATGAATGTTTTACTATTTTACATTAAATTGTGTTTATACTATAATTTCCCTTTTTACATGATTTTCATATGCCATACTTAGTACATTGTTTGTACTAACCCCATACATTTCTATACTCTATAAGTATTGGTTTTGGATGCAAGGTTGAACTCTAGAAGGCAAAGATGGGAAAAGTTTTCTCTCAAGACAAAGTATGTCCTTATATAGTCGAGGGCATAGTTCTTATCTTCTTAGTTTCTTTATGTTAAGGCTTATTATGTATTTCTTTTAATGTAAAAGGTCGTGTCCCTAAGATATTATGTCGTGACTTTATGGTTTGCTTGTGATTATGAGAATTTCTAGTTGTTTATGAGAGATTTCTTTTTCTTAATTTATTACTGAAAAGTAATAAAATTCTCACTACTTTTCACGTCTTATGTAATGAACAATAGTTAAGGAGCTTGTAAAAGACACCAAAGGGTCAAGTATGACAGGTCATGACCTTAGGGTTATATCTAGTTTCTACGGGGTACTTGAGGTTCGTGAAAGACTTTGGTACCAGAGCATAATTTTATGCGACATAGTTTAGGGCCTAAAAGTCTCACAAGCCTCAACTATAGAGGCTATACGACTATAGAGTTTCACTTTCTTCATTACTCTTGAATCGTGCCATAGAACATAACTCCATAAGGTCTCTCTCCCTTATGTTCCTTTGTCCGGTAGTCTTCTAGGTGTTATTACTTGGAAGGGGAGATGTTTCTATGTTTGAGGGAGAGGAATGTGAGTTTTGATTCTTATGATGGTTTTGTGGCTACAAGAACAATTCTAAAGGTTCGTTTTGAGAATTGTGATATGAAGCCATTTATGGCTATGTGTGACTTATGAGGTTGGAAGTATTATGATGTGAAATTATACTGTGATGTAGTTCTAAGAATGGTAAGAATTATTATTATTAAATAAAGTGCCTTTGAGATCAAATGTGTTATCTTCTGATTATGTTCAATGATGGTAGAAATACTTTAAGGTGTAAATTTGAGGAATGTTGAGAGAATGTGGAGATTTGTAGGAGTTGAGGGCAACCCTCTGGTGTGGTTAAAGTTTTAATAGTTTTTCTTGTGATTTTGTTGAGGTTCATGTGTAGATTTACTCTAAGGAGGAAAACTGGTATAATTACCTTATAAGGAAGTTGTGGAGCTATTCTATTAAAATGGTGGACTTTATATAGTAACATTTGATTTCCAAATGAATCTACCCTAATTGGTTGAAAGGGAAAGGAGGAGTTTTGTTCCATGAGGTTGAGTTAGGTGGTGCTCAAGAGTTGAATGAAGTTATGTTAAAGAATGTTTTTTTAGGCTTGAATCCTATGATAAAAGTGTTATGCTTGACTTGTAAGGTTGACTTTAGTCTTGATGTACATGAGTTGAGGGTACTGTGAGTTCCTACCATGTAAAAATTATTGTGGTACTTTGAAGTATGAGGCCTTGAATATGGCTTTACCCTAAGTCGGGGAGAATTAGTTGAGTATAAAGGTAGTTGATATCCTCATCTTTCCTTTTTGTTCTTATTCAATAGTGAGTTCCTTTTTTGTTCTTATTCAATATGTCCTGCATAATTGTATGAGTTATCATGTGTTGTATATGAAGTTAGATGACTTAAGGTCTAACTTTAAAGAAGCAAGTTGAAGTTAAGTTTTGCATAATGATTATTCAGTAGAATTGCATGTAGTGTACTTAGTCCAAGAGAATCCTCAAGGGACACTATGTTGGAGTGGTAGTATTGGATATTGCACGTAGTGTAACTTACCAAGTCTCTTTAGAGTAAGTTAGTATGGTCTAGTCTCTCATATTGTCATATCATCTTGTTAAAGTATTTTGAATGATGCATTGTTGAAATTGTAAGCATGTGACTCAGTGAAGTTTTGAGTTCAATGTAAAGAAGTCCATATTTTGAGAGAATTGCATTATTCATGAACTATGGTTTTAATGTGTATGAAAATGATGTTTATAAACATGTTTAAAGTTGGAGAAGGTAGTTCCTCCATAACTGAATATATGAAAGCGAGATTTAAATTGTGAAGTTCTTCAAAGTTTCCTCTTTACAGTGATGCTCACTATGAAAATCTTCTTTTTTTTAAAAAAAAAATCTTTGTATAAAATTGTAGTAACAATGTGTGAAAGTGTTGTATATGATCATGTTTAATGTTGCAGAAGGTAGTTCCTCTTTAAGTGAAGGGTAAGGGTGAATTTTTAAAAGTGAAAGTTCTCGCAAGGTGTTTGTGTTGCAAATTATTTGAAACTGTGAAATGGTGTTCCTTGTTATTTTAATTGCATCGAATAAGAATGTTTGAAGTTTTTCATTTGGTGCATTAAGTTCTTCTAGTAATTTGTTGATGGTCTTAAAAGAGTTTAGTGTCATTCCAGGACGAATGTTGTTCCAAGTGGGGGAGAATGCAAAACCCTAAAACGATCTTAGGTGAACTAAAAGTTCGTGATTGTTTCTTGATTTAATTTTTTGTTAAAGTGAGTTATATAAGTGTCCTTAGGAAGTGTGTCATGTTTGGTTAAGATTGGAGGTCAACCGTCCAAGAACCTCCTTGACATTCGAAAGATATGCCTTAGATAGTGCTTGTGTGTCTTCATGTCTTTGAGTTACTTTAACATTTTCATTTTAGTCAAAATTTATGTGGTATATTACTATGACCTATATAACAATTTTTAGGGGTTTAACATCTGAGTACGACCCCACCTAGGACCCTCAAGGGGCCCTCGAGAAGGACCTAAAACTCTCTTGGCAGTGTCCAACAACAAGGGCAAACGATGGCCAGTTGGAAAATCAAAGGCCCATTGACTTGCCACGTAGATTGGAACTGAAAGTTAGGCTATCTAGGCTCCAAATGGATCTAAGTGTCCACCAACTAAACCCCACCAATTGACCGTTGATGGACATATGGTCCGTTGGTTGCATCCGCCAATGGAAGGCAGTCCAAAAGCTGCTTTTTCCTGTAACGACTTGGGGTGTTTGGTAAATGCACCCCAAGTATTTTATGATCCTAGAAAGTCAGTTATAGGTATATTAAGATGTTCTAAACTCTAAGACCTAATATTAGACTCCATTTCCTAAAATTCAAACCCCCTCTATCTTAAAAGACTCTGTTAAGCCACCATGGAAGCTAGAAGTCAAGAAGAACTAGGAGGGCTGTTGGCGGTAGTGTTCTTCATCAAAATCAGTGGATTTATTCTAATTGAGGTATGGTATCAATCCTTGAACTCTCTTCCATTCTAGAAGTCATTTCTAATGGATTTCCAAAAAGGGTTTCACCCCTAGTGTCTTCTATCTTAATCTTTAAATATGGGTCTTGCATAAAAATGTTTGAAATGATTTAATAATAATGTTTCTAATTTTAATTGATGATTTTAATGCTAAAACTTAAAAAAAAAATTTAAAGCTTTTATCAAATTTTGGCTTAAGGAATGGGCTACATGAGCATGATTTGGTGGTCTTTGATCTTTTGTTTCTTATTGTTTATATTGTTGTTTAGCTACTTCCCTAAGGTCTATTTTATGATGAAATGTTGAGTAAAGTTGTAAATAGGTGTGAAGGCTTTGGATTAATGGTAAGTTGGTTTCATTGTTAACACTTTCTATAAGTTTCTCTTGAGTGGTATGGTCCACCTTCTTTGTGGCGGCGTTTACTATAAGTGTGGCTTTGAAGGCCAAATATGTGAAAAGAAGTGATATTAAAGATGGTCCTTTTATTTTGTATTATGAAGCTTTAATTTCATGTTGCCTAAATGAAGAAATGTATAAATGTGAAGTATGTAAAGTGTCTGATGTGATGAATGAAGGTCTAAAGAATAAATAGAATTAAGGTAAATTAAATGATGCTTATCTGCAACGTGTGTTCACATGCACAGACAGACATTTAAATAAATGAATGAAGCTTATTTAAGTTTAAGAAAAAGGTGTTTTGGGGTGAACACTCTTCTTGAGTTGAGATGATGTTTTTAGTAGCAACCTCACTTCATACTAAGAGCTTTCTAAGATAGGCCAGAGGATGAATTCCCTTCATGAGTTGAGATGTGGTGTTCACTACATATCCTTAACCTATATTATAAAATATTGAGAATTTGTGGGGAATTATGCTTATCACCTCTTGAAATGAGTACTCCTCGTAGTAGAGAATGATTTACTTCTTAGAAATCTCCTTATCCTTTAATCTATCTGCCCACATAGGTTTAGGTATTGGGAAAGCTATGTGAAATCTAAGGGAATGACTTTACACTAGGCAAGTTAGGATCCCTCATTCGGTAGGGGTTAATATCGGAATTCCATGTCCACCTCTCATGGTATATGTTGGTTCATCTAACCCCCAAAAGAGTAATGAATGTGATAAGACTTATAAAAGAGTGTGCTACTTATAGTAGGTAGTGGAATGGGACTCCATTTATCCATTGCACTAGGTAGGCATTCTAAAGGGGAGTCTTAGTGAGTCTTATAGAATTGAACTAACTAAGTCTTCTAAAAGAACGTACTACTTAGGGCAGGTGGTGGTATTAGTTAAATTACTATTCCATGATGTTATTGTATCAATATGAATAGATTAATATGAATTATAGTCCTATCAGGCTAGTTCTTGAGTAATTGAGCTAGGTTACGAAACATGTTATGAATTTGACCTAAGTCTCTTATGTTAATTATGAACTAGTTATGCATTGTAATGTAGTGATTCAGTTGACCTTGTTATCATTTTGGTTATTATTATGTGATGATATTTCACCCTTATTGGGTTGAGTTAAGGGTGTATGGTAGGACCTTGAAGCTGTATTATGAAGAAGACTTGGTTAGTGTGTCGATCTCTACTCTTTACTTCAATTCTGGTTACTTGAGATTAAGTGATGGTGTTGCATTGAAGTATATCTTGTATTAGGATTGATAGGGTTGGCATGATGTTGAATTTAGATGTCTTGACAGTGGTTTGTGAGGTGTTGGATAAGATGTAAATGTTATAATGATTGTGATGACTTACCAATGTGACTTATCATGAATGATTATGTAAATGTACTCACTTCACATATATGAATTGTAATGAAAGGACAATAATCATGCAATTCTTATTGAGCTATGATGATGATGATTATATAGCGTATAGATCCTAAGTACTACACTAAGCTATGATTGTCAATAAAGACATTAGAGACATTTAAAAAGGGACTCTAGATTCGCACCGAGATAACTTAACCTTTGGAGGTGTTGACTTTCCATAGAGGAAAATTCACCCTATTGTTACACAAGAGGTGTTAACTACCCTATGAGGGATACTCAGCCTATGGATTCTCATGAGACATGAGGAGGCTCCAATTTCAAGGTGGCATTTAGAGAGGGAATACCTATCTCTTAGTTCCTTAATGTATGTTGCCCCCATAGGAAGACTATGTAGTGGATCCACATTGAAATCTACGTTTATGTTTGGTTCCACTTTGTCCGGTATACCACCTTCCATCAGTGTAAGGATTTACAACACCGGATTCCACACTTAGCTCTTGTGGTCTATGTCTTTTAAGCCAAATGTTCTGTAACACCCTTTAACGAACTAAGGTGGAGTATAACTTCCTGATTGTTACTTGTGCTAATTTCGTTTTAAAATGAGTTGAATTAGTGTCCTTAGGCAGTGTGTGAATTTTAATTATGTTTGCAGGTTAAACGTCCATAACGTTCGGAAGATATGCCTTAGATAGTGATTGTGTATCTTGATGTGTTTGAGTGAGTTTTACGTGTTCTTTTTAATCAAAATATATGTGGGATTGTCCTAAGACCTAGAAGACTATGTATAGGGATTTAACGTCTGAGTACGACCCAACCTAGGATCAAAAGGTGTCCTAGGCAAGGGCCGAAGAAAAGGACCCAAAACTGCCTTGGCAGTGTCCAACAATGACGGCAAACGACGGCCAGTGGTCCAACAAACGACCCGTCGACTTGTTCTATCGATTGGAACTGCAAGTTAGGATAGATAGTCTCCAAATGGAGCTAAGTTTCCACCCATAAAACCCCACCAATGGACCGTTCATGGAGAGATGGTCCGTTAGTTGCATCCGTCGATGGAAGGTTGTCTAAAAGCAATCTTTTCCTATAATGACTTAAGGTGTTTGGTAAATTCACCTTAAGTGTATTATGAACCTAGGAAGTAATTTTTAGGTACCTTTAAGTATATTAAGATTTTCTAAATCCTAACACCTAATTTTAGACTCCATTTCCTAATTCCCAAAACCACTCTATCATAAAAGACTCTCTCAAGCCACCATGGAAACTAGAAGTCAAGAAGATCAAAGAGGGCTGTTGGTGTTCGTGTGCTTCATCAAAAATCAGTGGTTTATTCTACTTAAGGTGTGGTATCCATCCTTGAACTCTCTTGAATTCAAGGAGTCACTTCTAATGGATTTTCAAAAAGGGGTTTCAGCCCTTGTTTTTTCTATATTCAACTTTAAATGTGGGTCCTGAATGAAAATATTATTAATGATTTAAAAATTATGTTTTTATGCTAGTTGATTATTGTAATGATAAAACTTCAATGGAAACATGTTAAAACTTTTTATCAAATTTTTGCTTAAGGAATTTATTAAATGAGCGTGAGTTCGTTGTCTTTGAGATTTAGTTTCTTATGATGATATTGTTATTTAGATACTACCCTAAGCGATATTTTATGATGAAATGTTGAGTAAACTTTTAAATAAAAGTGAAGGATTTGAAAGAATTGTAAGTCGATTTCATTGTTAACTCTCTTTATTAATTTTTCTTGAGTGGAATGGTCCTCCTTCTTTGTGGCGGTATTTACTTGATGAATTTTATTATTCTTAATATGTATTGTAAGTGTGGTTTTGAAGGCCTAATATGTGAAATTAAGTTATATTTAAGATTCTCCTTATATTGTGTATTATGAAGCTTGAATTGTATGTTTTGGTTAGATTATGCCTAAATGAACAAATGTATATATGTGAAGTATGTAAAATGTGTGATGTGATAAATGAAGGTCTAAAGCTTGTATAGAAGTTAAGGTAAATTAAATGATGCTTATATGCAAGGTGTGTTCACATGGGCACGCACACCCTTAAATTAATGAATGAAGCTAATTTAAATAAAAAGGGGAGTTTTGGGGTGAACACTCTTCGTGAGTTGAGATGAAGTATTTTGTAGCAACCTTACAATATTCTAAGATATTTCTAAGATAGATCGGAGGATAAATACCCTTCTTGATTTAAGATGTGGTGTTCATCAGTAATCCTTAACCTATATTATTAAATATTAAGAATCCTTGGGAATTAGGCTTAGCATCGAGAGGATATGAAGAAGGGGTGGTTACACTTCGTGAGTATAGATGTTGTATTCCAATGAAGCTCTTGAGAAGAGTACTCCTCCTTAATAGAGAATATGTTACTTAGTACCAACTTCCTTATCCCTTAAATATGTTCCTGCATAGGTGTAGCTTTTGGGAAAGCCAAGTGAAAGCTAAGAGAGTGACATTACTCTAGGAATGTGAGGATGCCTCATCCGATAGGGGTTAATATCGGGAATCCATGTCTAGACCTCATGGTCTATGTCGGTTGAGTTAACCCCCACAAAAGTAATAAATGTTCAAAGTCTTCTAAAAGAATGTTCCACTTATGGTAGGTAGTGGAATGGGACGCTATTTATCCATTGCACTAGGTAGGCATTCCGAAAGGGGAGTCTTCGTGAGTCTTATATGAATTCCCGCAGTTCTTTTCTTGGTCTGATAGTCTTGTTTATGGTTAGTAATCGACTTTCTATCTTGTACAGATCTTCCTTGCCTTTTCTTCCTCATTCAGTGTGAATGAAGTACGTCTTCTAAAAGAACTTAGTACTTAGGGTAGGTGGTGGTATGGGATGCTATCCATCCATTGCACTAAGCAAACCTTCCGAAACGGAAGTCTTTGTGCCAAGTCTTCTAAAAGAGGTTACTACTTAGGGTAGGTGGTGGAATGTCACGCAATCTACTCATTGCGTTAAGTAGGCATTTCAAAAGGGAAGTCTTGTTGTGTTGTTTGAGTGTTCTTCTAATGTCTTTTTATTGAGTAAGCCTATGATGGGTAATCTTAAGGATCTCCTTGGTGTATCTTGAAGGTGTATGGGCAGTTCGTTCTTGTTTGACCTTGGAGAGTCTTAGAATAAATTGGTTAGGGAAACTCCTACGGAAATGAGTTCACTTCCTCTTGGAAATACCTTGGGAGTTCACTATTTTTAAGTCAAATTTGTTCACTGTAATGATAAAGTGGTTTACGGTAAATGTAGGGTAGTTCACTTCAAAATGCACCTTTTTGCTAAAATTATGGAAATCTTTCTCTAAGTGTTAAATGATGTTTCTTATGTTGTTTTGCTTCTAAATTCATGAATGTTTTACTATTCGGCGTGAAAGTGTATTTATACTAAAATGTCCATTTTTACATGATTTTGCATATGCCATATGTAGTACATTGTTTTGTACTAACCCCATTCATTTTTATGCTCTATAAGTATAGGATTTGGAAGCAAGGTTTAAGTCTAAATGGCAAAGCATGATAAAGTTTTCTCTCAAGACAAAGTATTTCCTCATATATTCGAGGGCATAGTTCCTATCTTCTTAGTTTCTTTATGTTAAGACTTATAATGTATTTCTAATAATGTAAAAGGTTATGCCCCTATAATATTATATCTTGTCTTTATTGTTTGCTTGTGATGATGAAATTTTCTTAGTATTTATGATATATATCTTTTTAAAAAAAATTTATTCATGAAAAATTTTAAATTCCGCACTACTTTTAATGTCTTATGTAATGAACAATAGTTAAGAAGATTGTACATGACCCCAAAGGGTCAAGTACGCCCAGTCATGACCCCAGGGTTCTCTCTAGCTTCTAGGGGGTACTTGAGGTTCGTAACAGACTTTGTATTAGAGCATAATATTATGTGAAATAGATTAGGGTCTAAAAGTCTCACAAGACTCGTTTAATAGAGTCTTGGTATTTGGTGTGAGTCGGGACACATGGACAAGAGGCTTTAGGACGATAGAGTTTCATTTTCTTCATTACTCTCGATTCGTGCCATAGAACATAACTCCATAAGGTCTCTCTCTCTCTTATGTTTCTTTGTCTAGCAGTCTTCTAGGTGTTATAACTTGGAAGGGGAGATGTTTCTATGTTTGAGGGAGAGGAATGTGAGTTTTTATTCTTATGATTGTTTTGTGGCTACAAGAGCAGATATGAAGGTTAGTTTTGAGAATTGTGATGTGAAGCCATTTATGGCTATGTGTGACTTATGAGGTTTGAATGATTATGATGTGAAATTGTATGGTGATATAGTTCTAATCATGGTAAGAATTATAATTATTGAATAAAGTGTCTTTGAGAGAAAATGAGTTACCTTGTGAATATGTTCAATGATGGTAGAAATGCTTTAAGGCGTAAATTTGAGGAATGTTGACAGAATGTGAAGATTTTGTAGGAGTTGAGGGCTAATCTCTAGTTTGGTTAAAGTTTTAATAGTTGTTATTGTTATTTGGTTGAGGTCCGTGTGTAGATTGACTCTAAGGAGGAAATGTAGTATTATTACCTAAGAAGTTGTGGAGCTATGCTAGCAAAATTGTAGAGTTTATATAGTATGATTTTTGATTTCCAAATGAATCTACCCTAATTAGTGGAAAAGGAAAAGAGGAGTTTTGTTCCATGAGTTTTAGTTCGGTGGTGCCAAGAGTTGAATGAGGTGATGTTTAAGAAAGTTTGCCTAGTCTTGAATCCTAATAGGAAAGTGTTATTCTTGACTTGTAAGGTTGACTTTAGTCTTGATGTACGTGAGTTGAGGGTAGTGTGAGTTCCTACCTTATGAGAAGTATAGTGGTACTTTATAGTATGATGCCTTGAAGATGGCTTTACCCTAAGTGGGGGAGAATGAGTTGAGTAGAAAGGTAGTTGATATCCTCATCTTATCTTTTTGTTCATATTCAATCTTCAGACCAAATCTTTAATAGTTTAGTAATGATTAAGAGTCTTGCATAATAGTACGAGTTATCATGTGTTTTATATGAAGTTAGATGACTTAAGGTCTATCTTTACAGAAGCAAGTTGAAACTAAGTTTTGTATAATCATTATTAAGTAGAATGGCATGTAGTGTACTTAGTCATAAAGAATCCTTAAGGGACACTATGTGGGAGTGGTAGTATGGGATGTTGCACGTAGTGTAACTTATTAAGTCTCTTTAGAGTAAGTTAGTATTGTCTCCTCTCTAATATTGTCATGCCATCTTGTTAAAGTTGTTTGAAAGGTGTATTATTGATATTTTAAGCATGTGACATAGTAAAGTTATGAATTCACTGTAAAGAAGTCCAAATTTTGAAAAAATTGCATTATTGAACAATGGTTTTAATGTGTATGAAAATGATGTGTATAATCATGTTTAATGTTGGAAAAGGTAGCTCAGCTCCTCCATAAGTTAAGAAATGAAAGCAAGATTGAAATTGTGAAGTTTTGCAAAGTTCTCTGTTTATAGTATTATTCATTGTGAAAATCTACATTTATGAAAAAAAAAATTCTTTTGTCTAAAATGGTGGTAAAAATGTGTGTGTAACTGTTGTATATGATCATGTTTAATGTTTGAGAATGTAGTTCCTTCACAAGTGAAGGATAAGGGTGAATTTTGAAATGTGAAACTTCTCGCAAGGTGCTTGTGTTGCAAATTGTTTGAAATTTTGAAAAGGTGTTCCTTGTAAGTTCGGTTGCATTGAATAAGAATGTTTGAACCTTTATTTGATGTAGTAAAGTGCTGCTAGAGCTTCATGATTGTTTGCAAAATTATATGTGTGATGATGCCTGTTACTCTCGCAGCATAACTTTCCTAATCCGATTTGGAAAGTCCACTGACTTAACTTTCCATAAATCATATCGTTAGGAGAGAGCGCTTCCTAATCATGCATGTTCTTGGTGTGTTCTTGCATATACCCATACTAAGTACAAGTGTATTTTAATCCCATACAACTCTCTACTTTAGGTGTAGGTGCAGGTGAACACTAGAGCATTACGAGACAAGGCTGACGTTATCTAGACGTGGAGCATTCATCAGAACTTGGTAGGCCCTCTTGATTTCAAGGAACTCTGTACTTTTATATTCTAACTTAGATATAGGCATGACCTAGTGGAGGATGTTCCACTAGCGTCTCTTTTTCATTTGTTTCAAACATTGTGTTGGTGCCATTTTGGCAAGTATACAACTAATGCAGTTATGAACTATTTTATTCATTTGAGTATCTTAGTATTAGATGGCTGTTGTGAACGATTATGAAATTATGTAGATGATCTTATTCGAATACGATCATGAAAAGTTCAATTTTTTGAAAAAAATTTATCTAGATGATGTAACCATGACGTATGTAGGCTTGTCTGCGACCTCTAAGAGGTCAACGACGCCGGTTTCGGCTAAGGTCTAGACTCCGATCGTGACACATGCATATGAACGAATGAAATGAAATATAACATGTGCTATGTGAAATATGTTATGTGCTATATGCAATATGTGATGTGTTGTGTGCAATGTGATAGTATGATGATGCATGTTACTCCCATGACATGACTTTACTAATTCGATTTTGGCAAGTCCACTTGCTTGACTTTCCATAACGTAAATCCTTAGGAGAGAGATATTCTAAATCATGCATGTCCGTGGTGTGTGCTTTCATATACCCATACTTAGTACAAGTGTGTACTAATTCCATACGTTTATCTACTTTTAGGTGCAGGTACACTGGACGTTAGAGCTTACAAGTCGACGCAGAAGTTATCTGGATGTGGAGCTTTCATCTGGATTTTGTAGGCCCTCATACTTTCGAGGATGATTACTGATTTATTCTAGTGTAGATATAGGTATGAGCTAGTGGAGTATGTTCCACTAGCGTTTCTTTTGTATTTACTTTCATATGTTGTATTGGTGCCACTTTGGCAACTCTATATTTATGACTATATCTTTCATGTGATCATCTTAATTGAGATAGTTGTTGTGAACACTTATGAGTTTACGCAAATAGTATTATGCGAGATCAATGTTTTCCAATATAAATTTTAAGTAAACAAAATTTCAAATTTTCCTCTAAAATTAACCTAGATGAAGTAACGAAGACGTATGTAGTCTTGTCTGCGACCTCTAAGAGGTCAACGATGACAGTCTCATCTGGTGTGTAGATTCTGGTCATGACACCCGGAGAGTATACCCCAGATGCGACCGGTGTCGTCGTCCTCTTAGAGGACTCAGACAAGCCCTTAGCATTCGTCATAACATGTCATCAGTTAAAATTTAAACAAATAAAATTTCAGATTTTCCGCTAAAATTAACCTAGATGAAGTAAAGACGACGTATGTAGGGTTGTCTGCGACCTCTAAGAGGTCAACGACTCCGGTCTCGTCTGAGGTATATATTCCAGTCATGACACCTTGAGAGTATACCCTAGATGCGACCGGCGTCGTCGTCCTCTTAGAGGACTCAGACAAGCCATTAACATTCGTCATAACATGTCATCAGTTAAAATTGGAAAAAAAAAATTAAAACTTTAACGTTTTATTTGAAGTATACTTAAACTTCATACTTAACATTCATAATGACATACGATATTCTAAAAACTTGTCTCACATATATAAACCATCTAAAGAGTACGAATCAGGACTTAGCCAATAAATAGTAAATATGCCATATAGGCCTTAATAAAAAAAATCCAAAGAACATAAATGGAAATAAAATGTTCACAAAATCTACTAATTTCTTCATAAGCTCGAATATGAAAGATAGCATCCCCAAACATGAGGACCTAGCAATACTTGGAGAAAGAGTTCCAAGCTTTTTCAAATCGACCTTCTTAAACTTCAATGTCCGGAACCTACAATTGTAGTAATATAAAGTAATAGGGTTAGTGCGCCAGATGTACTAATTACGGGTATATGCACATAATATTTTAAGGACGTGCATGAAAAAGGATCATTTATCATTTCTTAAGAAAGCATGCTAAGTCATATGAATGTCTTTAATGCACATACCATAATACATACACAAGTTAAGGATTTTATCAACATACAACATGATCATAATCAAAGACATATTATCATAGAGTTATGTTAACATTTAATATTCAAAGATCATATAACATAACTTACAAACTACTTACCAATGATTACATCCCCAACCTACATGTGCAATAGTCATGTGAAGCCCCAAAACCCCACACAACCAACTAGATAAGATAGGAGACCACAAATAAAGATTTGCTTCATATAACTTGTAACATAAGTAGTCATCACCTCATAAAGCAATATAGACCAATAACATGTTCATTAAGATAACCCACTTAATAATATGAGTAATAACATGTATCATAAGCATCATACATTTCATGTTATCATATTATATAAGAACTATCTATTACGACTTCCCTTAGAGTCAACTTGTGAAATGTCTAGGCCGAGTCCCATCCCTACCTATACTTAGTAGACTCTTCAAGTCACCCTAGTCAAAGTCCATTTACTTGTCTTTCATTTTACATTTGGGAACATTAGCCATAACCGACATTAGACCATGTGAGATAAATAACAAATCAAATGTAATAAAACCCCACACCGAAAGAAGGTGGTCTACAGGCCAAAGTAGAGCCAAACATGACATAACTTTCTAGGTGGATCAACTAGCTAGTATCCTATGGAGGCAGCATAGTTCAAGAACTAGGAGATATATTAGTGACACATAGTTACACATTACATAGACGCATCTATCTCATGACCATCATTATGAATCTACCTTCCAACAAAGGAAGGGACACCTCTCATATCTAGTTCTTCGGTGCTTATCTTAAGTCCCTATCTTGAATAACCTTTAAGTTGTCTCTTGTAATAAACTAATAATAGGTCATAGGATATTAACTACTTGTATAAACATGATTATGAGCTCTTTTGGAATAGATGAGAATCTCTTTTCATTCTAACCCTTCGATTGCGATATTAACATAGCATAATCATCTTGTGTAAAGCATACAAGAAAATATAGTGAACCTGCATTGTCGTATTATTATTATTATCTCACAATTAACAAAATCATACATAAATGAATAGCATTGTAACATCATTTATGAGATAACATAACCAACATGCAGTAATCCCGACTTAAGAAGACTTACCTCTCGCTTCCAAGAACCTTATTCAAACTCTTAAGCTCAACTTACAACATTCATAACCATAATATAGTGAAATACTCAATAGCATAATCATGAACAACTCTTCAAATCATATACAATATCACCTCATAATGTAGGATAAGGGAAAACGTCATTAAAGAGTTCATTCAAGTCTTAGTTCCAATCCCAACGTTTACATGTTGTCAAGTAGTAGGTATAACCCATCCAAAACCATCATTTAGATAAGAACATGCAAAGCACAAAATTCAAACATTACTAACCACAGACTCATCAATTCGTGTGAAATCGACCATACAAAATACTTACTTTTCATCGAAAATCATAAATCCATTTTGTAGACTAAAAATCTTGGTATTTGAGTTTCTTGAAAACATATCTTTGAAAGGACCTCCTGGGGAAAGGAATCTGAAGAATGAAAAACCCATACCTTATAGACGAATAAGCAACAAAATTTGATTGGAAACCTCGAAGTCTTCGTCTTCTTCCTTAAGCTCTTCTTGTTCTTCTATGGAGTTTGGGAAAAGAGAGTGTTTCTTGAGACAGACGGGTAATTGTATTTGAATCTAATTTGGACGTGTAAAAAGTGGTCTATAGCTGACCTAGTTTCCATAAATATAGTCGTCCTATAAAATACCTAAAAGACCCTTCACTTAAATGGGTCTTTTTATGAAGTTAAATTACCAAACATACGACTTTAAAGATTTTGGGAAGTGGCTGCGCGCCGCTGGGCCAATTCCTGTTATTTTTCTGAAATTTTGGGTCAAGGCAGTGAGGTGCGTGTCAGCCTCGCATCGTGAGGCTGACTCTTTATTCTTGAGACAGTAGCCTACATGTAGGCTGTCCGTCGCACACCTCGTGTTGCAATCTAGTTCACTCAGGCAGCTTTGGAATCCTGCCTACCCATGTTGGGGACCTCCTCAAGGACCCTTTGGGTGGTCCTTCGAGTGTTGTTACTGGACTTTTGGACCCTTTTCACTGCATACCCTAACCAAGATCTCTTTACATGTTTTGGACTCCATTTGACACCTCTAAACCTTCACCAAACATAGGGACATCAACTAGTTTGAATTAGCTAGTTTCCGGCAGTCAAGGTCTTTCTTTTTCACTTTGTATCTAACCTTTTCTTGATAAACTTGTTAAACTAATATAGGTCTGGCAACATACTTTTTAACATTATTAAATAGGTTAAGCTCTAGTCTAAGTCATGGCATTTCTGGAATGTTGTACTATCCCCCCCCCCTTTAGGAACATTCGTCCGTGAATGACACAAAAACTTATGGAGGGTAGAAATAGACTCAATACTAGAAGCCCAACCATCAACAATACAAAATCATATCGAGTCACAACTGATAGGAGTACTTCACCACTCCTTTCAACACATAACATAACATTACACATAGCACTCAATTCATGATGCACACATAAGAGACTTAATATTTCATAACACATAGTGATGAGTTTCCTTCTCAACATCAACATGAGCTCAAAATACATTAAGAGTTACCATGCTATCATTCTTCTCAAGACAACAAAAAAACAACAAAATCTCATGAATAAAACATGCATACATATTCCATATAAGTGCAAGAATAGAGTATTAATGAATTTTCTTCAACTCAAACTAGTATAACTCTTACCAAAACATGGACCTATTTAGGAAAAAAAATAAATTTCACATTATTCATTACTTTCTTAACAAAGAGGAATGTCTAACCTTAAGGTGTTAAAAATTAGGGTAGCGGGACTTCATGTCGGCTTCGGCCTCCCATGTTGCATCCTCAACAAGATGATTCCTCCATAGAACTTTTACGGAGGCAACCTCCTCTTTCCTCAACTTCTTGACTTGGCGATCAAATATCTCAACTACAACCTCTTCATAGGAGAGGGTCTCATCCACTCCTAAACCTTTAATAGGCAGAATGGACAATAGGTCCCCTATGCATTTCTTGAGCATAGAAACATGAAACACTAGATGAAACAAAGCTAGTTCAATAGGTAGTTTAAATTCATAAGCAACCTTTCCAACCTGTTGTAAAACCTCATAAGGACCAACATACCGGGGACTTAACTTCCCCTTTCTACCAAATATCATCACCCCTTTAATAGGTGAAATTTTCAAATAGACATGATCACCTATTTCAAACTCTAGATTTCTTCTTCTATTGCCGGCATAAGACTTTTGCTGACTATAGGTTGTCTTCAATCTGTCTCTTATTAGTTAAAATTTCTCTATAGCCTCATAACTAAATTCTGGACCAATGAGTGAGGACTCACCAACCTCAAACCATCCAACCAAAGATCTACACCTTTTACCATAAAGAGCTTCAAAAGTGTCCATGGAGAAGCTCAAATGGTAAATAATGTTGTAGGGAAACTCAATCAAAGGTAGATGATCATCCCAACTTTCTTTGAAATCTATAACACATGCTCTTAAAATGTCTTCAAAGGTCGGAATGGTACGTTCCGCTTGACCATCTGTCTGAGGATAAAAAGTGGTACTAAGTTTCACTTGAGTACCTAAACCCTTTTGAAAAGACTTCCAAAAAGGAGAAGTAAATTGGCACCTTCATATGAAATGAGGACAAACGAATCCCATAAAGACTCATAATATCATTAATGTATGTTCTTGCATAATTTTTGGCGGTATAAATAGACTTAACAGGAATAAAATAGGTAGATTGGTCAACCTATCCACAATGTATAGTAATTTTACTACGTGTTCGAGCCAACCCAACAACAAAATCCATATTGACGTCTTCCCACTTCCAAGTAGGAACATCCATCATTTGGATTAAACCACCAAGTATAAGATGTTCATCTTTAACCTGTTGGTATTTTGGACACTTAGCAACAAACTCTGCTATGCCCCTTTTTAAACCTTTCCACCAATAGATCTCTCTAAGGTCATGATACATTTTGGTGGCACCCGGATGTATAGAATAAAAAGAACCATGGGCTTTTTCTAGAAATCAATTTCTCAAATCCTCAACATCTGGTACACATAATCTCCCTTGGTACGTAAGAACACCATCCCCCCTTAATAGAATGACTCATTGAGCTTACTAAGTACCAACTCCATAAATCCCATCAATAGAGGATCAAAGTGTTGCTTAGACTTCACCTCAACCACCAATGATGATTCATAGTTATGATGGACCATAAATCCACAGTTTGGATAATTTTCTAGTCATACACACAAAAGAGCCAACCTATGAACATCTTTCTCATGTTCTATCTTCTCTTTTCCCATATGAGATACACTACCGATAGTTAATTTACTCAAAGCATCCGCAACCACATTGTCCTTGACAGGGTGATAAAGGACACTCATGTTGTAATCCTTCAATAGTTCTAGCAATCTTCTCTATCGGAGATTCAAATTCTTTTGTGTGAAAATATATTGAAGACTTTTATGGTCAGTAAACAAACCAACATGCACATCATACAAGTATTGTCTCCATCTTTTCAAGGAAAAACCTACAACATCTAACTCAAGATCATGAGTTGGCTAATTCTTCTCATGAACTGTGAGTTGCCTAGAAGGATAAGCAATTACCTTGCCCTGTTTCATGAGGACACATCCAAAGCTCACTTGGGAAGCATAAAAAAATACTACAAAGCCTTCATTACCCTCTTGTAAGGTAAACACTATAGAGGAGGTAAGCTTATCTTTCAACTCTTGAAAATCTTTTTCACAAACTTCCGACTACTCAAACTTCACCTTCTTTTGGGTCAAGTTGTCAAAGGAGAACAAGTCGACAAAAATCAATAAATAAACCTTCTATCATACAAGACTAGACCCAAAAAACATCTTATGTCTGTGTGAGTCAAAAGACTAGGAAAATTTCTGACCGCATCCGTCATCTTTGAACTCTTTTCCATTAAAGGAGCCACTTCTAAGGAACTTCAAAAGAGGTTTTCCAATACTAACAACTTCTTCTATATTTGACTCTATGTATGGGTCTTGCATGAAAATTTTCTAAAGGATTCAAATATGATGTTTGTAATTAAGTTGGTAATTTTAATGCTAAAACTTCAATGAAAAATGGTAAAGCTTTTTATCAATTTTTGGCTTAAATAATGGGTTGAATGAACATGATTTTGTAATATTTGAGCTTTGGTTTTCTTGTGTTGATATTGTTGTTTAGATACTGACTTAAGACCTATATTATGATGAAACGTTGAGTTAAATGTTATAGGTGATGGAAGCTTTGATAAAGGGTAAGTTGGTTATGTTGTTTATCTTCATTTATGAAATGCTCTTGAGTGCTATGGTCCACCTTTGTTTGCGGTATTTACTTTAAAGGTATGAATGTCTAGTTACTTGTATATTGTGAATGACTCCATGAAGGCATATTATTTGAATAAAAATGGAAATGATTCTTGTTAATGTGTTCTATGAACCTTGTTATTAATTATATGCTACGGATTATGTGTAAATGGCTTATATGATTTTGTGAAGTATGTTAAAGTGTGTGATGTGATGAATGAAGGTCTAAGCATGTATAAAATCTAACGTAAATGAAATGATGTTTATATGAAAGGTGCACATACTCATAATTTGAATGGATGAATGAATGAAGTTAAGGAATGAGAATAAGAACGGGAGCTTTTGGGATGAATACTCTTTGTGAGTTTAGATGAAGAGTTTGGTATCAATCCTACTACCTCCCAAGATCTTTCTAAGATAGGTTGGAGAATGAATGCCCTTCATGAGTTGAGATGTGGTGTTAACTAGGTATCCTTCCCCTATAATGTATATTGTTGAGGATCCATGGGGAGTTATTCTTAGCACCGAGAGGATATGATGAAGGGGTGCTTAAACTTCGTGAGTTGAGAAGTTGTATTCCAATGTACCTCTTGAGATGAGTAATTTTCATTAGTAAAGTATGATTTACTTAGTAGCAATCTTCTTATCTCTTAACTATGCGCCCGCATAGGTGAAACTATTGGGAAAGCAATGTAAAAGCTAAAAGAAATACCTCACTCTAGGCAAGTGGGGGGAACCTCCTCCGATAAAGGAAGTATTGGGATTCTGTGTCTAGATCTCATGGTCCATGTTGGTTAAGCTAACTCCCACGAAAGAAATGAAAGTGTTATGCCTTCTAAAAGAATGTACTACTTAGGGTAGGTGGTGGAATGGGACGTTATCTATTCATTGCACTAGGTAGGAATTCCCAAAGGGAAATCTAGGTGTGTCTCATATGAATAGAATGAACTAAGTCTTCTAAAAGAGTGTACTACTTAGTGTAGGCGGTGGAATGGGACGCCATTTGTTCGTTGCATTAAGTAGGCATTCCGAAAGAGAAGTGTTGGTGTATTATGTGGAGTGTTTTGAGTGTTCTTCCAATGTCTTGTTATTTAAGAGTGGGCTTGTTCTATCGACCTGAGTAAGCCTTTAATATGTAGAGAAGAGGATCATTTAGGTGCGGATTTACGGGATTGTATGGGTGGTCCCCTCATTTCTCACCTTGGTGAGTCTTGGGATAATCTAGTTATTTGGGGAACTCCTACGGAAATGAGTTCACTTCCTCTTGGCTTGACTTTTCGAGTTCACTGTTTTGGGATTAGAAAGGGTTCACTGTAATGCTAAAATGATTTCACTGTAATTGTTGGGTAGTGCACAATAAAATGGTCCTTTTTGCTAAAGTTATGGAATTCTTTCTCTAAGAGTTAATTGATGATTCTTATGTTGTTTCACTTATATATTCATGAAGGTTTTACTTATTTGGCATGAAAGTGTATTTATACTAAAATGTCCTTTTTTCATATGTCATACTTAGTACATTATTTGTACTAACCCCATACTTTTCTATACTCTATAAGTATAGGTTTGGAAGCAAGGTTGTCACATCCGGGGAGCACCCCTGGAAGTAACATGGTGTACTTGACCTCTCTGAGGTCTTATACAAGCCCATAGTTATCATTAATCAGATTGACATAGTAATTTTAGTGCAAAATTTAAAACTTTTCATTGCACATCATATGCTAGAAACATCACTTCATATATTTATAAAATATCATATTGCATACATAGATTCTAAGTCTCTTTCAAATTTTAGACTAAACAACATTAAAGTACCTTAGGGACACGGCCGTCAAAACACAATACATAACTATGCAACATTTAAACACTTTACAGTAAAAACATGAGTAGGGAATCCTTGGAACTTAAGGGCCCCTTACCTTGAGCTTGGGAATCATCTATCAAGCACTCCACCATTTAAACATCATTTAAGCATCCATAACCTACACATTGTGTAAAAAGTAGAGAAGAATGGGATTAGTACAAGAATGCACTAAGTATGGCAACCATGCAAAAACGTGTATTTAAAAGGGACATTTTCTTGAAATCATGCATGAAGCCTTTTTGAGTAAATCTTCATAAAACCTTTATACAACAGCATTCATATGATTCACATACTTCATATAGACATATTCAAAGGCCAAACATCATAGAAAAACCATATAGAATTTAATTCATAATTGAGGTCACTTTACAGTGACCAAAATTCCCTTAACAGTGAGCATTCTTTTCGTTTATATATTAACCTCCCAAGTATCCTTTACTGATAATTGGTGTGATGCATCACCATAAGGTCACAAAGAAAGAAGACACCGAACCTACATAAACCAACACATATCCTCGTATAAGCAAAATACATCAAAGACACGTTTAAGTCAAGACTTATAGGCTTTACAGTAAGTTACACACATTTTCACATATATTTACTTCTTTTCATATACATCATTATAAGATCTTATTCATGGCCCGAATCTAAGTCTACTAGTTCAATGTAACTGCGAAGCCCCATAACCCCACACGTACTTATTAAAATCTTCAGGAGACCACAAACTTGAACATTCAATTCTACATCAACAAGTAAGTTGAGACAACTTCATTAATGACAATACAAGACCTTCATCATATAGTCATTTAGAACAACATAGTGCATATAAAGATAAGACCACATCATACAGATTCATACCATGCACATCTTCATAACAAGTAGACGAATACTACAAAGTCATGCATATGGACATAAACATAAGCATACACATTATGTCACTTCTCTAGGACTTCCTAAGGAGCTACTTGTGCAATGTCTAGATGGGTTCATTACTTCCACCTATCCTATGTAACCTCCCTTAAATCCTCCTAGTTACCATCCGTTTCATTTACTCCAATTTTCCATTTTACATAATGGAAACTATAACCTTTACCAATACTAAGACCATTGGTGCTAAACATGGAATTTGGTGTTGTAGAGCCTTACACCAATGGAAGGTGTTCCTACCTAGCCAAGGTAAAACATTAACATACATCCTAGAATCCTAAGTTAATTCACATTTCTAGATCCTTTGTGACAATCATAGTTATGGAACTTAGATATAGGTATGATCCATCTACATGTCATTTGGAAATTGGGGCCTCCTCTCATGAGAAAACATGGGTGAATCTTTCTCAAAAGGGAAGTAATCACCTCATGCATATCCATAGGTGAGTATTCCTCTAAGGGAGGTCAAAACTCTAAGGAACAAATGGTGAATGTTCCTCCAAGGGAAGTCAACATCTCTCAATATCAAGTTCACTCGGTACTAAGCTAAGTTCCCTTTATTGAAAAGTCATTAGTACATATTTCATAAAATATAGAATTAGGATATTCATTCCTCATATGTTTATAGCATATTCAAGCACCTTTCTAGTTTTAGAGTAATCTTGGGCGCACCTTTCAAGTCCTCTTTATTTATTAGATCATCATGAATGTGTGTGTGTGTGTATATTTATATGTGAACAAATGTTTCACACAACACGTAAATGTCACACATGTTCATATGCCAATGGAAAAGTCTTTATGGGTACCTATATGATCAATCCTTTCATATAAACACTCCAAGACATTCTGCACATTTATACTTCATGATATAATATATTTAACATCATAGCATATAAGTCATATTCATAACATATTCATACAATCCTATGCATGTCCTTAGAAGACTAACCTAGGAACTATCCAATCGAGGTGCATATGTGCAATGCATACACAAAGTCCCATACCCTTGCCTATGTTAGTACACGTATCAACTCATCCTAGTGAATGATGCA
This sequence comes from Solanum peruvianum, assembly GCA_027705065.1. Lineage (NCBI taxonomy): Eukaryota > Viridiplantae > Streptophyta > Magnoliopsida > Solanales > Solanaceae > Solanum > Solanum peruvianum. The sequence continues at coordinate 16,068,672 of JAKWJD010001762.1, read as the reverse complement.
TCACACAACATCATAAAATGGTTAGCATAACACAAGACTCATTTATTTAAGACTTACAACATTCTTACAGTAAACATTAGTCGTTATGTACCTCTATCAACTTTACATCACATATAACATTATAAGACCTCATCATAGGCATCAAGTCCATATAACCTTAACATAGCCATTTACATTCTCATAACAATAGTAACATCACCTAGATTAATAAATAGAGAAGAAGACTAGGCACAAGTTACACGTAAGGTAATCATCATAACCACTCATTCATATATTCATCAATTCGCCTTCAAGACTATGGTCAAAACATATATAATGACAATAAAATACACACCTCCACCATAAGTGAATCATACCACACAATGTCATACAAGGCTTCATCAACATTATATATAAAAGTAGGGAGGAATAGTAGACCTTAAAAATTCATCAACCCTTTTGATCAACATTGATCAATAAACCCTTTAATCAATAATAAATGTACAGGGAAGCAACTAATTGTACTTTAAGCATGAGAGAAACCGTGTACAAATCGTTTCAAGATCATGATACAACCAGTGCAAACATTAACAATGTTTTAGGGAATAGATAGGCATATCATCAATCAATTTTCCTATTCTTGTTTGTGAATCAAGATTAATCAATAATGTCAATGTATAAAAGTATCCGAATAAAATCATAACTTAAACGAGTTACTACCACAAATTCCAATAAACTCGAAATCACTATAAGCATGCTTCATATTAGGAATTCATGGAAGGTAACTTTACATAGGTTAATCCTATTCAAACTATCTTTAAATGATCCACATTAGATCCATTAAATATAATTCAAACTCACATTACATTATAGGCAGTAACTATGTATAATTAACAATGATCGATTCAAATAAAAACTAACCTAACGTCAAGATCACTAGTTACAATTCCATAGACTAGAAGAACTTAGCTCAACTCATATTAATCCTTATTCACCTTGATAAAACACGATTTATAGTTACAATTCAATCATAGTACTAACCTTAAACAGTGTTTACAAGAACCACAACACAATCGAATTCCACTTTTATTCATTAAAACATCAATATTAGAGTGATCACATAAAGGCATGTATTAGTCATGTTTAAATCTTCATATAATGATCCTCATGGATCCTTCGTCATCAATTCAACATTAATTCACGTAAATAACAGTAGGTATAAGCAATTTAACTTAAGAGATCACAATTCAACCATTAACAAGCCACGATCACAATGCCCATGCAAGGGCTAAATTGATTTTTGTAAGGGACATAGATTCATCATGCAATTGTAATGAAATCACATTAAAATGAATAAATTAACATCAGTACAAATGATTTAACCATTTAAAACATTTTTTGAAAAAACCCAGGGATAGATTGAAGAAGAAGATCTTGGATCATGACACTTTCTTTGAAAACATTGAGAAGAACTCTCCAAGTGAAAGGTTACTTAGTCATGAAGGATCACCATACCTTTGTCTAGTTTAAAACCTTTAAAACATTGTGAAGGACGCATGAGAATACAATCTACAAGCTGATCTTGAGCTTCAACAACAATGGAGGTTTCTAAAGAGAGTTGGTTTTGTAGGGAAGGTTGATTTCGTCTAGGAGAGATTGGAAATGGGTTGTTCACGTGTTTGATCCCTAAAATACACCCAAAATAGGTGAAATAATCAATTAGAGTCATGTTAGTACGTGAGGTGAATTTCCCATTCACCCTTAAATAAAATAGCCGCAAGGCAGTGTAGAAGGCCACCATCAATGGATCACCATCGACTGGTCGTTGGTCAATCGACTGGCCATCTGTGTCTTCCATCGATTGGAACTTGTCCTTTTATTGGGTTGAGAATTTCCCAAGCTAAGTTTCCATCGGTGATACCTCACTAACGGGTCGTTAGTCAACCAACTGGCCTTCGTTTGGTTAAGTTTGTTGACACTGCCAAGACAGTGTCTCGATCAGCCTTGGGTCCTTCTTGTGGGCCCTATTGTGGGTTTCTTTAAAAGTTATACCCATAAATTTAAAACATAAACACAACCCTTAATCCCTGATGTGTTTAAGACAAAACAAATACACATAACACGTCCAAACAGGCTAGGCCCCATCAAGACGCACTTGGTCGTCTCAAGGGCTAACTTTCGAATATCTTAGATGTTCTTGAACTTTTGACCTCAAAACTTTATGAAACTACATAAACTACAATTAAACATCATTAATAATCATTTTCATAATTCAGAATCTCATGACATAAAAATATAAGCATGGATAGACACATGAGGCACATAGGTTACTTGTCGTCGAACGTCTTGGTCGTCCCTTGACGTTTGACTTCCAAATCACCTCAAACTATACACACTGCCTCAATAAAATATTTCAAGCTATTTTAGGACATTATAACCTTATTACAAACATTTTAGGCTCTATACACCCTAACTCATTTTGGGGGTCTTACAATATCCCCCAAGTGGGAACATTTGTCCTTAAATGACACTTAGAGCACTTTAATAACAACAAGGACTTCCATGCCAAAGAGCAGTTCAGCAAATTTATAAAATCATTAAAAAGAATAAAATGCACCCCACTTACAAGGAACACATCTTCAACTCATTTTAGCACTCAATGCACACAAGCACGCAAAACGTACATTCACTCAGTCTTTAATGCATCAAACACAAAGGCTCTTATCATATTTATAGGAGGAAAACCATTCTCCTAGCAATAACATGGTCATCACTTCATTTTATTTAAGATATCATCATTCAACCTTATATAGGTCATACTTAGGATGATTTCAACAACACTCAAGAAACAATTAAGCACTCATACTTTGATGTACATAGACTTGAGTTAATTGAATCAACAAAGATATTTATTAGTTAAACCTAGTGTCATGAAGGTCATACTCAACCATACCATGCTTAGTGGTGTCCATGGAGGAATGTCCTTCTCCTAAACACACTTACATGTATCATGAGTTCACGCCAAGAAAATGCATAGAGGTCATCTTTACTGTATCATGAAAATTTCTCAACTTCTCAAACCAAGACATGATCATGTTTTCTTCCTAGTGAAGTCTAAATGGTATGTCACACCAAATATATTACAACAAATAGGAAACCATCTCAAAAATTTCAATTTCTAACATAGTACTCACCTTGACAGTAAGTATCATTTGGAAAATATAATGCAAATCATAGGCAAACATATGAACATTTATCTAAACATGTTTTCACTTTTTAAGTGTGAGCCTACAATCATGCTTCCCAAACCATAGAAGTCACATAATTTTCAAGATACTCATCATATTTCATTTATAAGGCTAAACATAAAACCTCACAAGTGACTTCTTCCATGATTCTTATCTTACTTTATGAAGTCAAATTCACAATTAGCATGTGGAGATGCACACAATACACATGAGAAAACATGGATTTTTGTTTAAAAAAATTATTTCATGCACTTTCGAATCTTAAAATCTCCTTAAGGTAATGTCAATCCATACATACTAAACATATAAAGTTCATTCAATTCATACTTTATGCGAAACTCTATTCATGCACAAGCTTACTAGAAATTCATTCTTTTCAAGCTCAAGTAATAGAAAGAAAAGGTAGAAATATCTACAACCGAACCATTTCATCACCATCCCCCACTTAGGGAAACCCAATTAAGAGTAATTTAACCCAACCTAAAGTGGATCTTAACTTAACAACCTTCATTATTCACCACTTAAATTTGATTACCACATTAAAAGGAATTACAGTAAATCAACCAAGTCATCCTAAAATTTTAGCACCTAGGAAATTTATCCCCAATTATCAAGTTAGGTCATATCATTCAACCACATAATATTTTCATAAAATACAATAGGCACAACGGTCATACAACATTAGGGGAAACAACAAGGAGACTTAGCCATTAAATTTCTTCTTTTTCCTTATATATTACCTTTAGGTGACTTCTAGGTCACTAAAACCCACATCATCACCCTATGAAAACAAACATACTATCTTCACACCTAGGATCAAGTCCATACCTAGAACTACAATCCATATAAAGCAATCATTAAGGTTCACTTATATAACAAAGGCAACATTGAACACCCTTAAACATATATTCTTAGGGTAGTATGCTTCCATAGCTAGTCACTAAACATTTCAAGCCCAACTCATAATATAAGGCTACAATCATGCAAAACAATATCGTAACACATTATTCGAAGAGAAAACTCATGTCAACCATATTAAATTCTAAAATGATTTAACTATATCATGACATACATTTTTTTCAAACATTACATGTTATTTCACATAAATCTCATACTTGGCCATAATTGACATCACATCATCAAATATACAAAAATTCACATTCACATATATTCATCAAACCATAAAACCAAGATAATCATTTAAACTCACCTTTTCTCCCTCAAGTATAGAGAACAATCTCATCCAAGCAATCACATCTAAAAGATCACCGGAAAAAAAAACATAAGAGAGATATCTTATAGAGATAACATCTATGGCACGAGATGAGAATGATGATGAAGGGAAACTCTATCGTCCTATATCATCTTGTACCATTTGATGTCGTGTCTCACCACCAATGATACAAGACTCTACTAGATGTGGCAATATTAGACTTCTCGGACTCTAAACCACTTTTAAAACCTCGTGATCTGATACCACGTTTGTCACATCCAGGGAGAAGCCTCTAGAAGTAACTTGGCGTACTTGACCTCTAGGAGGTCTTATACAAGCCATAGTTATCATTCATTGCATTGACATAGTAATTTTAGCAGAAAATTTAAACATTTCATAGCACATCATAAGCTAGACACATCATTTAATATATTTATAAAATATCATATTACATACTTAGATTCTATGTCTCTTTGTCATTTTAGACTCAACAACATTAGAGTACCTTAGGGACACAACCCTCAAAACATTAGACATAACTATGCAACATTTAAACACTTTGCACTAAATATATGAGTAGGGAATCCTTGGAACGTAAGGACCCCTTTCGTCAAGCTTGGGAATCATTTATCATGATTTCCATAATTTAAACATTCATTAAGCATCATAATCTACACGTTGTGTAAAAATTAGAGAAGAATGGGATTAGTACAATAATGCACTAAGTATGTGTCACATCTAGGTTTACCCCTAGACGTAATCGGCGGCGGCGTCCTCTTTGTGGACTAAGACAAGCCTTTTATCTTAAATCATTGCATTTACGATTCAAAATACGGAAAAATTTAAAACTTTTCAACTACTTCTAATCAGATGTTTACATAGACCTCTTATACACATAATCATAATGATATCGAGTATACATAGACTCGTTCATATAAGAAGATTACATAGTCTTCTACCTTTATTTCACACACTTAAATAGTAAAGAAATAGAGTCATAATTTGTCTTGTCTCATAAACCATCGAAACGAGGACAATAACATTGAGCATAGCCCTACATCAACGAAAGTAAGCCGCATATAGGTTTTATACAACTTTGTCTCAAATAGGAAATGGAGTCAGTACAAAAGTTGCAGTAAATAAGTAACTTAGCAAAGAGAATATTGGCATCTTCCTCGGGAAAAATGAGGACCTACCACTTGGATTATAGAAGATCCAAGTCGTCCTTCAAATCACCTCAAATCAACTTCAATGAATAGAACCTAAAATGTTTGGGTAAAGGGAGAAAATGGGGTTAGTACACCACATGTACTAAGTATGAGATCATATTCACAAATACCAACACAGTATGCTATAAAATGGGGCAGTTATGGAAATCATGTTATTTAAGCCAATCCTTTAAACATACTAAACAAATTAATTATACCATATGTACGTCATCATACTAAACCCATAATCCAATGTAACTCTATCATCATGTAATAATATCACAAACAAGAATAAGAGTAAACCACATAAATAGCAAAACAAACCAAGCAACTATAATCCATAAGAAGCTACAAGTGCAATGATTAAGCAAAGCCCCATAACCCTACTTAATCAAGTAACCCACCAAAGATCATAATAAGCAATTCACTTCACATAGCATTGTCTTCCATCTAATATATTTTTCTTTCTTTAACAATGATAACAAATTTTGATATTCATAAGAATCTCAATTAACATATAAAGTCACTTACATTTTATTGTTATTTATATACATAACATTAACTTCTCAAAGATTCTATCAAGGCAAACTAGTGCAAGGCATAGGTAGAGTCCCATACCTATACCTAAGCTAAAGTTAAAAAAGTCAAGTCACTTCAATTAGTCTATACTTCATTTATTCATTTTAGTTTAGGTAAATCTTGCCTTAACCGACATAAACAACATGAGATAATGTGGAATTCGGTGTAATGAAACCTTACACCGATGGATGGGGGTCTACTGGCCAAGGTAGGACCTAAAATAAACGTAGCTATATAGGTGGATACACTAGCTAGTATTCTATGGTGTCAACATAGTTTATGGAGCTTGGGGAATAAATCATGGAAATATCAAATCTACACCCTACCTTGGGTCATGAGGCTATCCACCCCATGAGGACCGTAGTGAACCCTACCTTCCTTATATAAAAAGATGTCACCCCTCACTGCAAACACCCATTAGCTACCTTTCCACTCATTTCCGTACATTTCCAACTTCTAAAAGTTAGTAAAAAGGCTAAGGCACACTAATACCTCTTTGAACAAACTTCCCGGACGTCTTTGGACATTTGGTTCTTAAACCTTCTAAATGACTTATATTCATTGAAAGTGGACTTAGAAACAGTGTTTAGACTTTATGATACCTATATTAGGCCTTTTCATGAGTCTTGGATTTTCAAGGTGTTACATTATCCCCCCCCCCACTTAGGAACATTCATCCCCGAATGACACTAAAACTCTATTAAAGGAAGGAATAGACACAAGACTAGCAGCCCAACCAATCAACAATATCAATTTAACAAAAAAATCATATCACCTCACCGAAGTAAATATCAAAACTCATATTACCACACCTAAGGGTCAATGCACTTCATCATGAGGTATTTTATTCTCACAACATTTATGAGCTCAACATACATCATATGAGTCAATTAGCACAAAGTTCAACTTAACAATATGCTACGTATCATTTAATGAAGACTTACCATATCAAAATGCACAACATAACTGAAAGAAAGCAAAACCCAAAATTTCATGTTTTTAATAGCAACATTACAGTGACTTCAGTGTAAGAATTACGGTGAGGTTTACAAAAAAAATGTCATTTTTGCAACATTTCACTTAAAAATCAAGCAACACAAATCTTTGTCATAATTATTTAATTCTCAAAAAGATGAGGATAACGGGATTTCATATCGTCCTCGGCCTCCCATGTAGCACCCTCAACTAATTAATTTTTCCATAACACTTTCACGGAAACCACCTCTTTATTCCTCAACTTCATGACTTTCCTATAGAGAATTTGAATCTAGAATTCCTCAAAAGAGAGGTTATCCTTGACACCAAGACACTCAGTAGAAAGAATGGACTCGGGATTACCAATACAATTTTTCAACATAGAAACATTGAAAACCGGATGAACCGAAGCCAATTCATTAGGAAGTTTCAATTCATAAGCAACGTTACCAACCCTTTGCAAGATTTCATAGGGACCCACATAACGAGAAATCAATTTTGATTTCCTGCCAAACATAACCACCTCTTTCATTGGGGAATTTTTTAAATACACATTATCACCTTCTTCAAACTCCAAATCCCTTCTCCTATTATCGGCATAAGACTTTTGCCGACTATAGGCCATTTGCCACCCGTTCCTTAAGATATGAACCTTTTTCCGAAGTCATATAAACCAAGTCGGGACCAAGAATCGATGACTCACCAACTTCAAACCACCCTATAGGAGACCTACACCTCCTACCATACAAGGCTTCATAGGGAGCCATGGAGATGGATGTATGAAAGCTATTGTTATAAGAAAACTCCACCAACGGCAAGTATTTATCCCAACTTCCTTTAAAATCGATAACGCAAGCTCTAAGCATATCCTCAAGGGTTTGAATAGTGCGTTCCGCTTGACCATCCATGTGAGGATGAAAAACGGTACTCAATTTCACCCTATTGCCCAAACCGTCTTGGAATGACCTCCAAAATCTAAATGAGAATTGTGCAACCCGATCCAAAATGATGGATAACGGACTACCATGCCGACATATGATACGGTCAAACTCTCAAATTAGAAGTAAAGCGATCGTATCAAGTAAAGAACCCAACTAATGAGGTTGGGATCGTTCCCACTAGGAAATAGTTCAGACTTAATTTCAATATATTATTACTAATATTTAGTCAATTATTTCCTTGGAAACCAAAAATGATAAAAAGGGAATTTTGTATTTCTAAATAAATGAAAATAGCTAGCAAAATTAAAGGAGACAACTAACAGCTTCAAATGTTGGAGTTTAATCAATTAATAAAAGTAACTAGCATTTATGTGTTCTCCATAAATTCATAACGTGATAATTCTAACTATAAAAATTCTTTCCTAGTATCTTGCATGCAAAGTGATAAGTTATGTATTTCTAAATCCTTGGTCCGACGTCTAGAAAATTTCACTCCGCACCTTGGTCCGGCTACGTGTGTTGCTATACTAACCCTTACATTTACCTCATCTTATACCAACTTTCTATAGTTCGTATTGTATGGGTCGTGTCCCAAATATTTTTGTGTATAAGATTGGCATATGTTGAGACTTAATAATTTCCTATTGTTTTTATATGAAAGATGTTTTAAGATATGTCGTGTGAAAAGTTCTAATTCCGCACTACTTTTCATACATGTATGCAATGAATGATGTCAAGGGCTTGTACAAGACCTTCGAGAGGTCAAGTACGTCGTGTGAAACTCCGAGAGTGCCATATCTTCTAGGGTGTGCTCTAGGGATGTGACAAAAGTTGGTATAAGAGCATAGGTTATGAAAGTGATCTTACAAATTATAAAGGCTCATAAAGCCACTTCTAGTAGAGTCTTGTTCATTGGTGTGACTCACGACACATCTATGGGCGAGAGGCTATAGGACTATCTCCTACGACTTCCCTTAGGGTCAACTTGTGCAATGTCTAGGTCGAGTCCCATCCCTACCTATACTAAGTAGACTCTTCAAGTCACCCTAGTCAACATCCATTTACTTGTCTTTTATTTTACATGTGGGAACATTCGCCATAACCGACATTAGACCATGTGAGATAAACATGAAATCCAATGTAATAAAACCCCACACCTAAAGAAGGTGGTGTACAGGGCATAGTAGAACATAACATGACATAACTTTCCAGGTGGATCCACTAGCTAGTATCCTATGGAGGCAGCATAGTTCAAGAACTAGGAGATATATTAGTGACGTATAGTTCCACATTACATGGAAGTATCTACCTCATGACCGTCATTATGAATCTACCTTCCAACAAGGGAAGGGACACCTCTCATATCTAGTTCAACAGTGCTTAGCTTAAGTCCCTTTCTTGAATAACCTTTAAGTTTTTTCTTGTCATAAACTAATAATAGGTCAAGGAGATTATCTACTTTTATAAACATAATTATGAGCTCTTTAGGATTAGATGAGAATTTCCTCTCATTCTAACCCTTCGTTTGCGATATTAACATTGCATAATCATCTTGTGTATTATCATGATCTCACAATTAACAAAATCATACATAAATGAATAGCATTGTAACATCATTTATGAGATAACATAACCAACATCGAGTAATCACGACTTAAGAAGACTTACCTCTCGCTTCCAAGAACCTTATTCAAACTCTTACACTCAACTTACAACATTCATAACCATAATATACTGAAATACTCAATAACATAATCATGAACAACTCTTCAAATCATATACAATATCAATTCATAATGTAGGATAAGGGAAAGCATCACTAAAGAGTTCATGCAAGTCTTAGTTCCAATACCAACATTTACATGTTGTCAAGTAGTAGATATAACCCATTCAAAACCATAAATTAGAGAAGAACATGCATAACACAAAATTCAAACATTACTAACCACATACTCATCAGTTCGTGTGAAATCGACCATAGAAAATACTTACTTTTCATCGAAAATCATAAATCCATTTTGTAGAGTAAAAACGTTGGTATTTGAATTTTTTGAAAACGTATCTTTGAAAGGACCTCTTGGGAAAGGATATGAAGAGTGAAAAAACCATACCTTATAGATGAATGAGCCATAAAATTTGATTGGAAACCTCAAAGTCTTCGTCTTCTTCCTTAAGCTCTTCTTGTTCTTCAATGGAGTTTGGAAAAGAGAGTGTTTCTTGAGAGAGATGGGTAATTGTGTTTGAATATAATTAGGACGTGTAAAAAGTTGTCTAAAACTGACCTAGTTTCCATATATAGTCTTCCTATAAAGTACCTAGAAGATACTTCACTTAAATGGGTCTTTTTATGAAGTTAAATTACCAAACATACGACTTTAAAGATTTTGCGATGTGGCTGCGCGCCACGGGGCCAATTCTTGTTATTTTTGTGAAATTTTGGGTCAAGACAGTGAGGTGCGTGTCAGCCTCGCGTCGTGAGGCTGACTCTTTATTCTTGTGGCAGTAGCCTACATGTAGGTTGTGTGTCGCACACCTCATGCTCCAATCTAGTTCACTCAGGCTTCTTTGGAAGCCTGCCTACCCATGTTGGGGACCTCCTCAAGGGCCCTTTGGGTGGTCTTTTGAGTGTTGTTACCGGACTTTTGGACCCTTTTAACTACATACTACCTAACCAAGATCTCTTTACAAGTTTTGGACTCCATTTGACACCTCTAAATCTTCACCAAACATAAGGACATCAACTAGTTCTAATTAGCTAGTTTCCGGACGTCAAGGTCTTTATTTTTCATTTTGGATCTAACCTTTTCTAAATAAACTTGTTAAACTAATATAGGTCTGGCAACATCATTTTAAACATTATTAAATAGGTTAAGGTCTAGTCTAAGTCATGGCATTTCTGGAGTGTTACATTATCCCCCCCCCCCTTTAGGAACATTCGTCCCCGAATGACACAATTTTTTGGAGGGTAGAAATAGACTCAATACTAGAAGACCAACCATCAACAATATAAAATCATAACGAGTCACAGCTGATAGGAGTACTTCGCAACTCCTTTCAACACGTAACATAACATTACACATAGCACTCAATTCATGATGCACACATAAGAGAGCTTAACATTTCATAACCCATAATGATGAATTTCCTTCTTAACATCAACATGAGCTCAAAATACATTAAGAGTTACCATGATATCATTCTTCTCAGGACAACAAAGAAACAACAAAATCTCATGAAGACAACATGCATACATATTTCATATAAGTGCAAGAATAGAGTATGAAAGCATTTTCTTAAACTCAAATTGGTATAACTCTTACCAAAACATGCACCTATTTAGGAAAAAAATTAATTTCACATTATTCATTACTTTCTTAACTAAGAGGAATGTCTAACCTTAAGGTGTAAAAAAATTAGAGTAGTGGAACTTCATATCGGCTTTGGCCTCCCATGTTGCATGAGAAGTAATGTAGTCCTTATGGATCAGCAATTATTGTTTCCATTGAAGAAATTCAATACAGTCGTCTCTTTTACTTAAAACACAATTATTGCTTCTTTTAAGCCCTCTTAATATCCTTTTCTTTTCTGTACCTTGTCACAGTTTTGCCATTTTTTCGCTTCTCTCTGGAAGAACAAATATTTTTAGTACTTACTTAAAAACACAATGATTGCTTCCTTACGCTTTCAATTCCACACACCCTTTGGTATACTTCTTCCTCATGATTTTTTTCCATTTACCTTTCCTTCAACTTCTTGTATTTTAGTTAACATTCAAATTAACTTTTTCTGCTTAAGATAATATTCAAGTCCTCATTTTGTTTTAAAAAATGTTTCAACGTTACATAACTTCTTACCTTACCAGATATATTGTTCTTTAAAGTTATTGTATTTGGCCTTTGAAGTATGACTGTCGTTTGTATTCGGTATTTATGGTTTCTAATTAATTTTCAGTTGGCTGTAGTGGTGAATTGCATGGTAAAAAATACAGAGAAACTAATCAATTTTTCTTTATAAACACAGAGAGGCCGCCACTCGAAACATTAATGACACTGAAATGACGGCACTCAAAATAGAAATAATGTCCTCACAGCTTCTTCCTCAGCATCCACTTTGTCAAACCATTATGAACCCTCACGTCCTCTATTTGCAGTTCATTCCAGCTCCGCTAGGTAAACTTATTCCTATTCAGTTCTGAATCCATGTCTTCAAACCATTCAAAAATCATCCAACCTACTACCCTCATGATTTCTCTTGCCCTTCTATGGAAGTTGTGTTCACCACGTAGGGTGGAATTTCTGTGAACTTTCTATAACTTTTTACTTACCAATCTAATCTATTGTTTACAACAATTCTCATGCCTTTTCTAGGAACTAAGCTTCTTGGAATTTGTATGAGCTCTCTAGGTTTTTAAAATTATAATCTAATATATTCCTCCAAATAATTCTCACGCCCTGTCTATAGAACGATAACACTTGTATTTCCACTTCTGCCTAAGGAACTAAGTTTTCACGCATGTGTAAGAAACTAAGTCGCTTGAAACATCAATGCACTTTCAAGGTACAGTGATACGCAATTTTAACTCTCTAAGTTCCGCGCCCTCTCATGGGAACGATGTCATTTTAAATCAATAATAAAAATCAAGGTGTTTTGATTCAGTATTATCTACTGCTTCCGCAATTCTAACTACATTTCTAAGGAAGTTCCCGCTTGAAATTTCTATAACTCTTTAGGAAACTTGATTTACCAATCTAACTTGTCCAGGCATTTTAATTTGCCAATCTAGTCTATTGCTTCCAACAATTCTGGGCCCTTCCTAAGGAATCATATTGTGTTTAATTGTTATAAACTATCCATGTATTTTGCTTTACCAACACTAAGAAAAGACTTCTTATCATTTAATGTTGCAGGTACTAACCGCATGTTACACGATACAAGTCGTGTCACTTGCAATAGGAGACCGTAAGAATTCAACAGGCAAATGAGTAAATTCATGGTATGATACATTAAATTTGGCTTCCTGAATGAGTTAGACATTGGATTATTGACTTCAATTGGTTATTTCTTGCCCAGAAAGACAAACAGAGACCCACAATAGTAGCATAGGAATCTCAAGCAACATGGTGACAGAGGTAACGTTCAATACAATGTGAGATTAATGCTTTAAGCAAAGCTATACTTGTAGCTATGGAGCTTGTGGTGTTCATCCGATTGAACTTGTAAGCTTGATATATTGGTGGATAGGAGTAGAAATCATAAAAGAGGTCATTCAAAAATTTAATATTCACTAGTGAGGTATTCAAAGGAAATAACAAGTAAATAAGCATCTGAATAGTAGGATTTTTATAACCCACATGCCTAACCATGTACACAGATTGTTGCAATTTTACCTTGACTGCTCCTAATTTTATTTCATAAGAAAGGTTGTAAAGGATGTGCATCAATCTATTTTAGATTACTTTTTTGGTTATGTGACTATCAGCTATTTCCTGGTGGAAAGTTATATTGAGAATTTTATATGGAATATCTTGATCAGATTGATTTCTTCATGTGTCTTTGTTCAAATTGACATACTTTGTATACGTGGGATGTTTGTAAAATGTGGAAACATTAAGGTTGACACTAAAGTTTGTGAACCAGTGAAGAAGAGAAGGACAAAAATTAATTCACAAAACTAAAATCTCTAACATATCAGAATCTGGAAAAACAGAAAGAAGATCAAGCCCTTGTATTCGAGGTTTGATGTGGAATATGTCCTCCCAGGATAGAATGATCTCAATCATCAGTGTATTGATACCCAAAACATTTGTCTCACTGAGCCACTAAATGGCATTAAATACACTTTGAATACTAGATTAAGTAGTAGTACAAGAAGTCCAGAAATTAGTTCTTTTAAAAATGAGATGAAATCTCTCAATTTGTAGAAAACAAAGGGTAGTGCTGAAAGGTCATTATTGTGCGTTACCGGGAAGATCACAAACCTTGCAATCTTTCAGAAAAATCACAATCTTTCATAAAAGGACACAACTTTTCATAAAAGACGTTTTTCATAAAAATCGCAACTTTTCATAAAAGTTGCAACTTTTCATAAAATCGAAACTCTTCATAAAAGTCACAAGTTTTCATAAAAGTCGCAACTCTTCATTTTATATTTACACCTTTTAAAACTCAACACTAATTGGATAAGTCCAACTAATATAATAAGAAAATAAATGATAGGCAACAAAATATTGGTTGCTATATGAGTTGAGATATATGACGAACTAGAAGTGTTGAACAATGTGGAACCTTGAAAATTTAATGCATAGCCATGTTGGACCAACCCCAAGTAATAGCAAATTAGGAATGAGAAAGGACTTGAAAAACCAAGAACGGACTAAACATATATCAGGCAATGGGTCCAAGTTGGATTCATGCGGCAAGGTATAAAACTTATCCATCCTCAATCAATGTGGTACACTTTGTCAATGAATCATGATTCCAAATGCAAATTTAACGTTGCCCAATTTTGTTTCTTCATGACTCTGTCATATTTCTTTAAAAAACCTTCTGCATTGTCGGGCTTACCTAGAGCAAGAGGAATTCATTGGCTGGAGCAACAACTTGAATTTACTATCAGTAGTTCATTAGGTTGTCACATAGAAATGATGCAGTACAAACATGTATCACACTGAAAGTCTAAAACCTAATCTAGAGACTCACATAAGTTTCTAAGGATTGCAAAACTATAAGTCCTAAAATAATGAATATAAATCATTTATAAGGTATTGGGGCTAAAACGTCAAGGAACGTTCACAACGTCTGATGAACTTGTAACTTGGACTATTGTGGTGCCTTGATGATCTTAAAGAGGGGCATAAAGGGTTAATCATGGTAAGGTAATGAGGATGGACCTATGTGCCTAAGAGGGTTTCTAAGGAAGAAAGGCCAAGTGAGGAGTGACAATCTTCAAGGGCAAGCCAAAGCCAAGAGGCTAAGGCTGCCTAAGAAAGAAGGCTACTGCCTCACTCTTCATGAGCATGACCAGGGCTGGTGGTCATGACAATGGCCAAGGTGGGGATCTTGTGAAGATGACTTGTCCATGCAGGGGAAGAGGTCTTTGTACCTACTATTGTCCAAGACATCACGAGCCTCTTTACGACTCGTGGTGCACTTGACTTGAGAGGGCATGCTGCTGTAAAAATGCCTTAGCCAATTGGGGCGGTTTTGGTGACGCATAGGGGAGATACTGTCTAAGAGCACCACGAGCCACTTAACGGACCATGGTCATCTTCACAGAGGGGGTTAAGGTGGCTCGTGAAGTTCCCTTAGAGGGAAAAAGAGGAGGTGGACATTTGAGGGAGCTATTGCCTCGCCACTCCACGACTACCACCACGGTCCATTATGCAATTCATTGACTGTGAAGTCAGGCGTGAAGATGGACGGGGGTTCACAGTGATGTTAAGTTGGACTTGACTTTTGGAAGTCCCACTTAATGACGGGTAGTTTGGGTATTTTTGGAGTTGGACTATATATTGAATTTTGGTCAAAATCATTCATTTTCCTACTCTAAAACTCAAACTCAAATTGAAACCGAAATTGCTCCCACTTCTCTCTATTTTCTATCTCTCCATTGATCCTCCATTGAACAACAAGAGGCTTGAGGAAGAAGACAAAGTCTCCAAGGTTTTCATGTAATTTTCATGGAGAAAGCTTCATTAAGGTATGGGTTATTCACTCTTCTATTCCTTTCCCCAAGAGGTCCTCTCAAAGTTGATTTTCAAATTACCCGATTCTTAAGGTTATTCTCTACAAATGGTTTTTCTTCTAAAGTCGGAATTGATGATTAATTATGTAGAATTATGATTTCCTATGACTAATCAAGTGTAGATTGTTGAGTAATTGATGTAAATTGTGGGAATTTTGTATAGATCATGTCCTCTATCTAATATCCCCAATTCTTGGTTCTTACCTGTACATTGATGAAAGTAGGGGAATGTGTGGGCTGTATTTATGGTCTTAATTCTTTTATGGACTGCCTAGTAACTATTATTGTTGAGATTGATCTTGGTTTGTGATGAGTTCATGAATGAACCCTTTCCTCTTAATCCTAGATCATTAACTCTTGATTGAATTGATTAGGATGGTTATGATTGACTTAGGCCTTATGTTATATACTATTATAGATTATACTACACCTATTGTTGGGTGGAATTTATTGGTAATTTTAATACCATGGATGATGTCTATTGAAGGAGATTGGGTAAGTCTTTGTGATCTCAAACCTTCTCTTCAATTATGATGGCTTATAGTTGGTGATAAATTTCAATTGAGGTATATCTTATGATAGAATTAAGTAGTTGTTTGTATGATGATGCAATTGAAATATCTTTAATATGTATGTTGTGATACTATGAGTGTTGTATTGAAAGGATGTTCTCATACAATTCAAATTGAGATAAAGACTATGAATATTTAAGGAGTTGTCTCCTGCGACCAAAACTAAGTTATGATTATTAAAGAAAGACATTTCAAAAAAGGGACTTTATCTTAGCACCGAGTGAACTTGTATTAAGGAGTGTCCCTTCCCACATAGGGAAGGTGGGTTCACTATTGTACTCATAAGATTGGAGACTATAATACTTGTAGCATAAAGAGGGCCCCGAACATATCTCCTATTTCTTGGACTATGTTTCCCCTATAGGAATACTAGCTAGTGGATCCACATAGATTCTATGTTCATGTTTTGGTAATACCTTGGCAAGTAGTCCACCCTCTTTCGGTGTGGGGTTCCATGACACCGGAATCCACATTAGCTCATATGGTTTAAGTCACTTAAGGCAGATGTTCTGAAAAGTAAAATGAAAGTGAACTCTTACTACGATGATCTAAAGGGTTTGACATTTTCTAGGTAGGGGTACGGGACTCTACCTATACATTGCACTAGTTAGCCTTGAGGGAAGTCTTAGAAGGATGTTCTTATGTTTATGCTCTTATGAAATATATTTCATGATTATGTTGGTTCTTCATGTTAATGATAATTGCTAAATATGAGGATGAGTACATGTTACTCTATGTTATTTGGAGTTAGACATTATTTATGATCCTTTGATTCTTTTGCTAAGTTGAGTAGGATTATGTGGCTTCATTCGTCTATTGCACTAGTAAGCTTGTTAAGGGGTTATGTGTACGACCACCAAAATGAGTTAAGGTGTATACAGACTCACATAATCCTTATAATCTTGTTAACATATTTATTGATTGTTTTAAAGCATGTATGATTGATTTGAAGTCATTTGGAAGTCAAACGTCCAAGAACGTTCAAGACATTTTAAAGTTTGACCTTGAGACGTGCATGTGTGACTTGAGTGTGCCTAGCATGTTTGGATGTGTTTCGAGTATTTTTTTTATGCTAAAATTTATATGAAATTTCCTTAACTTGTTAATGAATGTATTTACGTTTCAAATGCCCGGGTATGACTCCCCTAGGGCCTCAGAAAAGGCCCACAAGGAGGACCCAAAGTCTGCCTATACACTGCCTTGGCAGTGTCTACCTACGACCCTCAATCGACGCCCAGTAGGTGTGGTGAGGCCCCGTAGATGGGAAGCATCGTCCCATACTTAGTCTGGGAGCCAAATCAACCAATGCCAAGCTTCAGACAGAAACGATGGCAGCAGGCGCGTCGATGGGCCTAAGGGGCGTAGGTTGCTCCGTTGTTTGAACCAGCAACATCACTGCCTGCGCATTGTTTTATTAAATGGGTGAATGGTAAATTCACCCCATGTCCTAAACTAAAACTAGGCGGTTTATTTAGCTATTTTTTTGGTATATTAAGTTAGTTAAAACATGAAAATCCCATTCCCAGTCCATTCTTCAATATAGACTTTTCCCTCTCAAAAAGAATCCTCTCTAGAAACCTCCATTGGAGATGAAGCTCAAGAACAGCCATAGTGATGGATTCTCAAGATTTATTCATCAAGTTTTCATGGTTTTCTTCTACAATTAGGTATGGTGATTCTTCATCTTTAGATAACTTTCCATCTAAAGTGTTCCTTCAAGCTTTTAAATGAGAATTTATGATCAAATTGTCTATCTTTCAATCTAGCCATGGGTTTTTTCTTAAAACGTTTTCAAAAGCATGATTATGATAATTTGATAATTAGCTTATGTTTTTCATGTTGAATTCAATCCAATTTCATGATTAACCCATTCCCTCTTCAAACTCTTGATTTAGTCTATGTGTTGGTGATTATGATCTTGATGTTAGGAGAATTATAATGTGATTCAATTATATTAAATTGATTGTTAGAAACTTCCTATCATATAAATTGATTATGAATTATATGTAATTGGACCCAGTCTTGAAGATTAGGTAGTATTGACTTATGTTCCTCTATATTCTATTGATTGTTAATATAGAACACTTGTATGATCTCGATTCTAGGGCAACTGAAGTATGATTTCGTTTAGATTATGATCTTCTTAGCTACTGCTCTATATTTTATTTTGATAAATTATGAATGTTGGTCATTGATGATCAAAGTAAGGGAGATTAGGTAAGTGATCTATGTTTCTCTACTCTCTATTAGATTGGTGATGTAGTGTACATGTTAGTATCATGATCTTGTTGTGGTTTATGCATGATCTATTCCATGTTAATGTACATTTAGATAATTCTCTATACTTGAATTGTTTATGAAAGATGAATATTGTTCAATGATGATCAAAGGATAATGGATTGGTAAGAATTTCTCTATTCCTCCACTACTCTATAGAATTGTTAGTTGAAATGACCTTGTATGGCATTGTGTGGTATGGTCCACTTAAGGTGGAGGTTTTTAATTTATTTTCAAGATATATATGTGTTGATTATGTCCTTGAAGGAACTTTATGTTATATGCGTGTGTGGTTATGATTATCACACGATGTGAAGCTTATGTCTAGTTTCTATTCTAGTCTATGAACTAGGTTATGTTACTAAGTTACAAGCATGTGAATGACTATGATAGGTTGGTTTAGGTGCTTCCATTGATGATTTAAAATGTCTAATAACACCTTTCCTATGTACCCCTATATGAATCTTTGATTAGATATTGTTAGGAGTCTTGAATGCAAGTTTTGTAGTTATCTTGTCTGCTATGCTATTATGTGTTGTGTGGTCTACACTTTGTTATGCATTGTGGTACTAAGAGGGTGGCTGCCTCAATGTGTTGTTGGTAGCAATTAGATGATCATGTTGACCAATGTACACACACTTATACTTCATGTATGCTTACAAGTAGTATAGGTTCATGGTGTCTAATGAAAGGTTATTCTCTATGCACTAATGTTTACTACTATGCATGTTAAGTATATGCCATGAAGTATGTATTGTAACTCTTAAACTAGGATGACTAGATAGGTTTATTAGTATGCATGAGGGTATGGCACCTTTTTCATGCATTGCACATGTGTGCCTTGATAGGATAGTTCCTAGGTGGTTATGTATGTTTATGAACATGAATGTATGGTTAAGTGATGAACATGTCTTATATGCATGACTTAATTAAAGTATGAACATGTGTGCTCTAAAGGTGTTATGTGAAAGGTTTTCTCAGATGTATGTACACACACACATGTATGATAATTTAGGCAACGGAGGGGCCTTGAAAGGTGTTCTCAAGTGTACCCTAAACTAGATGGTGATTGAATATGCAATGTCCATGTGAATGGCTTTCTCACACAATTTAGGTTGATGAAATCTCATCTATGACCTATGAGCTAATCATATGAGGAGTCAATCTCCTAAAGACTAATTTTATAAAGTGATGTTAATAAAGGCTTTCAATAAAGGGAACTTAGCTTAGCACCGAGTGAACTTATAGGAGGGGTGCCCCTTCTCAATGTGGGAAGGCTTGTTCACCATTTTCCTCATGAGGTGGATAACTACAATGCTTCAATAGGCATAAAGAGGGTTTCCATATATACCTTCAAGTTCCATAAAGTATGCTTTCCCTATAGGATATAGCAAGCGATATCACCTAATATGCTAGAATTTGTTAATGTTCTACCTTGGGTAGGTAGAGCACCTTCCCTTGGTGTAAGGATCTACAGCACCAAATTCCATGTTTCACACCCATGGTCGTTTAAGGTGATAGTTTTCCTAAAGTGAAATGGACAATGGATGTAAAGTAAGGATCCTAACTAGGATAACCTAAGGGAAGTTGCTTAGTGTAGGTGGGGGTATGGGACTTTACCTATGATTGTACAAGTATCTCTTGAAGGGAGTTCTAGGAAGGTGTTCTAATGCATGTGATTATGTTTATGTCCTTATGCATAACATTGTAGTGTTGTCTACTTGTTGTGATGAAATGCATGGTATGAGTTCTAATGAGTCTATATGATGTGGTCTTGTATTATATGCATAATGTTGGCCTTAATGACTTTATGATGAAGGTCTTGCTTGATATGAACAAGGTTGTCTATGCTTATATTGTTGATGTATTAAGTGCATATTAAGTCTTGTAGTCTGGCAGATACATTTCTCTCAAATTTGGTTAAAATGACACGATTGTGCTTCAGCTTCAAAGTGCACATAGTCTGAATAAAAAAATTGAATAAAGTTAATTAGATCGATAGAAAAAAAAAAGCAAAGTAAACTAAACTTAACTAAAAAAAGTATACCTTAAAGTTATTAAATATTTCCTGGCGTATACTGTTTGGGATCTTGATCCAAGAGTGATAAGCATGTGTAAAGAGTCTTCAAACACAGTCTTTTAAAGCCTGGGCAACATCACTTGCTGGATGCCACCTGCAAAACACATAATAAAAGTATTAGTTCATGAATAATATAAAAGTATAAGAATCAAATAAAATGAAATACCAAATAGATAACAAAAAAAACTTACGATGATACATCCGGCTCAATCATGACTCTACAAAGTTTGTCTTTCCAGCAAGGAACTAGAGGAGGCATCTCATTTGGAGTATAACTAGGTGTAGTTGTAACTAAGGGTGATACCTCAGGGTGCACATAACGCTGAGTCAATGGAGGCGTACGTACCATAGAATCAGACTACTCGCTACTAGAATATTTAATCCTCATGGCTGATAACGGAGGATATGTACTTGTGGGAGATCCAATACCTTCTTATAAGGGTCATCCTCTATGAAGTCCTCATAGCGTATTCAAGTCGATGCATGTGAACAAGAGAAAACACCGACTGGTCAAAGGTAATCAGGATAATAATTGCCAAGGATTCGCCTTTCCAAATGGAACATCAACTATGTGAGTGTCATGGATGATGCTCTCTGGGGCAAAAGAAATAGATCATGCAATATCCTCAGAATCTATGGTTATCCTAGACTTCTTATTTTTAGTCTGTTTAGTCTGGCTAACTTCAAGATGCTCACGATGTCTCTCACTGTCACCACTTGATAACATCTGTATATACAATTTTACATGTATAATATATATAAAAATCATAAATCAATAAAATTAGCAAAATATAGTTACTTACATATATATACTAGCTAGGTTTCGTTCTTCTCTATTCCGTCTTGCTTGTTTCAATTCCATCATTCTCCCTTCTTCATCCTCAATTTCTTCATTTACATTATCGTCCCATTTTTCATGATCAAATGATTCATTTTTATCATTCTCGAATATTTCTTCCTCAATATTTAGTATCTCATCATCAGATACTTCTTCTAATATGTGTTCAGCATGTGGAATTCAACACCAACTTGTTGTTGCATTGTTCCAACATCATTTTTATGCCACATCTAAGACATTTTCAATTTCAATTCTTCCCAAAGGCTTACCTTTTATAACAACCTACCTATCAGCGTTGTCTCTACGGAATGTATATGGAGTGTAATACACGTGTTTAGCATTTTATGCAATGATAAAAAGATCATAAATTATGTATTTCCTGGTGTGCTTAGCTTCAATTATATTATTTTTATGGTCCACTTTTGTGCCACTACGTGATGGGTCAAAGCACTCACACTGAAACAATACAATCTTCCTCTTAGCCAACCTAATTACCTCACTTTAATAATCTGATGAATGACACCATATGCCACATCCCGAAACCATACCCTAGAAGTTACGGTACAATCTTGGATTATGGCACAGATTCGTCAAACTCTCGGAGTTCTTAGACAAGCCTCTTTCATATCATTCATTGCATATAAATAGTGAAAAGTAGTGCGGCATTAAAACTTTTCACAAAATAATAGTCTTCAAAATCTCTTTCATATAAAAATATAAGGAAATACTAAGTCTCAATCTCATCATCTTAAGACACAAGAATACTTGGGACACGGATCATAATTCAAATACAAATATAGAAATACTTAGTCTATTACAATACTTTGAATGAAAACATAAAAGACACATATATGCCCTCAAGTCAAGTGAGGACATACTTCAACTTCTCTTGAACGATATTCTAAGTCCAAGTCTTCACTTCTCAAAGATCCTCACCTACCAAGAACTATATAGATAGATAAAAGCATGGAATTAGTACAACCACATGTACTGAGCATGGCTTTATTCATAAAAATCATGAAAATGGACTTTATTGGAAATATGCATCTTTTTTTTGTGCAAAACATATTTTAATCATAATAACATCATTAACCAATTTAGAAACACGTAAGATACTTCTAGTATGTAATTTCCTCACTGAAATTCATCATAAGATTCACTTAAGTCACACAAAGAGAGACCGCCCATACACCCTCTCTAGATGTGCCTAAATGACCCTTGAGATTACCAATAGTGAGTCACATACATACTTACAAAGCACTCATAAACATCAAGGTAAGATTCTTCTACCAAAGGTTAACTCTAAGTCTGACTTGAGTAAGTTGTGAAGCCACCCTCCATACAATCCCACACACACACACACACTTAATAGATCCTATAGACTCCCTAAGATAAAATCATGCTCACATAATACATCAACACATAGGTGATATGAAATTCTCCTTCCAAAGGCTATCAAAAGACCTAGTTAAGTAAATCAAGAAGATAACGTCCATAGTGACCTCTTCGAGATTACCAAAATAGTCCTTAAGACTACCTAAGGTTTACATCAGGTCCACAAAATCAACCAACTTCCCAAACTAGAGTCATCTTCAAGACTTCCAAAGATAAGACATGAAGAGATCATCCCTTATGCCCTCTTCACACTTTAGCTAAGGAATTCTTAAGTCACTTTAGATTAGGTACTCATTTATTTACATACTTCTTATTATAAGTTATTAGTTCATTAAGACTCATACATCACATAAAGGACATTCAAATAATGGTCTTGGACAAGACCTAGGAACTCCACATAACACCTTCAAAGTTTATTGTGCAATGTCTAGATAGCGTCCCATACCACTACCTAAAATCCATAAACTCCTCAAATGCTAATAGGTATTCCATATTATGAGAATAGGCATAACCTACATATACCATGATAGCTAGATATGGAATCCGGAGTTCTATTCTACTTCGATGAGGTTGTTCTACTTGCCAATGGTAGAACTTATACATATCTCATGCAGGCAAATGGTTAAGTAATATGAAGGGCATACTTTGTAATCTAGTGTCATACTTCACTAGAACTACTTTCCCTTACCATATTCACTTGGTGCTAGCCTTCATTCTCATAGAGTAATTCATATATTAGGTTCACATAAAAGGGTTCCATAACAAGTTCATAACCCAGTCACATTTACCCTACCAAGGAAGGTCCACTAGAGCTACCTCAACATGGCAACAAGAAGTTCATGATCACTTACCTAAGGACTAATATGATGCCGTTCCATCCAACTAACCTTAAGTCCATCATTCCTTTACTTTGAAGGATACCATTACGGCTTACACTTCAATCAATCTTAACCTTACCCTTAAGTCAAGGTTTGCACATAAGAGACTCTCACAACATCTTTTAAAGTCACATGTCATTCATACATTCAATACTAAGATCTCTAACACCCTAAATCAATACATCAGATTATTCATAATCACATATGCATCAAAGAAGAGATACAAGTCAATCAAGACAAGACATCACATACTTCACTTTTAACATATAATACAAGTCATTCTAGAAACACCTCTAAAAAAACCGAACATCTTCAAGTCATTCTATATATCATCTTAACATCATTAATATACTCCACATACACTCATAAATTCAAATAGGAATAACCAAGACTTAACCTAACACTATACTCATAATGTCAAGTCAAAGTCTAACATGATTACTTATGGCAACATAAGTAGAAGAATACATATATGACTATATAACTTCACATGTATATAGATAATCTCATGCTTCACATAACCAAAATACACAAATAGCCACTTTACTTCAAGTACTAGCCAATAAGGCCATGCTCATAATATTGCATAAAGTAACGCCGACAAGGTCACGTCAATTGCAAGTAAAACACATAACACCGCCGCCATAAGTTGACCATACCAATCACAATAGAATCGAAGTATAATTAATATCAAATAAAGAAATCCGGGCAGCATACCTTCATTCCCTTATTCACAGTTCAATTCAATGCTAAATCGTCCAATTCTACATCACAAGGCTTACCATGGCCATAACTAACAATTCAAGCAATAATCATAAAATGCAATGAAATCTCTATCAATTCAATCTAGTTTTAACAATGTAGGATTAATTAGACAATAATTGAATAGAATTCTTATATCATTAGGAAGCCCATAAGAAACTACATAACGATTCAACAATATTAGCTTAATATTAAGTAACCCACATTATAGTCAAAAACTAGGGTTCATCAATTTACATGGGTTCATAGGTAATTTAGATTGAAATCATCAATACAATATCAATTATATCATAATTTAATGTTTAGAAATCATTTATGCAAGAACTCATGGTAAAATCATGAAATTAGACAATTCACTTTAGAAAACTTTGAAAAACATGTTGAGAGTTGGGCTCCTTGATGAAACAAGTTTCAAGGATCAAAAGTCATACCTCAAGGATGATAATTCTTCACTTTGATCAAGAATTTTGACACAAAAACCCCTCACCAAGCTGCCTATTCAAGCTGGACTTCAATGGAGGTTTTGAGATATTTTCTAAGGGTTTGGGGTTTATGTTTTTGAAGAATGAGGTCTTCCATGTGATTACACTTTATATACTTAATTTAATACCCAAAATACCCTTAATAAACCGTCCATGAATTAATTTAGAAGTGGAGTGAATTTACCAATTCACCCCTAAGTGGACAGCAGCACCTGCGCAGGAAGGCAGGTCGTGCGATGCCTGCCCTTGACGGGCCGTCAAAGTCACGACGGGGCGTCACAACCCTCTGTAGTTGGCTACAGTGTCTATCCAAAATTCATTTACCTCCAATGTTTAAGTAACCATTGTTAAGTCCACATCGACAACACCCTTTGACTAGGCGTCACACCCACGACTGGCCGTCGATTGCTCCGCCGTTTGGGGTCTGCCTGGGACTGCCATGCCAACAATTTTGGGTCCTTCCTCAAGGACCCTTAGATGGTCCTTGGAGATAATTTCCCGGACGTTTACAACCCAAATATATAGTATATGAGTTTAACACCTCTCAAAGGAATTTCATCCAAAACTAACATGTAAAACTCGACGAAACTCGCCTAGACGTACAAGGTCGACTCAAGTCATATCTTTCGAACGCCTCGGACGTTCTTGGTCG